>VXBI01005087.1:0-27778 GCA_013397375.1 Toxostoma redivivum | reverse complement strand
GAAAGTGTAGTCAAAGGAAAACTGTTTCCTTCCCCTTTTGGGAAAGAAATCCCTATAGCCAAACAAGAGGAAGCTCCTCTCTCTGAAGTAAACTGAATAAGATTATTTAAGTGGAGAACTGACTGACATGTCTTTGTATTTTGTTGTTGTTAAAAAGGAATGGGAAGAGGGAGGAGGGAGTGGTCTGAAGATCTTATTCTGAATTTACAGTTTTCTTTTTATTTGTGTAGTTAATAAATTTCTTTTTATACCCTTTTAAGTTTTAGGCCTGCCTTGCTTTTGCTCCTGGTTCTGTCTCACAACAGAAAAGTGAGTATATTTAAATTGGCAAATCAAAACTATAATACCTTTGTAAGGTTTGACCTGTATGCAACATACAATCACTTTTTTCCCTTAATCAAAGAGAATTTTGCACTCATTCATAAATCCAGATGAATGTTTTATGTCAGCTGAAAATTGTATTCATGAAAAAACAGGAGGAAAAGGAAAAGTGATGACAATTTGGCTGAAATCCCAGAACAAATAGGCAAAGCTTGCTAGAGAACTGATATTAAATCTGTTACATACACATATTACAATACATATTTACACAAAGCAAATGCAGACAGTCCTGTCTCACTAGACCACACCAGTGTATAACTCTTCTTTGCCTAAGCAAAGCTGTAACAGGCTACTTTAACCATGGAAAAACCTTGCACCAAAAGCTGCCAAAAATGAAGTTTTGCATCTGCCATGAGAGTTTGGAAACTAGATTGCTGTAAGATTAGACATCAAGTATTTGACTTCTGGTGCTCTCAGGAGGGCTGAAAATAGATTGAGGATATAAGAAAAGGATACAGCCCCCACTTGCACATTTTGCAAAAGGAGTCTGCTTGCTAAAGGAGTATTAGATTAGTCTTTCCTTTTCCAGCTGACACAGTAATGGGAATGAATGGAGAAAAACTAAAATCAAGTACCTGGAAAACTAAAGGTTTTCCAAAATATATGTAGATGCAATCCCGAAATATCAGCTTACACAAAGCAACACCCAACACCCAAAGAAGAGGAAAAAAGAAAAAGAAGTGAAAATGTGCACTTCTGCTATAATCCTAATGTAGAAAAGAAAGGGAAATACTTATATCACCCAGTGTAAATAATGAAAAACTACGTTTGGGTTACTGATATGTGTTGGAATCAATGGAGTTACACCACATTAAAACTTTAATCTACAATAGGCCTGTACTACACACCTGTAGATGTCCTTCGTTAAAGATTGAGTTCCAGTGAATAATATGGAATTTTTCACTCCTCTCATTCATATCAAAGTATTATTTTTTAATTTCTGCAATTATATTCAACATTATATTTGTAATTCTATCAACATTTGTTTTGAGGAGATGTGCAAATTCAAACCATTAATGTTTTCTATGATAATTATCATAGACTTCTTGGGCAAATAACTTCAGAAATAAATCTTGCTTTCCAAAGACAATAAATATTTTAACTATATTAAAGGTTTATCTGAAAGGTTTATAAACCTTTATCTAAAGGTTTATAAACCACCCCATCATAATAGCAAAATGCCTTCAATGTGTACCTTACTGTATGGTAACAAACATCCCATAGACATATCAATTCATCAGCAACCACATGCATATTGAATTCTACATTTTCCTAGAAAAAGTGTTGGTCTGCAAATTCTGCAGGCTGGAGCTCAGTGAATCTGTATGAGTGTGCACCTCCCTGAGACTACAGAGAGCATGAAAAAGAATCAGTATCTGAAGTATACCCTCTTCAATGTGGTGTTTTACAAATGCTGAGGCCATGCAGATAACAAATCTAATCTTTCTTTTTAAAATAAAGATAGCATGAAACCTTCAATTTTGTAATAATTATTGGATCACAAAGTTTTCTATTCTGCTGCTATTTTGTGTTATGCTGTGCTAGCAGGAGTTTCCTAATGCAGTTGCTTTAGCACAGTTACTTTCCCAATATTCCTACTTAATTAATTGTAACCCTTGTGAAATGCTACCAATATTATGAGATCTTTTCAAAAAATATATTGTAGCCCAGGTGGAATGGTACCATCATTACTGGAATTTGTAAAATTGAGGAAAAGTCCAGTAGCTACCAGCTTTTATGCTTTGGCTATCATGGAAAATGACATACAACTAAAGTAAATTGTCTCACTGCACCATGACCAGCAGTCCAAGCTCCCCTCTGGGAGCAGCCCTCTGAGCTCTGCTGAGGCACAACACCTGTGCCAGTACCTCCATCCCAGCGGGATATCTCTTGGAGAATGCCAGCTCTCTAGTGGGCAATACTTGAAAGACTGTCACTGATTATGAGGCCTCAGCTGGTACTGCCCCAACACACACATACTCCTTGAGGTGCAACAGGGCCCATTAAGAAATGCTAGGGGATTTAATGTGAGCATTTAACTGAACTCAAGGGGAATTTTTGATGGGTTCCTTTAAACACACAGGTGTTGATGTATACAACTCTTTGCCTGTGCACATATGTGAAAGTTGTTTATGGCATGAATGTTCTTATCCTGGATACATAATTAAGTCATTGTTATAATTGTAGCATATTTTTTAAAATAAGAGTATGGATGTTAAATTAGTCAATGATTAAATGCTACTATACCCTTTTGAGCCTTTAATTTCTGGTATCCATATCCTTTGTACTTTAACCCTCTTACAGTTTCTACATAAATCACTCTGCATTGATTCTAGTCTGACTTCCTTATGTATGATTAATCTGTAAGTGATAGAGTGAACCTTGCCACTGAGTTCTGTAAAAATTGCACTTTTTCAAATTTATATAAAAAATCTGCTCTTTTGCCAACAGCTTTGATTGACAACTCTTTAATTTGTGACATGAGGTTGTCAAGTCCAGGCATTAGTGCCCAGACAGATGTGAACACATGAGGACAGTCAGTAGTCTTAGCATCCACTCTTAGCAATTCTGCACATCCTGCTTAGATTATGTCAGCACCTGACTGGACTCTGACTATCCTTCCTAGTTGCAGCATTTAGCAACTCATACCCAAATTTTAAGTCTGTTCATTTTGTGTAAACCCTTTCTACATCTTTCTTTTTCTAATTTGGAATACTGAAAGCTCTAAAATAATTATCAGCACTCAATGTAGACTTATGCCTGGAGCTAATGTCACACCAAATTTACATCAGCACAACTCACTGAGTTTAGTCACACTACTGTTAAATTGCTCCAGCAGTGAAACAATGTCAGATCTATATAACCAGAATGACTTACATTTTAGTTGTGGTTTTACTATTTGAATGTGTTTCTACAGTTGGCAAATATTACAACACCTGTTGTGTCTTTATTAGTTCTAGTGTGGACTCCTGAGAAACATAAATGTGTGTAACGTTGTCCTCACAAGAGTTGAATATCTTCCAAAAGATGGTAATGCACTCTTCAGAGGGGAGCCCATATGTTAACATATGGAGAAATTGCCATATTACTCATCATTTTTTCATTCAATCTCTTGAAGATCGGTGGAGGATAAGGGGTGTTTGGCTCTTGTCCATCAGATTTTATCTTTGTTCTGCTGTAGAATGTACTAACAGTCACCAAGTCAGGCTAACAGGAACTTAGGGAATTCAGACAAGTCCATACCCTAAATAATATCTGGCATGACTGAATCTTTAACTGCCTGATTTATCATGGGTTAATTTCAGGCACTAATATGTCCAACAGAGATAAACATATGTTAGTTGGGAGGAAATGCAAAAATTGTGTAATACAGTATACTATTTTTACTGTACTTTGTCCTGAATTTTTTCAGGACAAAGCAGCCTCTTGAAGTGAACTATGTGTCTGATACACCTCAGTGTGTCATATTCATGCAGCATACAAATTGCAGTTTAGTTTAACTTGATATCTATTGGAAATTAAGGTAAGCAGAAAATCTCTGCTACCTTAAAGACTGCATTTAGCTGCCTTAAAGACTGTATTTAGCATGCTAAGAAATTATACAGATATTTAGCACATGCTCCACATTAAATGTAATTCAGGTTTTTAGAGTAAGACAAAAATGCTTAAATGTTCAATTTGCTGTAGAAACATTGCATATCTGGCTCTGAGAAGCAGCTGTCTAGGAAAATTCTAGACACAACACTGCTAAATTTGTTGCCAAGCAACAAACCTCTAGCTCCAAAACTCATGGTCATGTTTCTATAAAAAATTCAGTTAGAGGCCTTTCCCTCAAAACAAATGTAATGGATGAGTCTTTGATGGCTGTTGGAAAATTAGGACAGCAGACAGTTTTATGGGAAGTGTTTCAGTCATTGGGTTACTTTCTAAAATGTGAGGCCTGTAGTTGTAAAGGACAGGACCAAAACTGTCAGGAAAATGCTGGAGCGATATGAAGTACCACCTATTGAAGGAAGAGAGGAAAGAGTCCCCAGAGCCCAGCACTATTCGGATTGTGGTAGTGTGAAAGCCAATAGGTTGGCTCTGCCACAAGTGATGCCCTAGGATTTCCAGAATGGGACAGTCAGAATCTCTCAGGAGAGTTATCTGTGTATCCTTCAGCCTGGAAGTGTTTGTGTTAATTACAGTTTTAAAGTAACCTTATAATCTTGTAGTTTGTTGGTTTTGATTTTTTTATTGTAAGGCGTGAATAGCTAAATGTGAGGAGATCGATTTGCACCTTGTCATGGTAAGTTTAGTTGAACTGGAACTAACCAAGCTGTGTAAAGAGCCTGTAACATGAAGCTTTATGTACCATTTCTTTGTATAAACAATCCCCCTACTTTTTTACTTTTTTATTTTCTTTTTTTTTAAATTTTTTTTCTAGGACTTCCTTTTAATTCTTGTTTTTCTTTGAAGACAGTTGTGTGTCTGAATAAAAAGATCTCTTTGGTTTTTCTTTCCATCCATTTTCTTTCCATCCATTGCAGGATGACCACCTGCAATGAAGTCGAAGAAGAGGTTTTACTGATCAAAGGGATTTAATTTAGCTGATTCTTTAATCATTCTTTTAGGTGGAGTTTTATTACCTTAATGACCTCTCATGTTTTCCTGCATGTTACAGTTTTTCAAAGACAGCTGCTTTCTCAGTAAAGTGTTAGTTGAGTGTGACTATTCAAGTCAGCTATTTTCTAAATTAATAGTACTTTTGCATTCAAAGAAGTTTTGAATGGTGTATTGGTGTACTGATTTAATATTGGCTGATATTTTAACACTATTTACTCAGCTGACATTAATGCTTTATGATTAGAATTTTGACATGTTTTTCTTCATAATTAAACCTTCTAAAAATATTATAGAGATTCCATTATATTATTTTGTTAATGTATCAACAGAAGAATTTTGGTATATACTTGCTTAATCCTCATCACTTGCATCATGTTTTCTCTCAAGTGGCAGTAATAAGCTGCAATATTGATGAATGAATTGTTAAAGTGAGTTACCTTGCAGTCTATATTTTATAGAAATACTTTTATTCCTGACAACCTGATAAATTAATACAGTGTATACTATAAACATTACCTACAAACTATTAAGAAATGTTTAGTAAAAAGTACAAGGCTTTTCCTTCTTACCCATTCACTATTTCCATTGATAAGAATTCATTGATTTCAAAACCTAACTTTCACAGCTGAAATCCCTTATACCTGAAGTAATTCAAACTACTTAAGAGGCTGCAGTGGCAAAGAGTCTTGTGCTGCCGTTGCATTACTGTTCATAATATACTTACAGCATTTTAAATGCTGTGCATATGGTTAGGATTTGCTAAGGCATTATTTGCATACAATCTCTTCTGGAATAATGGAAAATATAGCAATTTAGGGCTTGTTTTATTTACACCCATACTTAGCAAATCCTGACCAACAATGAAATAAATTGAATTTATAGTGTGTATAATCAAAATTAAGTTGTTAGGCTTTGTGGTTAGGAAAGCAGTTGTGGTTGTATCTTTTATGTTACATTATTAAAATTGTTATAGTCAGACTCCCAAGAGTTAATAATCAGTTACAAAGGGAGTTTTCTACTGTTCTCTGAGAAACATCTTCCAGCTCAGTTTTCTGTTTAATAGCTATCAGTAGACTTTTCAGAAGGTATCTGAAGTGACTTTTCAATCCAAAGTGACTATTATTTGTTTTATTGCTCCACAGTAGCAACAGTTTTTCTTCTGAGAAATTATTTTGATTCTGTCTAAAACTGCCAGGTTTTCATTATGGTGAGATCTGTACCTTTGCAAGGAGCCATGGCAGGAGAAACCAAGAAAAAGGCAATGAAGGGAGAACCAAGCAAAAGTTCAGTCTGGATTCTGGATATATGGTCACCAGATCAAGCATGCTGCAGAAAAGTAAGCCTGACTGGAATTTTCATAAGCTTCAATTTGCTCAACCCTTTTAGGAACATTAAAGTACTTCTGAGCTGTTGGAACACTCTTTTCTAGAAGTTCAGAACAGAAATTAACTAGGTGGGAGCTACTGAAAATACTTTCTATATTTTCTGTAAAACTGTCAATTTTATGCCAGTTTTACCTTGAGATGTCATCTGAAGAGTTTTTTTGTTTATTCATAGTTGCTTCCAGGACTTGTCTTTATCAGATCTGTATGAGAAACGTCTAGAGTACTAGTCAAGCCTATAGAACCATGTCACAAACTACAAAGCTATTTCTGTGTGTTGATGTTTATCTTAAACACTGCCTATATTTAGCAGTGACATCTGGGAATCTTGCTGTCAGCCAGACCTTTACATAAACAGTAGATCAGTGAAGTGGAGATAGTAATGTAGCAGTTGTGCGATGAACTTAGCTGCAATTTAAGCTCAGGTGAAATACATATAAAAATGAACTTTGTTCATTATCTGCTAAGAGTAAAATTGTATTGGTGTTTTATTTCATTAATGTCAGGGAGTTTCTTATTCCTCTCATAAAGCAATTTCCTGGTTACAGACTGTTAATGATTTAGTCACCTTTCTGGACCATGTTCTGTATCTGCTTTTTATTATACAGATAGCAGCTGTAAAGTTTTGCATTAAATTCAGCTCACAAGGTGTTACATTTCCAGAGTCAAACTCAGTATAAAGCTTTAAAGTGTGTTTATGTTTTATTTGTGTTAAAAGACTTGATAATAATATTAAATAATTTAAAATTAAAAATTCATTATAAATGGATAGCAGCACTGTGTTACCCATTTTACTTAGCTTAGTAGTGGATTCAGTAAAAAATAGTGTAACACTGTAGAGAATCAGAAGCCTTAGATGAGTTCTGTGGCAGAGAAAAGAAAATAAGAAACTAAGATGATGAGATACATAGAAGTCAATAAAAACTAAGACTCCTGCAACACAGCTTTTTGAAGACGCTACCAGAGATTTCAAACAATCTGTATTTAAAAGGCAGAGTTAAATATCTACTACTATTTAATGTGCAGCCACACAACCTTGAGGTCTGTTCTGTGAATATTGCCAAAATGGAGTTACATTGGATGGATGATTTCAAAGGGGAAAAAAATGACTACTGGATGATTTCATCTCTCCAGGAATGATGCTAAGAGGGCTATAAGGGATTTTTACATTTCCTTGCACAGTAGCTCAGTGTGAGCAGAATGTAAGAGCAAGAAATGCTTCATTTCAGTGATCTATATTGCACTGAAGTGAGGAATAATTGCAGTATGACTAGACATTTTTGATCTAGTCAGAGGATAACACCTTGGAATGCATCCACAGAGAATGTGTTAGAGCAGACCTCAGTAAAGGCTGGGTAACAGATCATACTATGCCTCTTTTACCAAGATGTCTGCAGACTTATGTAGAAATTATTTACTAACATTTCCAGCATTCATTCACAGTGATATAACAATATTTAAATATGCACAGTAAGGACTAAAGGAGTCACAGTTGACATGGGTTTTTTTGAATACATAGGAAGAAGTATGATGTGATCTTGGAAGTATTAGAGTTACTTTTCTAGTTCAGGGACTGGAATTTAGCCTGAGGTGAAATTCCTGCTAGAGAACTCTTCCTGCAGCTACTACACTGGCCTAATAAGGACTTTTTTTTTTTCCTTTTTTCTTTTTTTCCTCAAAACAAGGAATGTAAATCAAAATATTCTTTTAGCTAGGCAAAAGAAAGAGAAAATCCTGATGAGTACTGAAATTTCTCCATCCTAGGATTCCATTTTAGGATTCCATCCTAAAAACCCCCGTAAGAACTGAAAAAATATACAAGATTGTTAAAAATATGACAACTGGTTCTTGCAACTTAAAACATCAGTCAGGAGGCAATTTTATCTATTCAGCTAATATGGGTTGTAGAGAATTTGGAAAATTCCCACTCCTTCCTCTACTGTTCCCACTGTCTACCATTTGTAGTCCACAGTCTATCCCATTTGAAGATAGAATGGAGTAATTCACACTATATTTCTGAATTATACAATCCATTAAAACTCAAGCCTCCTATTCCTAACCACCATGCTATGTCATGACATCCTAATTCATTATTCCAGAGAAACCTTAGTCCCTGGGATTAGGTGATACAGAGTGAGCTTTGATTGCACTGTTAGGATAGTCTTTAAAGTGCAGATGTGCTTGAGATGCCCTGTGGCTGGGTCCCCAATGCCCTTAAGGTGACAATTTCTATGCATACACTTTAAATCCAAACTTCCTGAGCTAATGTGATGCTGTTTACCTCTTCTAGAGTATCTGTAACACTGATAACTGCTGAGAAGGAATGAAGCCTGCTATAATTTTGGAGATAGCTCAGTTTCGTCTGAAGTCTACAAGGTTTGCCCCTGAAGGATGTATTCCCAGCTGGATTTTTTTTTGACAGAAGCAGCTCATTAATTTGCTTCAGAAGAGGCACTGAAACCAAACTTAACAACTATAGTAGCCCGACAACTTCCAGTAAATTAGAGAGCTCTTTGGCTGTGTAGTTGTGCCCAAGGAGCTTGAAAGAAACACAGAATGGATCAATCTGGAAGGGGCCACNCAGAGGGGCAGGATCACCTCCCTTGAGTGCTGGCAGTGCTCTTCCTGATGAATCCCAGGACACCTTTGGCCCTCTTGGCCACCAGGGAACACTGCTGGCTTATGGATAGCTTGTTCTTTCTGAACCACTGAACTAAATTCACTTTAATATGAACTTCATATCTGTTCAGCACATACTTTTCACCCCATTTTTTTTTTAATGTGACACAGAAAGACTTATTTCAAAACATTAAACCCATGCCTCAGAACGATTTTACCTTGAGGGCTGAACTTTACATGAGCTGGTTAATCTCTCTAGTTTGTGGTAGTCTATAAAATTTTAAAGAACTGATTGCCACACCCACATTGAAATTTAAATAAGTAAAAACTAGTATCCATTTGAACCGGCTGAAAATGATCCCATGGCAAATGTGGGAGCTTAAAATACTACTTAGTTCCCCAACTCTTTCCTCAGAATATGCCTGTATAAGTAATGGCTGTGGTTTTAAACTCAAATAGAGATGAAAAACCATGTCGTCATGCATTCAAACCCTCCTCTCTTCCCTATCGATCCCAGTGGAATAAGGAGAAGATTCCAAGTAAAACTTATATGTGGAGTTAAGAACAGTCTAAGAATTAAANTAAAAGAGGAAAACCTGCAAGTGCTGCAAAGTGCAATTTCTCACCACACACTGACCAATGCCAAACCTCCCTTCCTGAAACCAGATCTACTTATCCTTCAGGTAACTCCTACAGTTTATGTACTGGCCATGATGTTTTATGGTGGAATATCCCTTTGGTCAATTCAAGCCAACAGTCCCAGCTATGCTCCCTCCCAGATTCTTTTGTGTACCTCCTTACTGGCAGATAAGAAAAAAGGTCCTTGAGTTAGGATAAACACAATTTAGCAAAAAACCAAAACATCAATGTTTTAACACCATTCTCATTCTGAATCTAAAACACAGAACTGTAACAGCTTCTGAGAAGAAATTAACTCTATCCCACCTGAAACCACAAATACAGTGATGGGAGCCAACACTTGTTCCATACTACATATGTAACGCCACATTTCACTCTCCTCAATATTCCATCACCTTTCCTACTTACCTGTTTTGATAGACATACATGATATACATATAAATATAATTCTCTTAGTCTATGAAACGCCTTTGTCAAATGCTTATAAAATGTCTGCACAAGAAACCCAGAAACCTATGAAACAAAACAAAACAAAAATCAAAAACACCAACCAAAAACCCCACAAAATTTTGAATTCCTTTAGTCAATTATTTTGGTTTTCATTCTTGATAATAATCTTTTGGGCAGTGAAAATATTGTGAGGTGTTGGATGGTTGCATGTTGCACATTTAAGTCAGTTCTGATTCCAGTACTGCAGCACTTGTTCAGTTTTATCAAAGTTCATTCTTCACTGGTGTGATTAGAGGGAGGTCAGGCTCAGATCTACAGAAGATTGTGTTTAAGAGCAGTATCATGAGGTGCTCAGTGAGGTGATGCACATGTAGCCATCTCAAAAGTGGTAATACACAGTGCAGTAGTTATTAACATAATTCAATTTAATTCATTGCCTTTTCTCATCCAAAATCAAATCCCCTTGGAGCACACCCTGGACTTCCCCATTGTACTGTATTACCCACAAAGCTGCACCCCAGTGCTTGAGCAAAAGCACCATCCCACAGATAGCTTTGCCTTTGCCTAGGGCCGGAATAATGCAGACAGTTCCCTCCAGCATGTTTTTAATGTGTACTACAGGAATTTTAACCTCTTCCACATGTAATAAATTTGATTGGCCTGGGCCACCCTGATTGGCAGATCCTCTGGCATGGACATACCAGGTGGCCTTTGCTAAATGTATATCCCAAAGTCAGAAGATCCTACCATGCATTGCTCTCTGTAGTCTTTAACAGTCTATTACATAATTTGATCTTTCCAGAGGCTGGTGCATGACAGGAGTGTGATATATACACTCAATGCCACATTCTTTGGCCTAAATGTCTGTGAAGTGGTTTCAGAAGCAAGTTTCATTTTCTGATTTAATTCTTTCTGGAGTACCATATTGCCATAAGACTTGCTTACTTGTTTTCAAAGCCTAGAGTAGTGTTCTGGGTGGTGGCATGGGACACAGAGTATGCTTCTGGCCATCCAGTGCTTGCTTCCATCACCATAAGCATATAGTGTTTGCCATCATGGTTTTGGGGGTGTGTGACATTGTCAGTCTGCCAGGACTTCCTATACTTGCATTTTAGCCATAGTCCTTCATATAAAAGTAGGTTTATCCAGTAGGCCCGGCTTGACAGCAGCACATTTCATTATCGTGGATAACTGGGAGATTGTATCTGTGGTTAGGCTCATCCCTGTATCACCCCTGTTCATCTCCTCCTTGATATCCTGAGGTGTCATGGACCCACCAGTCTAGGAGTAACTCTCACTTATTTGTTAGTCCAAATGCAGCTGAACCACTCCAGTCCTAGAAGTCTTGCTGGTTGCTCCAATGTTCTTCTGTGGCCTGGCTCTTGGTTACATGGCCATCTCTGCAATCCACCTTCACAGTCATGTTCTCCAATCAGGCAGTGATGTCTTACCACAGTGCATCAGCCCAGACAGATTTACCATCATGCTAGCGGTTATTTTGCTTCCTTTGTTGCAGCCACCCCTGCCACTGTCCATGAATCATTATAAAGTATTTTCCCTTTCTGTCATTCAGCAATGTCTAAGGCTAGCTGGATGCTTTTCACCTTTGCAAGCTGATTCAATTCACGTTCTCCTTCAGCAGTTTTTGTGACTTGTCATCGGGGACTCATACACAGAGCTGCTTTCCATCTCCAATACTTTCACAGAAGATGGCAGGATCCATCAGTAAAAAAGGCATATTGCTTCTCACTTTCTGGTAATTTATTGTATAGTGGGGCCCCTTCAGCATATATTACCAACTTCTCTGGTGACACTCCAAAATCTTTGCCTTCTGGACAGTCTATTATATAGTTCAAAAATTCCTGCAGTACTGGGTTTTCCTGTCTGAGCTCGCTGTGTGGTGAGTACTTACTCCATGTAGCATCTATGGCATGATGTATAGAGGAGATCCTCCCTTTGAACTTCCAATCCTACAAGAGTAACCAGGATGCTAGGCATAGATGCGCTTCATTACAAATAACCTTTGAAGTGGCTCAGACACTTTCATAAGCTGCCAGTATCTCCTTTTCAGTTGAAGTATAGAGGGCTGTTGGACTGGCCAGAGTGCTACAGCATGAACTATCTCCTGGTCAATTTGCTCAAAGATTTGTCACTGCTCAGGGCCCCATCAGAAATCACTCTTCTTCCAGGTCACTTGACAGAAAGGGCTTACAATCAGACTGTAATTTGTTATGTACATTCTCCAGAATCCCACAACACTTGGAAAAACTTGTGCCATATATCTCACTGAGGGCGATGTTTTATTGTTCACTTTTGAGTGAGGGAATTGCAAGAAAATTCCTGAAATAAGGTAGGAGAGGTTCTGTTTTGTTGTGATGACACAATTTTTTTTGAAGCTGAGATGCTGAGTACAAGCATAAATTAATCTTCAGCTCCTGCAAAACTTGCTGTTTTCATTTCTGGAGTAGTAAATTAATGTAGACAGACTTTGTGAGATGTCCTTTCTTCACAGGGACAACAGGATCACTGCAATGATTACTCGAATTTGTCACTGTTAGGGAGTATCTAAGGTTTGCACTGATTTTTAAGACAGATTGATCAACTCAACTCATCATACAAGTTAAAGGAGTAAGGATGAATCCATCATTACTGCCTAAAAATAGAATAAATAAAAGGTATCCATAAGAGAAATCTCTGGGGTGGCCCTTTTCATGGAGGGACAGGGAGCAAAATGTTCCAGCAAGATGGAAATAGTTCAGTTTTTGTCCCCTCTTTACTGTACAAATGATGATTTTTTTTTACATCCAGGATCTTAACATACGGCTTAAAAATGTGATTAAAAAGTCATATTTCTTCAAAATACATTTTTGCTTTTTAAGGATAAGAAAATGAAAAATGCAACCAGCTGTACATATTCTGTTTATTAACCAATACATAAAACTGAAACCTGCTCTAAGATGCTATAAATATGTTCCCATCATGAGAGGAGACATTAATAGAGTTTATTAACTTTCAGAAGGTTATTAACAAGCAAATTATGAGAGATGAAAAGAACAAAAGAAAATATAGCTTTATTGTATAGAAAGGCTGAGAGAAAAGTCACAGGGCAATGCAATCATGCCCTTTCACACAGAGTAAATAGAAAAAACAATAAAGCTCAGCTGTGGAAACAGATAACTGAAACAATGAAAGCAACACACTCCAAACATGCAGAGAGGTTTGAGTGGAAACTGCATGATGTGACCAAACACTGATACAGAAAAAAAAGCAATGTCTAAGGCATGGTTTAAGGGAGCTTTGGGGCAAACCGTCTCACTCAGATTAGTCTTGTTAATATGTCACTTACAGGAGTAGCCGAGTAAAAGATTTAGTATAAAGTGCTGACCAAAAGCAGGAAGCGACTGTGAGCACAAGGACAATTAGTTAAATTCTAAGGGGATCAGCACATCCATGCAGCTTTTGTAGATATGCTCAAGGAATGTCTTTGTAGGAGGCCTGCTTCTTTCTGTCTTCAGTTTCCAGCCTACAAAAACATATGAGCAAAATAACAATTGTTGAAGCATGAGGATTAGGTAACTGTTCAGGTTGAAAGGAGGCCATAATCCTTTTTCAGAGAGAAGAAATGGCAAGTGAGTTGATATGACTGATTTTGTCTGTGAGGTTACAGTGAGATTTTTTAATATGTGTTCTGTTCAAATGTGCTAAATCAGACTAGTAATTGATTGCACTTGAATAATGTAGATTATAAACACTAGTGAGGTCAAATGAAAAAGTTATTTTAATATTTTTTTCTTTTTTTTTATCAGAAAGAAAGATGGCTGATGATTGATCTAAAATACTTACTACAGATTTTTATTAATAATTTCAACAGAACCAACATCCAGACATGGTCTACACATTGAACTAGCACTCTCTTGTTACAATGCAGAAATACCTCATGAACTTCATCCTTAAAATTTACTAATCCAATATAATAGATCTTTCACACCTTCTATAAGCAAAAAACATCTCAGGATCATGACAGTAGTTCGGGGGTTTTCTCATGATTTTTTTTTCTTTCTACATCATTGCAAGCAGGACACAGGATGTGAGTTAATCAAGGAAACAGAAATGCTGCAACTGTACTACCCAAAGAACAAATCATACTCTAGGAAAGAACAAAAGAGTAGGACTGTTGGATATTGATTGTTTTCATCTAAAGCCAAATGGGAAATACCAAAGAAAAACATCAAAGCTCACAGGAAATTAATAGTTATTAAAGTGGGGAAGCTCAAATTGAAAAAGAAAAAAAAAAGAGAGAAAGAAAGAAAGAAAGAAAGAAAGAAAGAAAGAAAGAAAGAAAGAAAGAAAGAAAGAAAGAAAGAAAGAAAGAAAGAAAGAAAGAAAGAAAGAAATTGCACCTCCTTGTGGTCTACAAAAAAAAGTGAACAAGTCTTAGACACATTGTGGTTGTAGTGCCGTGATGGTGAGGGAAGATGCACATAATCAATATGATTGGTAATGCAAGCTTCAATTTATTTCCAGTTACAGTCTTTTATACCCTCATAGACAATGATTGGTCAGTTCTTATAAAGGTTACACTTGTATCTATATGATTTTCTTTCTCACCAGGGTCCTTCCTTGTTCTCATGAGAAACTTTGCTTAACCTATATCAGCAGGAACGCAGGAAAGCAAGGCTACAATGTTTTGCTAGATCAGAACATCAGTACACATTGAAAATATCAGTACATGCAGCTTGTTCTTGCCATATCAATACTGTCCTTGCCACTTCAGCAGGGAAACTGCTTAAAGAACATTTTCTCAGGCCTAGTTCAGCAGGGAGATTGCTTAAACAATATTCACAGGCCTGCTTCAGCAGGGAGATTGCCTAAATAACATTTCCATAGAATCACAGGCCTGCTCTTCAAGACATTCTTCAACATTGTAGAGCTTTCTGAAGCAGATTACTGGGAGGGCAGCGAGGCACTGGCACAGAGTTGTGGATGCCCCACCCCTGGAAGTGTTCATGGCCAGCTTGTACAGGGGTTTGAAAAACCTGCTCTAGTGAAAGGTTCGCGACAGGGGCAGGCACAGGGGTTGGAATGAGGTGATCTTCAAGGTCCCTTCCAACAGAAGCCATTCTATGATTCTACAGTTATTGCTAAAATTACATTAAATATGCATCTGTAGTTTATTTGCTATTTGCATAGGAATTGGCCTACAGAAGGGATATTTTTTGAGCAGTATGAATATATTAAAGTAAAAAATTAAATATTGTCACTATCACATAAAGCTGTGACTCAAATCCTGGCCACATCTCTCTGCTGCCTACTATTCACCCATTTCAAGGGCACCACATCAGGTTCTTTTTTTTTCCCTTTCTTGCTCCTACTTTGAAATATCTTGTGGCAGACTATCTGCTAGAGATTGTTCAACTATACTGACAGCCACAGGTGACTGTAGAGAATTCAAAGTTATATTTGGGCTGCTTATGCATCCCTAGGATCTTCAAGGATCCACTAATTTCACCTACTCTCCCTTAGAGACTGTATCTGCTACAGTAATGGTTCTGATAGTCATGGTTCTTTGAAGATTTCACCTTCCAAGCTGTGGACAAAATAAATATTTAACAAGATGTTTCCATCACTTCCTTTCAATGTTGGGCAGAACCTGAGCAGTGTTCACCAAACCAGGTGTTTCCCTGGCTGGAGTTGTATGGGATAATTTTTTACTTGGAAATCAAAGATTTCCAATTGTAAAGATGGACATTAAGATCTGTAAATTTATCAGTAAAAAAATAAAATAAAATAAAATAAAATAAAATAAAATAAAATAAAATAAAATAAAATAAAATAAAATAAAATAAAAAAACCCCAAACCACAAAACAGTCAAACAAACCAAACATCCAACAACAACCAAAAATATCATAAAAATACAGTTCTCTAAAGAGAGGTTACAACATCAATGACAAAGACAAACAAGGAAACAAAGATATTAGTAGCTTTAAAGTTTAACTTTTATGTATCCTTGTGTTCGGAACATCTAGGAAGACCACGGCAATTTTCTATTCTCTGCTTGCTTACTCCATTTGAGATCATGTGCATATGCACATTCATAGTTATTTTTAAATCTGTCTTATTGTCTTCGTTTGAGTAATCTCCTTATTGCTTGTTACTTTCAGATAGGTAAAATATATCTGTCAGACATAATTAATTAATATTTTCCTGAATTAATTTCTGTATTTATAGAAACTTTATTGTGTGAAGGGGGGTTCCATGGACTAGGAAACAAATAAGGTGTTAATAAAGATCTTGTTCTTTCATTTCTGTTAAATATTGTGACCTGGGAAAGTACAGAATGTATTTCAGAATATTCTGGGTTTTTTTCTGAACCATTCTCTTATTTATATAATACTGTAAAATAATTTTTCCAGTAAAAGTAAATAAGTCAATTTTCAGAAAACACCTGCATAACCTCTATATTATCTTTAGTCTGAAATGCTTATTTGAAAATTATCTGTTCTGCCATTTCTCATTGCCTGACCAGAAAACCTGAAGAAAGCCTAATTTCCACTAATAGTATTCATTGAAAGCACGGCACAGCACTATTTGTTTAACATAGAAGGCAGAAAAAGGCTTGAGCTCCCCTGAATTATCAGTCTTTGTGTCCAAAGGGGGAATGAAACAGCTTAATATCAAAAATCTTCAAATAATAATTGATGTTCACAGCCACACTTTCATTGCCAAATCACAGCCAGAGGATGCCAGCTTTTTTGCTGTTAAGACAATGAGGTACAGAGAATGACTTATTCTATGGAGGGCAAAACTTGTTCTTGCAGAGAAATTTATAATGCATCTGTAACCCCTGGTTGTTGTTGCCTTTAGCACTGGTCACAAACTGTGACAGGAATTATTTAGATACTGTAATGCAACTCTATTCATCTCTCCTGAAGCTTTTCAGAACTTCTGTCTAGAAGTTGCAATTGTCATCAAGCTTCTTGGGACTGGTGAGGACAAAGTCCCTCATATCTTGCTTAGGCATGAGATTTAACTTGTCATGGCCTGACATAATATCCAGAAAGACCATGGTAGGATTTGGTACTCCAGTCCACCTGGAATTACAGCTTTCACCCAGGTAATCAGGGGAGCTTTCAGTAGAAACACTGGGACATTTAGGAATGTCTGAATTGACTGTGGGCTCTTAATTTTGCCAAATTAGTGCCTTGCTTTGCTTTGAGGTAGATTGCTGCTTTGATAGATGCAGCAAATCACTCTCTGTAGCATTTATTTCCTTCTTTCTGTATGTGCAGCCCCTTGTGTGAACTGGGCTGTGTGATAAAGGCTTCTGTTTGCACAAAGATAATGTTCCTACATTAAAGAATGAAACACTTATAAGTGTAAAAAAACAAAACCCTCTGCATTCAAAATTCATCCCACTAAAAAGTTTGGAAGAAAGTGGATGTCACAGTGCCTTTTGAATATATAATTGACCGTGGCTGGGTGCCAGGCACCCACCAAAGCAACTCTCTCACTCTGCTCCACAGCTGGACAGGGGAGATAATAAAAGGAAGGGACTATAGGTTGAGATAAAGACTGAGAAATCACTCAATGAAAACCATAATGGGAAAACAGATTAAAATTAGAGATACTAATTGAGTTTATTGCTAACAAATTCAGAACAGGATAATGAGAAGTAAAATAACATCTTAAAAATGCCTCTGGAGCGAGTTGTAACCTGCTCCATGAAAAGCATGGATGCATTGGTAGGCAAGAGTCTAGAAGTCAGAGGCTCCAGCCATCCATTCTTCCTACTGCAATGGGGAACTGCTACCAGGATGAAAAACTGTGTCAGCTGAACTCACCAAGCAAGAATTTGCTTGGATGCTGTTAAATTATTTATTAATGCTTGCAACTGGCCAAGACTTGCCTGGGTAAGGCTCCTGGCCTTTTCTCAGCCTTTTTGTTCTTTGAATAGCACCTGCTGTTGTATGAAGTGGGAAAGCCATGGTGCTGAGTTATGACAGATAAATTTTACATGAAAATATCTCTCATTTCGAAAATAGATTTATTCAGCATACAAACATTGGTAGCGAGTCAGAGTACAGATGATGTGTGCAAATTAAGTACAGTACCTGGTCTTTCTGCAGCCTGGTCAAAGTTTGTCCCCATAGATTCAGCAGTGACTTTTCCTGGAAGACTCTTTGCATCTATGAACATCTGCATGAAAGAAAGCTAATGAGGCATTCAAACTAGAAGGGAACAGACTCTTCCTGTAAAGAACATAAATTTATTAAACAGACTGAGGAGAGTCTCTTGATCATCAGTAGCAATCTAAATGCCTTTAAATACAAATTCTGATACTTGTACTTCAAGGTCCAAAGGAATCATAAAAATTTTAATGGCCGTCCTCAAACTGAATAGTCTGGACAGCATCTTTTGCTGGTGGTTTAAAATATGTCATCCTTGGCAAGTTTTTCCCTCAGGTGGGCTTGTGTCATTTTCATTTCCTTTTAAAAACAAAAGGTTTTGAAGTTTAATGGAATACGTGTACATAAACACTGAGTGAGCGTGCTTAGTTTCAAATGCAGGTGGTTAAAATGTGAAATGCACACTATCCACTCATTCCCAAGGAAGTACAAATCCTCTGACTTTAGAAGGAGACAAAGTCTTTCTGAAAATGGGTGTTATTATAGCTGGATTGCACACAAAGTGATACATAAATGGCCATGGTTTAATTAGGCATCAAGCATATGCTGATATTTTCATTATGGTTTGAAAAGTAGATTTTGTTGGAGTTTATTAGACTCTCATTTCTGCCATAAAGGTGATCAAGAAGCATGTATTTTGCTTGTGTCCAGTTTTAAAAATCACCCCACGTTGAGTTTCAACAGGTTAAAATATCTTTTCAGACACAGGACTCTACCTGACTGTTTAGACTGAGGCACTGTTCAGGTGTTATAATTTAGGAAACTTTCCTCCAGTGTCTTTTGGCACAGTGACTTCAGTTCACATACGTTGTGCATAGCTCTATTGCTGCAAAATATCCATGAGTCTTTGTTGATCTTTTGTTTTGCCCTGTTTTTGTGTACGCTCTGTGTCAGTAGATTGACTTTTTAAGCATTTAGGCTGGGGATTTTTGAAAGTCAACATTCTCTTAAATATGTAGAGAAAAAATGAGCAAACTACACAAGGAAATACATTAGTCTATATTTTCATTCTTTCTTAGAAAGACAGAAAAAGAAAGAAAGAGAAGGAAAAAGAAAGAGAGAAAGAGAGAAAGAGAGAAAGAGAGAAAGAAAGAAAGAAAGAAAGAAAGAAAGAAAGAAAGAAAGAAAGAAAGAAAGAAAGAAAGAGAAAGAAAAGAAAGAAAGAAAGAGAAAGAAAAGAAAGAAAGAAAGAAAGAAAGAAAGAAAGAAAGAAAGAAAGAAAGAAAGAAAGAAAGAAAGAAAGAAAGAAAGAAAGAAAGAAAGAAAGAAAGAAAGAAAGAAAGAAAAAAAGAAAGAAAGAAAGAAAAAGAAAGAAAAAGAAAGAAAAAAAGAAAGTTTAATATGGCTTGCTTGTCTAGAGTTATTTATGTCAAGCGTTATATTGGTGTGGCATCTATACATGCTTGTCTTAAATGAGGCATTTATGGTAATTCAAAGTATCACCATCAAAGGTATTAGCAAAAACAGTTTTTATATGGATTTATAAAAATGCAATTTAATAAAATTTGATGGCAAGGCTCATTCACTTACTATGTGGATGAAATATACAATGCAAACTGAATCAGACTTGAGTTAGAATGAGACTAATGCATAAAGATAAGGGAGACTCCCCCACTGAATGATGAATTTCACAGGGAACCCCTTGCTTTCTAAACACCTGGTAGAACTTATATGTGGCTAGATCCAGTCTTAGTCTCATAGATGAACAATGATTTATGCCTACAGAAATCAACTATATGGACTTCATTAATAATAATTTAGGTTGTTACCAGTCATTTACCAAGGATTTGTTCCAAGTAAGACCTCTCTCCGCCTTGGGTAAGTAAAGATATCTCCCTCTTAGGTAAGGAATCTCAAACTTTGAGAGCCATGTTAGCTTACAGGAAGAGTCATTGGAGTTCTTTCCTGCTGCAGCTTTAGAGAGAGCTCAGATTTGACTTATGCATAGATCTGTTATTAGTAGAATGTCTGTGAGCCTTGAGGAGCAACCTTAGGAGTTGTCTCAACTCAGGGGGAGATTACTGCCATGCAGCCATGTTACCTCCCTCGCAGGGAGAGGTCTAAGAATGCTCGCTAAAGCTGCCATTTTATGGGATAAAATGGTTGTCTCATAGTCAAAATGCATACAATGGGAGACTGCCTGCTGTAGCAGGGGTGGAGGCCCTGCAGCTAATGAACCATGACTGACTGGAGCACTGTAACAGTGGCCTCAGTTGTGTAGCACTGACCAGCCCGTGTGCAGACTGACCCCAACACATCTGCATGGTGACTGCAGCAGGACAGAAAGCCAGACCCCTCCCCCGGCAAAGATGTGACTGTACCAAACAATTTTGATTATGGGGAGTCCCACTAGAAAGCTTTGTTGGTCACTCCTCTCAGCAGTGGATCTGCAGTTGGGAGCTCTCCTTTTGGGCTGGAAGGCCACCCAGAGGAACCCCTGTCTTCTAGAAAGAAGGAACTGTGCATCCAGGTTACCCTTCTAAAACTTCAACATTCTTTAGTCAGCTATTTAGAAGCAATTTTTTTTTTACATCCCATATCTGTAATCAGCTAATAATGGAGATTTAACTGGTTTTGTAAAATAAAATTTTGTTTGCTAAATTATTTTCCTCAGTTAATAAGTCTCTGCTACAGTTAATTGTACACACAAAGAGTGGAGGTGGAGGATCAGCAGGCCTCTCACCTCACTTAGTTGAATACATTTGCTGAAACAGAACAGAATCAGGAATAACACATTTTGACACTTATGAAATTAGTAGTCATAGTTTGCAGAAAAAATATAGACATTAGCCTGGGTCAGATGAATTGATCATGTAAAGAATTGTGTGTATATATATAAAATCTATTCCTATTTCTACAATTATTTGGTTTTAATTACTTGTTTCTCTCTGGATGAGCTTTTAATCAGAGTTCTTAAATGCTATATAGAAGTATCATTTTATGTGTTCCGTGATGGTATATTAATTTAAAAATATTCATATAAGAACATTCAGTTACAGAAAAGAAGGTTTCAGGAAGATTTTTTTATGTTTTTAAAAGCTTAATTTTATAATGGCATGCTATTTGAGTTTCATGGGGTTTTTTACTGAACTGTCATATACTAATATGATACCATATATCTGGCATATGTTTTTTGATAAGTACAGTATTGTGATGGCAATGAAAGGTGATTTCAGTTAACTTTTTCAAAAAAAGAAGAAAAATAAAAAGTGTATAATAATACATCTTGCGAGGGGAAGCTGTTGATAGGAACAGACATGTTTCTGCTGTGAACAGTGTTACACTGGAAAACGATTCAAGCAAATTGTTCATTAACAAATGGATAGAGTATCCCATTCAAGACCACCTTTAGATGTGAGGATAGCTGAAAAGTTCTTGCAAATGTGTTACTGACTGAGGATCAATTTCTCTTTTTGAGGTGCCTGCGTAGTGCTACAGGTGAAAACCAGATAAAAATGAAAGAGATAATATCTGTAAATTCAGCTATTATTTTAAAACTGCAATTTACCTGTAGAATAGCTTCTGCTGCATTTCCTTTTCCAAAAACAAAAATTTTGAATTTTAATTTGTTGTTAAGCCTGTGTAACTGCTGAAGTATCTCCAAAACTGAAAGTTGTTAACTTTTCAAAATATGGAGCATAGCTTTTCTCATGTTAAGAACACAGGGTCCACCTGGGAGGAATAACCCTGTGCATCAAGGAGGGCNCCACCTGAACACGAGGAAGAATTCTTTACTGTGCAGGTGACTGGAAGAGATTGCCCAGAGAGGGTGTGGAGTCTCCCTCACTGGAGATATTCAGGAACCATCAGGACACAGTCCTGTGCCTTGTGCCGTGTGACAGCTCTGCTTGAGCAGGGAGGTTGGACCAGAAGGTGGTCCCTTCCAGACTGACCCATTCTGTAATTCTGTGATTTAACCCTGAACTATTCTGAATAAGACTTAAATTATTCCCATTTAAAAGAGAAATATCTTCAATGGAAGTTGTGGATTTGCAGATTTATTATATTGTATATTTCAGCTTTTGAAAGATATCCTAAAGAAGGAGGCAATAAAGTTATGCTAATCTACAGAAACTGCCTGGCAGAAGTTTCCACGAAAACAGACTGCAGTGCTGCTGTTAGCAACTTCTCTTTGAAAGATTATGTGCAGATTCAATATTTAGTAAATTAGGAATATTTTGTTTCATGACTTAGGTTGTAAAAAAATGGTGAAATTAAAAGGATGAGATCATTTTAGCACTAACTGTTGGAAACTGCAGAATTCTTTTGTCATGGAAATGCAATTAATTTGTGAACATCTGGTATGAGCTTTATTTTAATCTTTTCTTTCCAGTATATTCCTCATTACTAATTCATGCAATTACAATGATTACATGAATTTAAGAAGGTACTACAATCACTTTTAGTTTTACACAGAAAGAAAATTTCATAAATTTAGTCACTATCATGACATCACATATTTTTTAATAGTAGTGGCCAGCTTTAAATATAATATCAATGTCTATATTTAAACAAAAGAACTAGTGCCTGTATCATCAAGTATGATTTCTCATCAAAAAACCTATTAAAAATAGCCTCTTAAGGAATTTATTCTGTAGAAAATCAAACATAGTTACTTTTAGTTGACCTTTTTGTATTATAAAACACTTTTAAAAATACACTTGGGTCTTAAAATATATCCTATTGCAGTCTCTGTGTATTCAAGTACATTACTTATTAAGGTCATTAAAATGTCATTTGAAAAAAAAAAAATTAAAACTATTTTTAAAGAAGTAATTCCATAATTTTTTTCAACAGTGATAATTTGTTGTCTTTAACTGACAGATGATGTTTAATGTCATTTTAATTAATCATCAAAATTGTAAGTATGTCTGTAGCTGGTGTGGCATATAAAATGCTTATATATGAGTTCTTCTGCTATACTGCATCATGTTGAATTTAACTATATTATTTTCATGCAAAACAAACAAATGATTTGCATGCCAGTAATTTTTAAATTTTATTGTTATTTTGACTATTTTCAAACACTTGCTGAACAAACACCTGTTACTAATTGTCATGATGCATTGGTACAGAGCATGATATTTGTTGAAAATTCTTGTAAGGCTGAAAAAAGACCCTGGGCCAGATATTGGGTAATTCTTGTCTTTTTACTATACAGTATATTTTACTATATTTAAATCTGGCAACTGGGCCGTAGTTCACACTAAAAAGCTGTTGTCTAACAAGTCCTTAAATCTTACAATACTATTGCTCGGAAGTGGTGGCTAACAAACCCTTACTTTTATACAGTACACTTTAATAAGATTTCAACTCCCCCAGCAAACTGCTCAACTTTCCTGGTTAACAAGCCAAAACACAAAGCCACAAGCTCCCCACTCCCACAACAAAGTTCAGTACAGACATGGGGTAGAATACAACAACCATGCTTAGCCCAGTAAAAGCAAGGGAAGATAGAAATAAAGGCAGAAAAAAGAGAGGGAGAGAAGTAAGAAGTTCATAAGACTCCACACTGGTTCTGCTGCCTTCATGGTCCTGGGCTGAGGTAGTGAGGAAGAAAGCAAAAGAGGAATAGAGGAAAAAAGAGGGAGTCTGGTCTGCTTTGTTTTGCAGCTAATCATCTTGCAATCTATGATATAAACTGTAGTTGTTCTGCCATTTCACTTACAGACACACAGCCAGCCCTTTGAACTTCACCAGAGAGTGAGTCAGGAATGACAGATCATGAGAAGGATGACAACAGAATACGTCTCAAGGTGGAAAAGAAAGTTGGTTCAGCAAGCACTGTCCCACCTTCATGGGACTCTCTCTTCCAATCACCACTTTTGTCTTGCAAGAGTCAAAATTTTTGAGAAAAAGCATGCTTATGCCTGGCCCTCCACACTAATCATTGGAACTGTAAGTGCAATTTCAATTAAAGGTGCAATATAGGAATCTATATCGAAATCTGAGAGATTCTTTTCAGATATGTAGAACAGTCTATTCCCTATCAAAACCATGTTTTCCATCTAAAAAGCTACCTACAGGTTAAATATCAAAGTTCAATATTTTAGTCATAGTGATAAATTCAAATTTGGACAGTAAAGTTATAACATAATGTAATTTAAAAGGATTAATTTCTTTTCTTTCTCTTCTGCTTCCTCTGTATTTGCATTGGACAGCTAATAAAATGTCTGTGAAATTTGAATTATTTTTTCCTGTGTATGTGTTGGGTTTGTTTACACTCATGAAACTGATTTTGGTATCATCAGCCAAATCAAATGTTTTTTACAGAATAACTGTATTAGTATATCTAACGTAAAATATAATGCTTCATTTTATAGGTTTGGATACTACTACATCTAGGTGTATTCTGGTATTTAATTAAATTTTATTTTCCAAACTCGGATGACTCTACAGCAGGAAACGTAAGTGGTCTGAAAATTTGTCTCTATAAACATATTTTAGACATAGATGAGGTATGTTTTCTTTAATCTGAGAATTTCACTTGGATCTATGATTTAAATATGCAGTGAAGTCCTTCTGAAGCATGCACCTCATTTCTCTTATAGTCAATGGAGAACAACTTTTAAGGACTCTGGAAGCAGAACCCCACACAGAAGACTATGAAACACTATTTTTGGAACTGGTCTCTGATCTGTCCATGTCCATTTGTAGAGTAGCATTGGGTGAGCACAAGAAAAATGGGGAATTAAATGCATATCCTGTGTGTGATGCTGTTGTTGTGGGCAAATGGTATGGTACATACAATAATACATAATAAGTGGTATACATAATAATGTATTTTTATATTAGTATATAAGAACCAAAGAATACAGGGGAAAAAATAGAAAGCTTCATTTGGTGAACCTACATATCTAAAAGAGGCAATCAAAGATACATAAAAGGACAGAGAGGTACTAAAAGTCAGCAAAAAATGCACTTGTCACAGCAAAAGGCCTGTAATTTAGAACTTACATATACCATCTCTTGAGGCACTCAAGAAAGCAGTTTCACCACAAATGCTCTGTCTGCCCCATTGGAGGCCTTGCTTGANTGCCAAGTGCCTCTAGACAATTTCAAATCAGGTTAAGTTTTGTGTGTTTCAATGAATTAAAAGTGATTCATACTGCCTAAGAGGCATATGTGTCCTTTGCAGAAGGGATGGTGAAATGCAGAAACAGAGAAATAAAATGGCTGGTGGAAATGAAATAGAGTCAACAGTAGGAACATGGTAAGTAAGGAGGAGGCAAAGAGGTCAGATGCTGAAATAATGAGATCAAGACAAAGGAGGTAATGGTGGGAGCAGAGGGTTCCAATGCACTCAGATTGCATTCATTGCACAGGTGAGGATTGGGAGGATTAACCTCTGGTATTGACCTTGAACATGCCAAAAAAATTGCCACAAACACAAGCATAGAGTCTTTTCTCAGTAAGCAGTAGCCATACTTGCATTAAACCACAGAGAGCACTAAGGCTTTCCTGTCAGAGTGCTCAGGGAATGAAGTCATGCTCCTATCTGAGTCCATGGCCACACTGCCTCCCTCTGCCACCAGCAGAGAGGGAACTGGCACAGGCAAGACTGGATTCTGCCCCAAATGTGGTGGGCATGCAACTGGCTGCTCTGTTTGTTGAGCTGAGCCCAATACTGGAGACACTGTAGATACAGCCAGAGTCTGCATCATCAGGACCAAAACTGCTCAAGGACACAAAGTGAGGCAAAAATTGCCACTCACTTCAAGATTATATTTGTAATAAAGAAAATATTATACCTGCAGCATCTGGACAGGCTAATCTGCCTCATAATAATTTTCAATTTTGCACCTGTGTCTACAGCTGTCATTTTGAGAGTAGATAAAGAAATAGTACAATGTATAAAGCATTGTATTACACTACTGAGAAATGTAGCCTATGAAAAATTCTTTTAACTATGACTTGAGTTTGATGGGAGACAATAGATCTGATAGCATAGGGTTAAAACGTTTCTAAAATCATCAATTGCATACAATAGATTCGGGGAGTGGAAAGAAAGGTTGGGTCTGGTAGGCCTGGGTGAGGGAACTAGGCCCTGGGAACGAATATTGAGTTTTGTGTTTTTCTAGATCATTTGAAGCTACACCTGCGTAATCATCATATGATAAATGATATGATTGTTAAATGTAACGATTGTTTGGAAATTGAATGTGATTATTGTTTAATTGTAATAAGAATCATGAGAAAAAATGTAATTGTAACAAGAATAATGAAAAGATATTTGGGGGGCCTAATGAAAATTGCAAGAATACATGCTTGGATAAGATCGATGTATACAATAGAACAATATGGGTTTAATAATTAATACATAGTTATATAACGAAAAGGGTATCAAAACATGTTCATCTTGGATCCATGTCGGAGTCAGATTTCGGTTTGTACCCCTGATTCCCAGAGCTCTTCAATAAAGCACCTGCATATAATCATTCTGTGGTTATGTGTTTTCAACGCTAACAGATCTATCTGTGCTGAATGAAACCAGGAGGCTATGCTTTCTCATTTATTAGCAATCTAAGGTTTCAGTATTTATTTCATATCATAACTGAGTAACAATTTATTTATTTATTTATTTTTCTACCCTAGAAAATGCATTTGCTAATTTATTCAGCTTAGAGCGTCCCACACAAAGCAACAGTCTTGGAAGGCTAAGAAGAATGCCTGTACACACCCTAGATCAGTGCACTTGCAAGAATTCCTCTAGCAGGAATGTATAGGGTACTTGCAGCCCCAAGTGCCGTTTACCTCAGATTGAAGTGAACCCTACTACTTAAAATAATTAGGATTTTTTGAGAAAGATTTTTGGATGAAAACTTATCCCTATTTATTTTTAAAATTTTGTAATAATTTCAGATACATTTCTAACGTTCTAAATATATGCAATATAAAACCAACAACTAATATAAAAGTTCCAGCTTTATCAAACAGTAATAGAGAAGACATTTTTTGAGTTGTTGGGTATTAATAAAGTAATTCTAAGCTTTTAATTGGTATTCATGAGAATGTCAGAGTATTTTAGAATAGGGAGTTTTAGCTTACATTTTACTGCTGAATTTTTCAGTTGGATTTTTGGTTTTGTTTGTTTTGTTTTGTTGTTTTCTTTTGTTTCTTTTTTTTCTGTGCATATAGTGAATCTTTTCAGAACATTCAAATAAAATTTCAACAGTAAATTAATGTGATCATATTTTACTCAAGAAAACCTCATTATTTTATGAAAAAAATGAAAAAATCTATTTGATTTTTTTGCAGGACAAATGATTGCTAGATTAGAGCTATACAGATGTTTTCTTAAAGAGTACTTGACTTTTGCATCTAAGATTCTTTGCTGGTGAGAGAAAATAATTTAAAAATTAGTTTTCTGGATAGTGTGATTTTTCTAAATAATTATTATTTGTTCTTTCATTGTACTCTTCTGTAATTTGATTACATTACTTTTTAAATCTTTTGTTTGTTTCCATACACCAGAAGAATAATGAAGTTATCAGGGACAGTGTCAAATGCTTTGC
>VXBI01005082.1:314497-655893 GCA_013397375.1 Toxostoma redivivum | reverse complement strand
ATTATTCAACCCCCAACATTCATCAAGAACATTTTCTAATCAGGAATCCATTTTTACTTCTTAGATGAGTATTAAGCAAGTCCATAAAGTAAAATAGTGTCAAGTGACCTCTGCTAAAAATTCACATCTTAATTGAGAAATAATTTAGCTGTAAGAGCAATTTTAGTATTCTGTTTTATGTTCCCTATTTTGAAAGAGTCATCTGGAACTTCTCTATTTGTTTACTGAAAGCACTGATTTTGCTAGGAGTGAAGTCACTTTTCAGTACATCATCCTCAGTCCTTTTGCAGGGAATTTGCACTTAAATACACAGTCCTTGCTTTGCTCCATAGGGATACCCTTTTCTTCTCATTCACCTATGCAAATCCTACATGAATTAAGAAACCCTGCAAAGACAACTTCACAGAATTATCTGAGATTACGAAATTTTCATTTCAATTCTAAGATCTTCCTCAGACCTTGGAAGGGAAAACTATGTAGGACAGAGATGACTGTAGGCAAAAGAAATTTAAAAGAAAATAGATGGAACTGGTAAGGGAGCATGAAAATGGCTGGGCTGCTACTAAAACCAAAAAGAAACATTCTAAGAATAAACAGCCATCAGTGAATAACAAAAGTCAAATGAAGAAATTACTTTCACCGACCAGAAAAGGGGGGACAAATAGAATTGAGAATGATAATTGCAGGCATTTGCCGTACTAGACTGTAGAGGCTTGGAAAGAAATTAATAGGTTTCACATAAGAAGGCTAAGAAAAACTGAAGCTCAAAAAAGACTCACTCTCTTGGAAACAAGGACTGTTATTAGTTGAGATGGTGGCAGGTGAAGTTAAATAACAAGTTTGCATTTAAGTTTTCTTTTGTTTGTGGTACATTGTCTTTGGTACTTGTTGGAAAAAGCAAAAAGGGAGTTAATGAAAGTAATGCCTTGATACATTCTTGCACTTGCACTGTACTGTGTTGTGTTGTAGATGCTGGAAAAGTGCTGCCCTATCTCTGCCTCACACCCATTCTCCATCAAAACCTTGTACTTTTTCATGGCATTTTAATACCTATAATTCTTGATTATTACCAGCGATTTTTGCCTGTCATTACTAATAGTGCTTGGCTGGCTCCACAGCCATTCAGTTATAGGTGTAGGAGACATACACATTCACCCCTTCTTCTGGGAATTGAGAGCGCAAATGGATCTTACTTTGGACCACTGTTTATAGGATCATTAGAGAGCAGGCATTAGTCATAATAATTTTCCATCCTGGCCACAATTTGAGTCAGTAACTTTCTTTGAAGGTTCAACAACAGTTATATTATGCCTCTTGGCCATTTTGCAGGCAAGAAAAATATGTTTTCCAGGCTTTTACTTAAAATCAGTTTCTTATTAGATACCTGTTAATTACTAGGAACAGAGAGTGTTTCTGATAAGCTCAAGAGGGGCTTTAGTCCAAGTGCAGTTCATCCAGGCCGAGGCCTAACAAGCATTTCTCAGATCATAATGTGGACTGAGTAGGATGAGGCTATCCTGAAACTAAAGTCAACTTCTCCAGGCCTCTACATTGTGCTAGGTATTATGTGTTTTATCAGAATTCTGTCTTGCATTGCTGTTGTGAATGCCATCTTTACTTCTGCTGTTTGCAGTAGTTGGATCACTGAAAATTATATTATGTTTATGTGGCACATACAACTTATCACTTTGAATAAGTGCAAGAAATTCTACATATTGCTAAAGCCGGCTTCTTGTAAAAAGAACATTGTTTTTTCTGAACACTGACGTTTTTTAAATGTATGAGTCCGAGTCAGAGTCCTTCCTATGTCTTCTGTACCTTTATAGTTCATGGAGGGAAAGAAAATCCTGCCTCGGAATAAGGTCCACACACTCAACTTGGATGCAGTTTTAGTTCCAAGCTCCTGTCTGGTATACTAAGCCTCTTAAATTTCATCTTATATATAGCTGAGAAATAAATTTCCAGTAACACTTCGTTTACAAGTAGTGGTGGAAGGATATGTTTCCTGTGGTTGTCACTCAGTGGTCCAAGACCACAGAAAAATTCTGGGCCTGTTAACTCTTTTTAAGAAAAGGGTTAGGATACCTTCTGGTACCTCTCTGGTATATCAGAAATTGGTGCTTGCCTGTAGAAGCTCATTGTGTTTGAGGATGTTTGCATCGAACCTCAGAGACTAAAACCAACCTTGGCAGTTGCTGGCAGCTGTTCACATATGTATATATACATATTTACTGCCTTAGATAGAAGTTGTCTGATAATATTTGCTGAACAGTGGGTATCCTCCCTCACCTACCATACTCCTAATTCTTTCTGCTTCTCAGCTATATCAGTCACATTCTCAGCTTCTTTGGCCTCTGGTCAGCATCTGTACACAAAGAAAATGTAATAATCTGATACTGATACACACTTTATTTTTCCCTCCATGAGATTCTTCCTCCTAGAAACATATCTAAACAATATTTAATGTAGAGTAAATGGAGGCACTTGATTTTCCTCTTCTGTGACATGAGTTTCCTGTACATGTGATACATGCAAATAATGAAGCAGCTTACTTTTCTTCCAAAGTGGAGTTAGCTACATATCACAGAGGCACTCTGGGCATAAAGGAAGTCCATAAAGTAAATGACTGTCAGGTGACTAAAAAGTCATGACTTAATTGAGGACCGCCTTAGCTTTACTAGATGTTTTAGGATTTTGCTCTGCATTTCTTTTATTATTACTGTTATTGTTTTTGTTTTATTACTATGATTATTATTATTGTAGAGGGATTTTTTGTTATTATTTCTGATTAATTTTCTCTTCATGCAAAGTACATTTTAATGAGTATATTGTTAAGCATATGTAATTCATTGGTCATAGAACCTAGAATTCAGCATTTTTAAACTCATATTAATTGTATGGTAAGATAAAAACCATTTACTACTTGCAAAATGGCTAACAGATATGTAGTTGCAGGTGATAATAGTTCAACAGATGTCAAAGAATCCCATTTACATCAGCTGTGCTGTCATTTTTCCATGTTATTTAATAATTATTTTTCTTAAGAAAAGTAAGATTAACAAATCACAATTCTTTTGTAGATTCTGCTCAGCTTGTTTGTTGCTGTTATTTTGGACAACCTGGAACTTGATGAAGATCTAAAGAAACTTAAACAAGTAAGAACATATTTTTATTGTGCTTGAAAGTAGTTCCAATAAGGCATTTTATTTTCCTGGTATTTTGTGTGGCAAAAGACCGGAAGTGTCATCATAATCAACAAAACAGTATACGTGGAAGTGAATAGCAGTATTTTGTTAGATAGTTTACTATCACACAACCTTAAGGAAAAATTAAGATATCATAAAAGAGATGTAGAAATTTGGTTTAGTATTCAATCAAATTCAATTTAGATACTCCTGTAATTAAAAAAAAAATCAAAATCACAACTATACCATCTTTTTGCCTATAAACTAGTGAAAGCTATCCCTGCCCATGCTTTGTAAGCACAGCACAGCTCCACTGCAAGAGAGGGTAATGGGAGAGGATCCACAGTAAGGAAGCAGTAGAGCACAGTCTGGTCAATGTGTTGGGGGAGAGCTAAAGATGCTTGGAAGAGTTAACCTGCTTCATTGATTCTCCTCATTTGGGGACCAAGAAGTCATTCTCTCATGGCTGAAACCCCAAATGTCAATCACATAAAACAAATGTAAATAGAGAATTCACATTGGCCTTTCTGACCTTGTGCACAAACCACCAGAGAGGAAGGTATCCATAGGTTTTAAATAAATATATAGTAGTGCTTTAATCTGTACAAAGAGAAGCAAAGTCATCAACATTTCCCTATTTTGTGCATGAAATAGCATTAGCTGACACATGGGAACTTCTTATGTAATGTTTGGCTTATAGTCATCATTTGTTGCTTTTGTTCATCTTTCATGTGCATTAGCAATTGCCATAGAATTATGTTCGTTCAATTTTTGAAAAATAATCACCCCAGACAACTGAGATATTTTAAATTGATGTTCTACATGACAATATTATATACTTTTAATTTTTTTTATAGAATTCAATGCAGAAATCAATGCTGCTTTTGCTGTTGCAGTGTTAAATATCCATATATATTGCAAACTTGAAATAAGTTAAAAGGACAAGTATTTCCTGTGACAATGAAACACAAATAGTGGATTTCAGTTGATCAATTTACATAAGTGAGAGATCTTACAGATGATTTTGGGATGGCAGGACAGTCTTGAGTATGTAAACTGAGTAGGCCAAATCAAAGGCATTCATTTTTCTCTTTACTAGTTTCAAGAGGTAAAATGATCTGAAATGAAAATGGCTCAGATGTATAGTAAGCAATGTGATATCATACTGATAATCTTACAGGAGATTTTTCATAGTGTCTGCATGAGTTAGGAGCACAAATCAGTTTTCCAAAGTGAAGAGCTTGAGATGTGAAATCCAGTGGCTTTTGTGTGAAATGTAGCATCTTTGATTAATAAACCACTTTAAAAGTCCACACCTTTGCTTATTAAATGGAAGCAGCACAGCTTTGTATTTTAGCTGCCTACTTTGGAAGTGGTGAACAAAAAGCAATAATGAGAGGCCACCACTAGCAATGCTTGCCACATTTCAGTCTGAAATTTTATTAGCTTGGTAGGAATTCTGTCTCTCTGATAGCAAAATAGAACACTTAAATGAAAGACATAAATATAAATTTTTCAAAAATCTCTCAACTTCATTTCTTTGAGACTGAAGCAGCATAACTACATGAGAGTGGTGCTGGGCCAGAACAAAACTGCTGTCCCAGGCACGAGACCTTCTAGCTATTGTGCCACTGTTGGACTGTCTCCATAACCCAAGAGGGCATTTAACCAGAGCACAGCAGTTTGCCATTGGGCATACCAGCTGAGTTGTCTGAAAATTATATATGGCTTCTACATGCATTGTAATACATATTTTACACCATCCTGATGCATAAAAATGTCCAAGGTGGCTGACGCTGGTTCATTTGTACTTATGTTCTTGAAATGTTTTCTTGAACAGTAGTGTCTCCTCATAGAATACTACTCTGTTCTATTGAATGCAATTTCTTCTGGTATTTTATGCAAACAAATGAAAGTTGTAGAAAGTGTTGCATATTTTAAAAATGCCTAAGGTGAAAGGAGTCAAGAGGTCAGTTCCTGGAGTTCAATGTTATGAAATTACTGAAATGAATGTGCAACTGCTTCAGTGTCTAGAACAGAAAAGATTTCCTGAGGGGTAAATAAGATGGTATCACAGGTTCAGTGCTGATGGTGACTGTGGTCTACTGTACTGAAATATTGGTTGTCTCATCTCAGAAGATAAAGCAAAAATAGGTTTTTTTGTTTGAATGATATTTTGAATTTTCAATTAAAAAATGGACTTAAAGAAGAAGCAGAAGTGCAAGGTAATTGTCATGTTTTAATCAAGGGCATTTCTATAAAAAAATAAATCTGTATTGCTGCACAGAACATTTTTTGACATCTATAATTAAAAGATGAATGGTGTTCCAAGAGAGGAGTCAAATAATTCACATTGTTAATGTAAAAGGCATTGATTGGTTGAAAATTATGAAATTGTAATGCTCTCCATCCTTGGGGATGTATGTTTTTTCCTGCCTTTACAGGTTGTAAAGCACAAGTCCCAGGGCATTTTCAGATGATGAAATACTGAATGATTTTCTAGGACGGAAGGACAATATATTTGTGCCAGAAATCACACCTACCTAATAATCCCTTTTGGGCTGTGTTCTTCTTAATTATGACTCAATTTCTTTTCTGGATAAGAAAAAATTTATTACTTAACTTTCAGATTATTGGGAAAGGATTAATTAGTCAATATTTGCAATGTACTCTAGAATGTAAAATTATATATAAACACTTGGTGTTCATGTTACCTCAGTAATTATATTTAAATATGAATAAACAAAAGCAAAAATGCATTAAATGACTAGGAGATTCTAAGTAAGATTATAATATAATTTATTTAAAAGTAAACCTTTAGAATTAAATATGCCAGTGCAAATTTAGTTAAGGATATACATCATGATTCAGTTTTAATTTCCCCATTACATAATATTAATTCCAAAAGTCTAGCCTCAGTGCAAAGAGTAGATAGAGCTCATTTTAATAAGCTACTGGTCCATTTATTGTACAGTATATGATCCTGTGCATTATTTACTGCACAGTATTCAGGCTTTGCTACAAAGACAAAACTATTAATCTCCTTTCTGTTTTTTTATGGTACCTCTCCTAAGAGTGTATAACAAACATAAAACTTGTGAAAGTTTGATTTAAGTGATTAAGTAAATCACAGCAGTACAGGTACACATAAGAATAGAATCTGCTTTTCCAAGACACCATTCAGCTGGTTTAAGAACAGATCCATTCTCTGTATCCTTACAGCTCTCTTTATTTGCAATGCATCTCCCAACCTCTGCCACATCTCATCCTCTTGTCTATGTCTGACATCATAGCTCAAGCGAAAAGGGTTTGTACTATAGCTCATAGTCACCATTTATCTGTGCAATAAACTTGACCCTCTCCAGTGATCCAGACTGACCCTAACACACTACTGAATCTCCAGGTATGACATTGATCCTGCTCATCTTCTCATGAGGCCTTTTTTCTCTGGCATTCAGTACATCGGTTATACGGATGATATCAAATTTAGGCACAAGGAATCTATCAACTACAATGTTGACTTCCTTCTCATTTATGCTTGTTTTCTCCACACTCTCCCTAAACTATTGTCCCAAAGTTAAAAAGAAACAGAGAGGATTTCTTTGATGTCTTTTGCCTTTTGTGATAAAGTGTTTACTTTCTTTTTAGAAATTCATCACCCTTAACGGATTTTGACGCATGACTTTCTCTTGCAGCAGCTGTTTTAAGTTTTCCCATTATATTTTCCACATATTTAGTGATTCCATTGTTACATATTTCTATCAGTTTCCCTAGATAGGAAGTCAGACTGATTATGTTCTCACTTCTCATGCTCTACCCTGAATCCGTCTTTTAAAGTTAGTCACATTTGCCACTTTCCTCACACTCCAGAGTTTATTTAGGTGACAAATTATCTACCACTGCTATATGTCAGCCTTGCTGTATCTGCGATCCTTTAGAAGTCTTGAGAGAGTGCTATCAGGTGTTAGGGAGTAACAAATTGACCTTGTGTCAATTATCTTCCAGAAGCTTTTCTCTGACGTTTTTGTAGATCAGTCTTTGTCACAGTTTAGGGCCTTCTTTGACCCTGTCTGTGACCAACACTATTTTAATTTCTTGCCTTCTTATTTTTCAGAGCACACTGAATTGATAGTCTGTTGCTCTTTTAGACTTCCTGCTTTCCTCATGTACTTAAAAGCTTTCTTATTAGAGTTTATTTCTTTACAAACTAGTGCCGCCAAGTCTTTCATGATGTGCCATTATTTTTATACAATAAATAAGCTAAAATTTATGTTGGGGTTTTTTTTCTCTATTCTTTGCTTAGCATATGGCTTTCTTTTCTGAAACATATCCATTCACTTTTAAGTCTTCTTTGCACTCCATTTGACATTGCTGGTCTTGTTGACCTTCTTGGAGTTTTTCTGTAGCTGGTAGATGTATTCTGCTAATAAAACAGGACATTTAAAGTTACTCCATACACCCCCCCTTCCCAGTTTCTGTCATTTTTCCATTTCTTTAAATTTCTTTTCAAAAGCTTTATGATTTTAAGTAATTAATTTTTTAATTTCAATTCAATGTAATAGATAGATTTGACCTTCTATTTGTAAGGTAAAATATGAATTTAAGACCATTTTTATCACTGTTACAGAATAGCTTTTTGATATTTATGCCACGAAATACATCTTGCTCAGTACTAAACCATGAAGTACTTCTTCACTTAGGTGTTCTCTGGCTGTGTAAGTCAGCAAGGATTCACTTATGAGTAAAAAGTTAATATCTTTCATCTGCCCTTCCCTAAATATACATGAGGGTAAACAAAGGCTTCCCAGTGTTATTACTGCTTGTCTTTTGGCTTTGAATGCTATTTTGCAATTTGAAATTACTTTAAAATCCTCATTTACACATGTGCAGAATATTTCTTCAAGTTCGAGACGTATTTTCAGTGCACATGGATCCTGTGCTGTTTTTATATGCATTTACCTTATTCATGGCATTGCTTGAAGAATTTCTCTAACATATAGCACCAGTCTTTCACTGGTGCCAGGTACTCTCCATCTGGATAATACATTGCCTGTTCTGCATATCTGATTCTGTAGTATCCTACTGCCTGGTACTTCTACCAAGTTCCTGAGATGTATTTTGTGTCAACATTATGGAATTTTTAATAACAGAAATTTCAATACAATCATGGGGTTTTTTTAAAGTTTTATTATTAATATAAAAGCCATACCTTTATTTTTTATGTATTTTTGTTTCCTACCAGAATTCTGTAAACTTTTAGGATTCCCATAGCTTCGTTCCATTCAGAGAAACTCATGTTTGCCTTGTTGACTATTCCATTCTGGGCTTACTCTACTATTTTAGTACCTGCTCCTTTAACAGCTTTTGCAGCCAGTGAAGTTCCTTAAAATTTTTGTGAAGGTTTAAACACCTGGGTAGAATTCATCTCACTTCAACAGTATTTAACGTTGTATATGCAATTTGAAATATTCAAGGGGATTTCCTCCTCTAGTCATTGAAGAGTAGCAGATACTTTTGGAGGGCAATTTTGAGAAACATACATTTTTTTAATAGGACAGCTACACGAAAATTTGAAGCTCACTATAAGATTATCCTCAGGCCACCCCCACTGTATGAACTATCTTTCCTTCATCTGCAGCATAGTCTGTGGTTTACAGCCATGAAACCTTTATGGCACTGCTTCTCAAGTGCATACCCCAGCTTTCCTGGGAAAGCAGACAGGAAATAAGACTTCTCTGTCTTTGATCTGTTCTTATATCTCAGAACCCTTTGGCTGGTCCTTGTCAGTAAAAGGGTGCTGGGCAGATGGACTTTTGATCTAACCTGGTGCACCCATTTTTACACCTGTGGTGTTTCATAATCTGAACTGGATTTCAGAAGCAATTTGCAAATGGCAGAAGGATGAACCCATTGGTGGCTAAAACTGTGTGCATGGTCACTTTACTGTTTTATAATTCCACAAGGGAAAGAGGAAGCATCTCAAGCATCTCTGAGCATGAGCCATGATCTAACTTCCTTGGCTGTGTAGTCTTGTCTCTGTAATCCTATTTCCTGGAATTCCACCATAAAATATATATTTTTTACCTCTATATATAATTTCAACAATATTAAAATGTAACATTTTCTTTGTTTACCTTACGCTTGTGATAACAAATCCAGTTTACCTCACTAACTTTGGAGGGTTTATCTTAGAGTTTGTGTCAGACAAGATTATTGTGTTCCTATTTTACTACTGGAGAATCAAAGCTGAAGTGACATCCCTAGGTTCATACACAAATTCCCAGTAGGATGAGGAATCAAAAAAAGTCTGGTTTAGGGCTTAGGCCTCTTGAGTCAATCAGGAACATATGTCCACTTTTAAATTTTGAAATCTCACATAAGTGTAGTTCTCTGCATCAAAGAGAAAATCCCTTAAGGAAGATCAAATTTCTGCCATATCACACATGTGCTGTCTGTGCTCACTAGTGCACACTCACAGCATCAGTACAGATGGCATCCATTACTAAAAATATTTTCCCCATGCCTTACTACCTCACAACAGAAATTCTTGGAGTAGTAAACAACAATATGCAGTAGAGACATTTTTCTTCAAATTTGATTAAATTCATATGCTCACCAGTGAAGGTACTTGTCAGATTTACATGCTCCTTTCCCTCCACTTCTGCTCTACACCATTAAATATATATAAGATTTTTTTCTCCTAAATCCGTATCAAAGCAGCAAGTGCAGAGGTATGTGTGTGTGTATATATATATAAAATATGTGTGTGTGTATATACACTTATATATCCTGGTATATATCTATTTCTACATACAGTATACACATACATTTTTTAAAGCGAGCTGCCCTTAGAATTATATTTGAAAAGTAACAGATTTTAACCATGTTCATTTTCTCTCTTAAATCTCACTCTTTGATGTTGGAAACAAATTTTCATAAAGAAGCTAGAAGATAATGATTCTTTGCTGGTTTTGTCTGTTGAGATTCTTGTTCTCAACAATGTTTAATGTCTGAACACTTCAATTTGATGCCAGTGGTTCAGGGTCACATTTTGAAATGCTTAGAAGCTTTGAAAAAAAGAGGAAGTTAAGCAAACTATAATGGTCTTTACAGAGCTTTTACAGCAAAAGCATAAAAGAAATAAAAAGGATCCATTAGGCAATCTGTCTCATAAGGAGAAATTGCAGTAGAATAAAGTAAATTAAGATGTGAGTGTTATCAAAAACGGTAGAATTTTGATGGAATCTCATTCTATCATGCTTGGAGGTTTTTGGTCGTGATGGTGGTAGTGGTGGTGGTGATGAAGGCAATGTCGAAGTCTATACTGGAATCTAATGCCACCTAATTGTCCAGAGTATAGCGGCAGAGGATACACACTTTTGAAAAGAATTTTTAAAACCTAATAAATATTTATGTTTTAATCCCTCTTATCTTAAAATCTACTCTATTTTTTCTGTTCTTGTTGTCAGGGAAACATAGCAATTAATCCTTTTTTGTTATCACTACACAGTTACTCATCCTTCTTTGCTATTCAAATTAGAAAATCCCAGATTTATAATAAGACTTTCAGTGGCCTGTTATCTAAAGGGAGAGTATCTGATTTCTGAACATTGGTACAGATAATTCTGGCACATATATTCTAAATATGAATTTGACACTGCTTCCTTTTATGCAAGAATACATAAGTGGAATTGTGGTTATTTTAGTTGAGACAAAGCAAGTCAGTCTTTAAAAAGACAGTGCTGAGTCCTTCTACATTTCTCTCTAAAGTACATTTGAATAAAAATTTCAATCAAATATTTGTATTAAGTAGAATTTTTTGTTGTTGTTTTTGCATGACTGATTCCCACAGTATCCTGTTGATTTTGGAAAATTCACAGATACTTGGTTGCTTGTAAAGTTGGAATTTTCACTAAAGCAGTATTTATATGCTAAACAATCCAAACTTACATCCCCAGAGCAAACATTAAATTTTCTTACTGTGATTCCTATAGTATTCAGATTTGTTTGTCTCTAATCTGGAGAGAAGAAGCTCAATTTTTCCTTTTGATCCTAAATTCATGTGCAATCATTTGTCGATTTTGCAATTATTACTTTGACTCCAGTGCCTGTGCTTTTCATTGCTAACTCAGAGCAATTGGATTCATATTTTTGATCCATATAAAAGAAACCTCCCAAGAATAAAAAATTTAATGCTTTTAAATGCAATTATTTTTAAGAAAGAAGTAAGATTATCTTCTGACATAAAGTGAAAAAAATAAAATAAATCATGATAATTCTGTATGCTTATGCAGAAAGCAGAATAACAAAAGTTTTAATGTTCTTACATTTAATCCAACTCTCAGGAGTTTAGAAGCAACTATCTTCAAGTTTTTGAACACTTATATTCAAGGAAAAAAATTCTCATTAATTTAGATAAAGGTTAGAATTTTCAAAAGTGTCAAGGGACAGGATTCATGTCATTTTGTTAGCCGTGCAAAAAGTTAGGCATGTAGTCTAAGCAAGTCATCTGCACTTGCCTGTAGTCATAGTTACCCTCCAGGGAATGATTCATCCCATCCAAGTAGGGTGCTTTCTTTTTTCTTTTACAGGGGAAGTCTAGACAGTTAATTAGGCAAAATGCCTGATTTTCAGTGGATAACATTAAACTACATAAATATCTAAATTTAATGAATTAGGAACCTGTATTTCATTGACATTTAATCATATGGGTGCTTTCACATTAATGAAGCCAAAAAATCATAGTGTGTAACAGCAGGCACCTTACTGAAGTGCCTAGGCTGGGATCTTAATTTAGGTTAGAGACTTAGATGATAAAGGCAGCAAAGAAGGATAAAAGTCAACATTCAAAGCCAGTCATCTCTCTTCACTCACAGCAGAAAACAAAGCCTGCATTTGTGAATTTAGGTTCATAAAATAGTAGGTCCCTGGCATTGGCACTTAAGTTAGTTTATAAAGGGTATGTGGCACAAATTTGACAGGATCTTTGTAGAGGTTCCTGACCTCCACATGGGTTGGTTCAGAAGGCAGTACAGGCCCCATTTCACTTGTGGAGCAAAAGGTTTGCTGAGAGGCAAAAGCAGTGTGGTCTGTGTGAAACCAGACATTCACCATTTGCTATGAGAATATGTCATAAATGTTGCTGTCACACATGTTAATGTTTCCTACTAAGACTTTGTAGTTATGTTTGGTCTAAAAGACAAAGATACAAATAATTGCTTCCCCAGAGAATGAGGCTCTTACACTGCTGTGCCAACGATGTTGAGGATAGCCATCTTATATTCTCTGCAATGATATGTTAACAAATGTTGCTGCATCAATACCAACATACTGGAATTCCTTTTTTTGTATTTACTATGTTGTTCCAGTTTTATTATTGCCACTGTGCTTATCACCTTTCTCCACTCACTACCACCATTATGGTTCCCATTTTCTCAGCTACTGCTCTTTTTCTTTTACATTCAGAAACACTTAGTGCCATCTTTTCTTTACATTAGACCATACATTTCTTAGTGCCAATGATCACATCTCTGTGATCATTGTCAGACTCATCCATCCAGTGTTGGAAATTCACAAAACAACAATCTTTTCATTATGAGAGCTTCCATAAAACCACAGATGCAGCACTGGTTTCCTTTAATCTCTCATTTTTAAGGGTATCTCTTGTTTTTCATGTTGGCTGTTGCTCTGGGAATATTAATTCCTCTCTTATTTGGACTAAAACATCCTTCTAATAATCTTTTATAATTGTTTCTGTGTCCTAGGCATATACCGATTGTTGAACTCCATGATGTGATAGAAAGCTTCCACACAAACTAGGTTTCGAACATGAAAGTCATACTGAAAAAGATATAAAAATGTTTTAATAATGTTTTCCAGAATGAAATACAGAAGTCAGGTCTGCAACATAATCTTCCATTAGCTATTTTGTCTCGCATATATAGCATCTTTCTGCTTTCAGTGCTTGGGATGGTTGCAGATTTTAACTCATTTTTGAGTTTGGGGGTTTTTTGTTGTTATTCTGTTGAAATCAGATAACCAGGAAGAGAAGGCCAAGGTTTTACTACTGGCCTCTTGAGTGAAGCAGTCAATCTGTATGTTTATGCATTTTCATTTTTTGTTTGCTTTTTTCACTATTTCTGGATACTAAGCCATGAAATTTGGTTTCTATACACTCTTGCCCTTCAGATATGTCATAACATCTTCACATAAAGTGGTTCTAACAACTGAAACAGTTCACTTCTCTAGTGAAAATGCATGCTATTTTTATAGCTTCTGCTAGATGCTCCTGCTGCTGCCTTTTGATATGATTGTCTGTAGAACAAAGGGGGTAGCCTGAACTAAGTGCTCCGCTTATTTTTCTTTAACTTTTAACTGTGAGCTTCTAAGAAAAAATATTTCTGCATTCATCCATTAGTTTTTGTCGAGAAGACTTCATAATTAAGTCCCTGTGAGAGCCTTACAGAGGTGAGGGCTGACAGAAATGTGTATTCAGCAGAAATGGTCATAGAAAGAAGATGAGTTAAAATCTGACTGTCAGCCAAACTGAAGTCCATGTTCTCCAGTACCATGAGTGAGGCCAAGTTCCACCTAACCTTGGTTCTAGTAGGAGAAGAAAGCTTGTCTGGTATGAAGGCTAATTGAATTGATAATTCTGGCATCATGGGATGCTAGAAGCAGTAGAAGCAGAAAAATAAAAGCTTTTTCTTAATGTGTATTTAGGAGTTGAGAAAATATAATCAAGCTGCTTGCAATAACTCCAGGAACTGAAACTGTTAATACTGTCTGTTATTTTTAATCTTTTAATTGGAATATCAACAGATATGCATCAAGCTTCTCTAAAAAGCCTTCCTTATGTCAGAAGAAAATTATTTTCTAGTTCAGTCCTAGGAGATCAAACTTTCCCAGCTCATTTGCTGAAGCTGCAGCTTTATATAGATGTTCAGGAGTTGTAACAGATTTTCTCCATGAGAACCATAATGTGATCTACATTTATATTTGGCACCACTCATATTTTATTTTTGTTTCAAATGTGTTTGCCTTGAAAAACTGACTTGCGAGTCTGTAATACATTTAAGGATTAGTGAAAATAAGTGGAAAAAAGTATTTTTGGAAACTTGTTGAAAGTTACAATTTGTAAGAGATGGTAAGAGTTTCAATAGATACCTTTTTATCTTTAAGATGTGACTGAGATTGTGTATTTTTATGCATATGTGTGGGAATTTCCCCAGCTCTCCCTAGGCTCACAGGAATGTGACAATTTGGACTAAGCATGAGCTGGGGCAGGAGAAAGTCATAGGATCATTCACAATGAGATTAGAGAATCATTAGGGTTGGAAGATTATCTGGTCTGACCTCCTTGCCAGGGTAAAAAAGTAAAGAGCCTTAATATTTGTCTTCTAAAACATACAAAAAAACCTCTGAATCAGATATATTTTGGTTTTACAGTCAGTGCCTTGGGGTAGTTTAAAGGCTTGCAATGTGCTACATTCCATTCTGCACTAAAAATAACGTGAATTCAGGGAGGATGAGGTACCCTCTAGGCAGTAGCACAAGCAATTATGTTCAGGGCAAAAAAGCACCCATCAAAATGTCAGGACAAGCTCTGCAGTTGTTTCCACGTTCTTTGAAAAGAGTATAAGAAATTTTAGACTTCCTAAGTGTACTTGTAGATTCTTGTTTTTCTATTTTGTGCATCTGATTATCATATCCTAAATGTATATTTTGGATCTGTTTACCATAAAAACATTGTATATATTTTTGCTCTCTAATACAAGCAACATGTGATTTTGAAACTACATAGACATATGTGCCAACCATTTCAGAATCATTAAAGTTTCTCTTCATTTCAGGTCCTGCAAATACCTTTGGTACACATGCATATGTCAATGCAGGTGTGCACATACACACCCACAACAAACTTGTCAAATATACAGAATTTTTCAAAGTGACCGATTTTACTGTTTGCTAAACAACAGATCCCTTTTAAAATCATGCCAATTGTATGAAAATGCTGAATATATTCCCAAATATTGAAAATGTATGTGTGTGCCTTATATCCTTCTTTAAAACAAAATCCTTAAATCCTTAACATCTCCAGTAGTGTCTCTAAGGAGCTTCCTTCTGTTTAGCACTTTTCCCCCCCTTGAGCATGTCTTAATTCCACAATATTATTTTATGCATTTTCAGTAATGAAATTATATGGAGTAACTACATATCTTGTTTGTAACGGCAGTGGACTGTCCTACTAAATACTTTTATTTTGGTAACCCAGGTGTTCTGCATTTAAATGTAAATCCTTTCAGTCCTCTACCCTAAAATTACTTCTCCTTAAATCTGGTGTTTTTTGGTATTCAACATGATGGTCACTGACATCAGAGGACAGCCTCTTGCATCCTAGTAACCCATAATGTCATGCCTCTCTAATAGCTCTAATTATGTCACTAAATCACAGGCTATTCTGAGCTGGAAGGGACTCGTAAGGATCCTCACAAGAGTCCAACTCTTTCAGCAAATAGCTCATACTGAGATTGAACCTGCAACCTTAGCATTATTGGCACTATGCTCTATCACTTTCAAGTGTCATCTGAAAGTAGAACTAAGGTGTTCACAGTTGCTTGGCAGTTCCTTCTGACCAGTGATTGGTAGAATTTCGCCATATACATTTCTGTTAAAAAAAAAAAAAAAAAAAAAAAAGAAAGAAACAGTGTCAAATACCAATACAAAAATCCAAAAATCTCAATACAAAAATCTATTATGAAGCTTACTGAGGAAGAATCTCTAGGCTTGGGATAAACCAACATTTCTGCTGGACAAAAGCAAAGGTCTTCCTGGATCAATGTCTAGTTCCTGACAGTGGCCAGAAAAATATGTTTAGGAACTAATAAAAAAAAGGGAAATCACAAAGTTGTATTTCTTTCTCTGGTGATATTTAATATTTGAGTGATAGCCACTTTCCAGGGACACAGGAACTTCCAGTGTCCAACATGGTGTATCTTTGTCTAGTAGTTCTTGATGGATTTTCTTCTTGCCCATCTGTTAAATCTATTTTCAAATCTGTGTATATTCTGGCATTTACTGCCTGCACTAGCAAAGATAAATTTAAAAATGCGCCTTGTGAAAAGATATTTATTTTTCCACTAATGAGCCTTCTACTTGATTTTTTCATTTGATGCCCTCTAGCCTGTGATGTTGTCATTCCAGTCAAATGCTTCTTCAGTGCTCTGTCTTTTCTTTCCCTCTTTTATTGTTGTTTTTTCGAAATAAATAATTCAGCATGTAAAATTACTAGGATAGAATTTCTGTAACATCTTTCTTGAAAGTTTTCTTATTTTGTTTTTAACAATAATTCAGAATACCTAGTCCATAATAGAAAAAGTACTAGGAAGTCCCGTCTCTCTGCATGCAGCTAGCCTGCTAATGCTTTACTGGTCCTGTTTTTCATGGATTGAATTATTTGTTTCCCTTTGTCTTCACTTGCTCTCCTCAGATCTTTTTTCTGATGACATACCTTAGTATTTGAAAGCAAGGTGTTTAGAGAGGAAGTCCAGGCCATCCAGATACAGTCCTTATTCATTCAGAAGACAGTTCTGATATTACTTATGTTAATAGCAATGAGTCTCACTATCCTGGTAATGCAAATATCATTTTTGAAAAACCTATTAACAACTCCTTATTCAGTGAGGAGCAAAACTGTACTCACACTTCATGACCCAGTTTTACTTTTCAATGTGAAGGAGCTTTTCTTACCCTCTGCTCCCTTCTCCCCCGATTATTATTAAATAGAACCAGAGCACATAGTTCACTACTGCTTTTAATTGATACCACGAACAATGACAGGTCAAACACTGGTAACTGGCTTTTCAAGTACATGACTCCAAAAGCTGTGTTGAGTGATACCTCAGAAATGACATTTTGTCTGTCAGTAGAGGAGGAAAAGACAGGATTTGGGATGCTGAACACGTTTGGTCAGAATACATTGCTGGAGCCCTGTGCCTTTCACCCAGCACCTCCAGGCATTCAGAAGATCCAGGAAGACACCAATGACAATTTCAGCAGTTGCATCACTTCCAAATTTTGTGTGCTAAGGCTTCAGCATTAAAGTGGGATTTTCAGCATAGGGATTTTTCATGAACATATTGTGTGAACAAGGTGTTATAATTGGTATATCTAATTTAAACACATTTGGCATAAAATTTTATATATGTGAATTTGTGTGTGAAAATCAAGGAGCTTTTTTAAGCCTAGTTAGAGCTACTTGCCTCCAGAGCATTTTTATTCTGAGAGTAGTGCTTGAGGTAATTCTAAATGGGAAATAAATATAAAATAGAAAAAAAATTAACAATTACCTTTTCGTTATATCTGATTTCATGTGAATGGATTTTTAACAAGTGGCAGGGAAGATAAGTGTCAAGCACGTTTCATTAATCAATGAAAAGTACAGTAATGGTTCCACACTGAAATTTATGTACTACATAAAATGCATAAAATCCTTCTTTTCATCATAGAGGGAATATAGAATTTTCAAAAAATTCAAGTTGGTCCCCCATTCCTGGGACATATGCAGAACATTAAAATAGGCACTATTTCAAAAGTAGTAAGCATTAAAGAGACTATGTCAATTTCTAGAAGACAAGGCAACCTTTCAAGACTGGAAAATATGGTCACCTGGAAAACTACTCATGCTAGACTATTTCTTTTTTAATAACTAAGAAAGTTTTGAAAGTCCCTTGATGGCTGTAACTTCAAGACATCAGTGTTTTTTGAATTTTTTCCTATCTCTTACCTCATCTGTCACCTTTTTTAAAAACAGCATCAATAAATCACAAATTCTGGGTGATATGTTTTATTCGTAATGGTGAAATAAACACCTAAGTATTAATTCAAAAGTTGCCAATTCCTGGTATAGGCAATCTGCCAAAAAAACCCAAAAATATTCAAGAGGGTTTCTCCTGGAGGAAGCTTTTATAGTATAAAATGGTATAAAATAGATACCTGTGAATATTCTAACCAAGGATCATATTCAAAGCACACATTTTGCAAGGAGGAGGGATGAGAGTTGTGTTTGCTATGAATGTGGAAATAGCTGTAACAAAAATATAAATGTAAGCGTCCCCTTCTTCATGTATATCACCAGGGAATAAAATGCTTACCTAGGTTTTATATCACCAGGAGCTCATTTAATCTTTATTTTTTGTTTTATTTAGTTGATAGCAAAGGAAAATGCAAGTGCTTGTCAGGACACATAGGTGATTCTAGATGCTCCGTCCTCTGAATTAAGGGACAGACCTGCAGCAGTTTGGAATGAAGGGCTTATGTATCATTGCTAGTTATTTTGATAGCAGCTGGATTCTTGAAACTCCGTACTGACTTTGCTTTTGTGCCCTTCTGTGCCACAGAGGTCTGCATTGCCTCTTTTGAACTGTGGTTTAGACCCATAGGAACCTGTGAATCTATGCACTTGTGTACACATTGTAATTAACTTCTGCATTCTTGAAAAAAAGTAGAGGCCTGGCCTTTGCATGAGATTTAATTTCTGCTTCATTAAAAAGATCTAGCAGCTTAGAAGAACTGATTAATTATATTTTTAATGCAATTTTTTTGAACCTGAGTCTAAGACAGTCACTTCTTTTCCACTTAGAATTCAGAGGATTTCTCCTTTTATAGTTTCTCAAGAATGGGCTGGGCACTCTTTTAAAAATGTGACAGAAGAGGAGGAAGCCTAGAGGGTTTTCCTGCATAGTATCCAATGAGTGGGAGCACTATTTCAGAATGGAGAATCCTTACACATATTTTTCTCTTTAAAGAAACAGTCCATTACTGGAAAGACACAAAGAAAACAATCTCCATCTCTTGTGAAAGGGAATAACAGCACTCAGGAATCTAGCCCTGGCTAAAATTTCATCAGCAAACATATGGGAGAAAGGGCAGCCAGGGCCACCAACTTATTTTTGTTTACATCTAGCCCAACGAAGAAGGCTTCAGAAGTAGCTTGGAACAGCCTTTGTGACCTCCCAGTTACTACTTGTATAGGTTTGTCTCTGCGTGTCCTTTAGTAAAATACATCTTCTATTTGAATTTCTGTACTGTAAAAAAACTCTATAAAAATACTGAGTAAACTATAATGACTCTAAAACTCAGGCCATTTATGTCAAATTAAATGTTCTGCCTCTAGTTCAAAATGAACAAACCAACCATCCACAAAAATGCAAGAGGCAGCTAATTTGTGCAAAGACAAAGTCTCTCCTTTAAAAGTTTAAAGAAATGTCCTGGATTCTGGCCTCAGCTGCATCTGTGAATTTTTTCTCAAGTTCAGTTATATTTTCTAAGTAAAGATATTTGATTGTAAAAATTACTCTACCATATGGATAGCAAACACTCAAATCTAAGTTGTAGTCATTATCTTCTCAGAGAATCTAATAGAGCCCAGTAATGATTTGAAAAAAAAAATAGAAGTTATTAAGAGATGATGTATGCCTATGCACAACAGTAAAACTGAAGAGCGTAATTATCTTGTCCTGCAGTTCATAGTTATCAGCAAATCATGGAATCAGAAAAATCTATGCTGGAAGGGACTTCTGAAAAACTTATGGTCCAACCTGTATTGAAAGCAGGCCATTAGATGAGGTTACCCTGAGTCCTACCAGGCCAGCTCCAGGACATCTCCAGTGATAAAATTTCCTTGGCTTGTCTAGGCAACTTATTCCAATGGTTGTCTTCATAATGAAGAATTGCTTTGTTCTATATAGAGAGACTCTTTATCATGAAGCAAATGGCTTATTCTTTGCTTCTTGTCTTCTGACTAAGTCTCTTTGTGAAGAATGTTCCTTTATATTCTCTAGAGCTACATTACAGAAAAAAATTTCTGTGGCCACTTCAGAAACCCTCTCCAATGTGGCAATCCCAAACAAATCCAATTACATGGAGATGAGATCAAGTGTCCAGACACATGTGTATTTAGCTGAATACATTTAAGGAAACAAATGCACATTATAATGGTGTTTATAATAAAAGCACTTGGAAAAAAAGTACAAAAAAAAAAGTACTGTGCACTGTGGTTGATGTTAGCTTACTCCAGTGAATAAGAGCAAGAATAATGAACTCATTATCACATTTGGTACTTATGTAAATTGATTTTTAGGAATATTTATCTGGTGTCTCATCTGAATTGTGTTCCATGTTTCAAATTAAACATTCTTGTCTTAACTATAGTAGGTCATCTTTTTGATCTTTATAGAGATCATTTGTGTGTTAAAAGATAGCATAATATTGGCCTGTGCCAGCAAAGTGTCCATTTATAAGAGTGTCCAAACACACTGTAGCACACCTAAAAAGAAGGAAACACAGATTTGCATTGCCACAGCCAACAGGAACAAAATGCCATCTGATGCATAAGCACCTACATCACAATCCATGACAAATACTTTTCAGCCTCTACACAAAACTGCTTCCACCTCAGGCAGCACGCACAAATTCATATGGATCATATAGGTTGGATTGAAAATTGGAATTAGGTTCAAGTAGCAAAGGTATGTGTCAAGGTTTAACCTCAGCCACACAGTTGCTCTCTCACTCTAAGAATCAGAAGAGTATAAGTGAGAAAACTCATGGACTGAGATACGAACAGTTTAATAGATAAAGCAAAACTCATACGTGCAGGCAAAGCAAAATAAGGATTCATTCACTATTTCCCATGGGCAGGCAGGTGTACAGTCATACCTAGGGAAGGCATCTTCCATTGTGTGTAACAGTGACTTGGGAAGAGAAATACCATCACTCCAAACATCCCCCCATCCTTCTTCTTTCCCCTGCTTTATACACTGAGCAGGATGCCATATGGTCTGGAATATCGCTTTGGTCAGCTGGGGTCAGCTCCCAACCTCTTGTGCATTTCCAGCCTCCTCACTGGTGGAGTGGGGTGAGAGGCAGAAGAGGCCTTGATTCTGTTGAAGTGCTGCAGAGCAATCAATAAGAAAAACATCCCTATGTTGTCAACAATGCTTGGAGCAAGAATGCAAAATACAGCCCCATTGTCAGCCACTATGAACAAAATTAACTCTACCCCAGCCGAAACCAGCACAAAACCAGTGTGTTTCCTACCATGCAGATGAAACCAAGGAGCAAGTCAAGTTGGATATGCCTTCTGTCCCCTCCAGTTTAGTGATGATTTATCTCATGTAATACCCCATACAATGCATGGAGCAGCCTCTACAAATCACATGGAATCAAAGCTTTGCATGTATGTGAAAAAATTCAGGCTTTCTATACTTAGATACTGAGAGGACCTAGGTAAAAGTTATCTTCTTTGTTAAGCTGTGGGCAGGGACATACACATTCTCTGCAGATTGAGTCATCCCTATGACCTCTCTGCTCTTCGGTGTTTTAAATACCTCTTGCTGTCTGTATTCTGATAGAAAGTCAAGATGATGACTTCCTCAGTCAATCACGACCTGGTTCACTGAGTGTCTTCAGCTCTTTTTTACATAAATGGGAGCTGCCTGTGATAAGAACCTTTGAAAGTCTGCCCACAATTACAGTTTCCCAGACTGGCTCTGTTTTTGTGTGAACCTGGCAGGGCAGATGAAGATGTGTGTCTCAGCTACATTTAGATAAGGACTATTTGCAAAGCTACCTCCAGGAATCTTCCTTTGTGTAGAAACTAAAATAGGAAAGCTCAAATATTAAGAGTCTCTGTATTGTCTTGCAATGATAATTTGTTTGCTTCCCATGCAGAAGCACCCTTTCAGGTTGTAATAAATTTTCCATTAATCTTGAAGATGAACACATTGCAACTAGTTAATATTGGATGGTTACATTTGTACATCATACATCTTGTGCTTTTGTTCACTTGAAAATGTATTAGTTGCTTGTTGTTCATCACATATATAGTTCATAACAAATAATGATACCTAGTTTACATAAAGCATCAAGAAGTTTCCCCTGGTGAAATGGAGCATGTAATGCATTTTATATTATAATGGGTATTTTTTTTGTAACTCACTAACCTTTCTATGGAAACAAAAATGTATCTGCTACTTATCCCAAGAGAAAAATAATGAATATGGAAATGGTACCTTTCATATTCATTATGGCATTTATATGTGAAATGGCTATTAAAAGAAGAGTTAGACATGTTAGCATTAAATTTATCTTTCATTTTCATTATCTATTTTAAACTATCCATCAAAATATGTACCTACCCCTGAACTGTTTTAAAATAAAGGTGTGGTTTATCTTATCTAAGATAAATATTGACAGCATTAGGTCTAAGGTTTGTATCTATGCTCTTAGAGGGCTTTTCTAACCTAAATGATTCTATGAATTTATAACCTATTTTATCTTCCTTACACTGGAGCATCTTCTCAAAGATAGTAATTTAGCCAATCTGTATCAAGAGAGAAAGCTGTCCAGGACATACTCTCTGTCCTTAAAGCTGGCCAGCTGGCACAGCCTGGCTTGTACATACAGCAAAGTGATCTTCCTCTCCCAAAACTACCTACCATTAAAAAGGAAGTGCCCATACTGCCTACAGGGAACGTGTCCAGTTAGGATAAGTGCCAAAATGTGCTTAGGCATGATCAGGGAGAGTGTTAGCTGGCCAAGGCAGAAAGCAGTCAGTCTTGCTAACAGTATAACACAATGGGTGATCTTATTCCAGTTCTCAGGCCCATATCCCAATACTGGTACAGGTGTAGCCTTACAGTGCCCCTGTATTTAGTAAAGGAGTTGCCCTGAGATGACAGTCCATCTTCTTGTCTCACTTATGTGTTAGTATGAGATGGAGTATGGATCTTCCAATATCTGGAAATATCTTTTCCAGTTGAATATAAGAAGTGCCTAGATGATTGTACAGTTTACTTCCCATTTGGAGGACTGTCATTAGCTGAGATGAATGCTGTCATAGATGCTGTGGCCTGGATTCATCCTGCCTAACATTGGGAGTCAGGCATCTGATTTAAAGAACATACTGGATTCAAGTTCCATATTTAATCAATGGAAAAAAGTAAATGTACAAAATAAATAGCCAACTCAAGATCTGAACTGACTTCTACAAGTGTCTCTTCATAACCTTTGGCTATAAAAAGACATAACTAAATGAATTTAGGTGGCTACTTCAGTCTAAAGGCAAGAAGGTTCAATCTGTTCTGGTAAGCATGTTCCTGGGGCCTGATTACAAACTCTGACTGCACAGAATCTTGGATTGCCCATTTTCTTTTAATAGTATAATAATTTCCCCTGCAGAGGCAAAAATATTAGGAAATAAGGTTAAAGTGTAAACCACGTAGTGATGTTTGCCAGTCTGTAGTTGGTATGAAGTAATAGCTCTGAAAAATTTATCTTATTTATCTCAGTTGATCACATAGAAACTATGAAAATTTGGATTCCTGTATTCTTTTAGATAAACAGACTATATCTTAGCCAAATTTTGCAAGATAAGTTTTCCACTATTTGAATTGGAATCATATCTTGTCAGCAGCATTTGTTCCTGAAGAACTGATAGCAACTACAATTATTGAAAGGAAATTATTAAAAATCCCACATTTGTGAAATCTTACTCAATATCTGTTAAATTTCGAAGACCTGATGCAAAACTGAAGAAAAAGTTATCTAAATGAACAACTAAGGTAGAGCAGTCACAGCACCAAACCATACTACACTCAGCATATAAACCCTGCTACAGAGAGAAGTTGTTTATTAATAAAACAGATCTTGTCCCTATGAGAAATGCATGTAGTCTGGTTCCTCCATCTGTCAGGAACTTTTTCAGTTTATTTTACATTATCAACAGTGCAGTCTCTACTCTGAATGCCAGCACCACTGTGATCATAGCTTCTGGTATATTTCACTGAAAATTCCTCGTGCCAGTGCTGAACATGTTTAAAATCAATTTAGGTTCTGTTTAACCATACCTACATGGGAAAATTTTTTATTGCTTGCAACATCCCCTTTATTTAGGTGAACCCAAAGGGCAAAATTCACTACTGGTGCATCTAAGCAGTAAAAGAGGACAAGAGAGCAAGCTTAAACATTGAACCCTTGTCTGTGCACACTGCAAAACTCTTCCCTCACTGCTGGCTCTCTCCTGTAGCTCCTGGTACTTTATTCCAGACATATACTTTGATATAGTTCTAGTAATATTTTAATTGAGAGACTGCTTTCAAAGAAAGAAGAGACAAGGCTCCATCAGGTTGGGTTCTTAAGACGTGCAGTTCTGTAGTGCTCTCCCACCTGCCACCAAACTGCCTCTAAATTAGGCAATGCACAACCCAAATGTCATCCTACAAAACTTCTATGCCGGAGAATTGCATACAAAAGCTCACATGTTGTTTCAGATGCCTTGAAGAATTGGAAAACCTGGAGAAAAATAACTGATGCAATTATGTCTCATGGCCACCACATAGGGCCTAGGAGAACCAAGAGGCAAATATTACGGCTTGAAGTCACCATGTGCCATGTGACTTTAGGCAAGAGTTTAGACTTTTATATAGCACTGTAGACATACCAATTAGATCTAGACTACATAAATACTTCTATTTAAGATTGCAAGTGTTAGTTTTACCCAAATTCTATTTATCCAATTTTTTACATTAGTTTCCAGGTTGTTTTTACCTTCCTTTTGATTTCATGGTGCAGGGTGCTCAAATAAAATCAACATTTTTCTTCATTGTAAATGATATTGAAGGTGTAAATAATAGTAACTGAACATCTGAGTTGTGTTGAATTTTAAATCAAATGCAGGTACAAAAATGGTGTTACAATTTGATGCTAAATCTGAGTGTGTAATGTGACAGCTTACCCATATGCATATATTCTTTTAATATAGCTCATTCATGTCCAAAAATCTGCCAGGTCCATAGGATTTCAGAATAATAGAAAGGAAAAAAGAAGCTAATTTTATCTGCCTTTCTGATTTTTAGTTTTTTAATAAATGTTATTTAATGCTAATTACTTGAGTTTCATTCAAAGCTCCTTTCAACAAGCCAAAGGTTATAGTAAATCTGAGAACTTGGATAAATAAAAAATTCTGCAAAGCTCTTGATTGGGTGCTGGTATCAATTTGTAATGTCTTTCATCCATGTGCACTCTTTTGCTCAAAGTGTTTGGTGTTGGAACACATGATATCCTGCTAAGCATGCAACGCAGATACTGCAATGTCATTTTATTCTTCAAATACAGCCCATAAAGAAGATTTGGAGTGAAAAATGTTGATATTTAGCAGTGCACTGTAATGTACCAAACAATATTAATTTAAAATCATCTGCTAGTGGGACCTCCTGAACTTTGGCAAAAGGTTTGAACTTTTCAGTCACCATGAAATTACTCTGGGCAGCTGGCCAGTTCCTCAATAGGTTGTGTGGACATCAGTGGCAAAGCATTTAATTTGGAATTATTTATTTCAGCCTGTCAATTAGAACAAAATAGTTAGAGCATGCTGTGTATTTTTTTAAACCATTTCATTGAAATACTTACAGAGTGTTTAAGTGAATTTCACATCACTTGCCTCATACACCATATGAAAACTGCATCTTGCACTCTTTCAGTTTTGCACATTACTGGCTCCTTTTCCATGATCATAACTAAATTAACAGAGAACAAAACAAAAAGTTAAAATGAGTAGGTCTTGCCCTACCATGATGGTTAGGGTATGGTTAATTCTGTATCTCCTTTAGCATGTTCTCACCAAAGTGTCAATGTCTTACAAACTCATCGACTGTGTTAAATTTGACCTTTTGGTTTGTTTTGGCAAGATCAATACTTTTGAGGTTGTTTTTGTCCCTAAATGCAAATTGGTGATATTAAGAGATATTCATGTTAGCTTGCCCTTTGAACTGTTCAAGTGATCTTGGTCATATTACCACACCCTGGAGCACTTCCATCTTTCAGACTGTCAGCTTCCACCTGAGAAAATCATGAGAGTTCTGCATGTGCAGACACTTCTCACATTCTGCTTCCACAGGAGAGGATGTCGGCTGGAGGGCAGGTGTGACACTGCCTTGCATTCACCTGAATATCTGAAATGCACTGTGGCATGTCTCTTCTGCCAAACACATGGAGGGATTATGGAAATGCAGCTCTCCTAATCAGCTCCTGATGATTGTCTCATTCCAATTCTCTAATGATTTTTCAGCAACTCTGCAATTAAAGGAGTTGCTGTATGCACTTTAAAAGAACTCACTACTTTCACCCTGACCACATTTACAGTGATTACTATTTGGGTGACCCTTTTTCTCATGCACAGTCATTACCTGCTGTCTCCTTTATGGTGCCCTGCCTTTCCCAGTCTTCCACTTTCCACCATTCACTCTACTGTATGTATTTAGGACAACCACTTACAGGTTCTCCTCATTTCTAAGGGCCCAGATCTTAATTATACTAAAGGTGATTTTGACAAACACATTTTTGTAAGAAAGCCTTAAAGTCAAAAATAAATTTACAACTTTATTTGCAATAAGTAGTGTGGGTAATTGGTACAATAAAGCAGTGTCTGCTGCCACCCCATTCACAGTGTGTGCAGGTCAGAAGGGTTTTCTTCAGAACAAATCCAGTCTCACACCAGACTACCTGTCCCATCACACATGGGCTTCAAAGCCATCCTAAGGACCAGCCATTTCTTGTGATCCTTAAGCCCAGACTGCATTTTTGTATAACCAAGGTGGAGCCTGTGGTTTTGTTTCCTCCAAGAAGAATCTGGTTTGCTTACCAACACAGCACATAAACTGAACCAGAACACAAGAAGTGCTGATGATTTAGACTTCAAACTGCTCCAAACCAAATGGAGACATGGCCATAATGCCTTTCTGTGAGAAAAGAATCACAAACATTCTTTTCACCTATAAGTCTGCCTTTCTCACATCTGTCTTTTGGATTGATCTAAGACAATTATGTGAACAGATCAGGGAGAGCTTGGTGATCAGGAACCTGTAAGTATTATTCAAACAACCACAGGAAACCCAAACTAAAATATCCTCTCTGACATTCCTCACCATTTAGGTGCTATTTGGAAAAGTGCATCTGATATGTGTTCAGAGTAGACAGTTGTACTGTATGCATTGTGCCATTAAATCTGCTCCTGTAAATTCAAGCAGCATATAAGTAATGAGACAGACAAAAATTTCTTCAATGGCTCTACAAATGTTAATGTTTTTACTATCCACAAGAGAATTTGGCCAGGCCAGGCTGACAAAATATTGTTGAACATTCCCAGTAAGCTCTTGGGCTGCAGATGGATTGATTATGCAGAGCAAATCAGGCCAGTATGCATTTCCTTGTAAATAGTAAGAGTAATAAATAGAACCTAAAAATCGTAGAGAAAAATGTCTAGATATTTTATTTGAGTTTATTTGGGTCTAGCTGTTTCTAGAAACATTCTGCACCATTACAGCCCTATTTCAAATAATCCTGTACCTTTAAAAATATATGTTTGTCAAGTGTTAGAGAAAGTTGAAATATAAAGGTTCTAAGAAGCAGTACGAAACAGGATGTGTGTCATGTGGAGCAACAATTATACCCTCAGTGCACGGAGAAGAATTCAGGGAAGCTAAATGCCTCACGCTCCCCAATATGTAATATTATCACAGTGTGAGTAATTGGAGATATTCTATAGAACTGCCTTGACTTTAGGTTGTTTTAAAGCTTATCTTAAATTATTCTGCTATCCCTTTCTTTACCTTTTGAACTATACAGTTTTCTCCTTTCAAGCTCTACCTGCTCTGTTCTGCACTAAGACTTCAGACAACATTGCAGTGCTCTCTATTTTGTGTACACTGACTTACGAAAACAGGAGTTCATAGCTGTAAGTGACATTGTGCCAAAAATATGCATATTTGTGCAATGTTTTCATATTGAAAAACAAGTGTCAGAAACTAGAAACCTTTTTTTCCTCTAAAAATAATTCCTTCCCAAAGCTTTCAACAGTACAATGTTGCAGAAAAGCCCTGTTAGATTATCCAATTAATCTCCTTTTCAGTGAACAATTTCTTTTGGCAATACTCTGACATTTCAGGGGTTCTGACTAGTCTGATTTTGAAATGATGAGGCACTTCCCTCTGGAGATTTCTCTAAACACTCAGAGATTTCCCCATAAAGCTAGTAATCTTTATTCTCATCCTAGAAATTATTTTTTTTTAATTTCATTCTCTCATTCCTTTATTTGGTGTATAGTATTGTATTCTTGAAGCAATTTGTTTTCAAATATTTCTTACATAAATTTACTTCATCTCCCCTGCTCTTACTTTATTATCAGTTATGGTAAATGGGGAATAAATATTGGGACCCGTTAGTCTTTCTCTTCTATTTTCTCCCTTGTCCCACTTAGTTTACACAGCCCTCCCCTGGTTTCATGGCTCTCTTCAGTACTATTTTGTCTTGTCAGTGAGAAAATTGTAAAATGGCATTTAGAAATTAATGCATACCCAGATATTTTCTCTTCAAAGCAACACAGAGAGGAGCTGGGAACTTCTGAATAATTTTTCCTACCTCTGTAATATCTAACCAACAGAGCTTGGTTGTGAACATAACCTTTGGCTAGTAATGCAATTTGTGCCCGAATTGGCCTTTTGATGCTATATTGAGGCCCAAGTTCTTGTTTAGTTTCTGCTCTTTATCTAGTATTTTTTTCATTCTCTTATTTCCTGCCGCTGTTTCTAAATGTGTCCTTTTCCTTGTCCAATGCAGTATTTGCAACTCTTCACATTTCAATATCATGTACACTAATGTCATAATTTCCTCCTTTTAAGGATCATTAATAAAGCAATGAAACAGGACTGGACACAATATAGATTTATGCAACATTTCCCTTTATTCTGAATCAGCGTTACCAGTAATCGTTAGTCTTTGTTTGTAGCTGTTCAGTTTTCTTCAGTTTTCAGTCCACATGACAACTTCTGTCCAACCAAATATGAATTGATTTTCAGTTTAAGCTGTCCTGTGGCTGGAAGTGATGATGTTGCTGGTAGCATGACAGTGCAGCAGAGCAGTTTTTCTTCTATAGCATGCTGTGGGGGCATGCATTTCACTAGGCAGGGCAAATAAGAGTTAAAGCTCTGTTTGAATTCCTGGGTAATTGCCCCTGGTAAAAATCTGTAGCTGATGTCTATCAGCAATATTCCCTTCAGGTGCTGATGGTGAAAAGGTCTTAAAATTTAAGCTTCTAATCCTTTGCTTAGAAGCAGAGGTGAGAAGAAGAATTGAAATTTCAGTTGGATGCTTGCTGAAATAGTATACAATACACATACAGTTTAAAATAAATATGAAAATTAATTTCACTGCTTCTTTTTTACTTGGTATTTTGTTGCAATAACACACTTGAATTGCTACGTGAGGTAATCAGTATTCAGGAATCATATCGCTATATCATATCTGTTTATCTTACATCATTAATTTAGCCAGAAATTGTCCACATAGATAGATGTATCTGCCGTTTCTGTATTTGGATGGGTGGTATTCCATTGAATAATTGTTTGTGGATAGTTATAAATGCATAGCCAGATATCACTGATGTAGATGGATTCTTTTGAGTTCCTTGTCATTACTTAAAATACTCATCTAAATGTAATGTCCTGTTATTTTCTGTTCTGGGAGATGGATTCTCTTAAAATTTCTGCCTTTTAAAGTCTGTGTTGTCTTTGAGTATCAAAGAGCTGTCAGTAAATATAGGAAGATGTGCCTAATAGACAAAAGATCATGGATATTTATTTGATGAAAGTGTTAGAATCCTGAAGAAAACAAAAATAAGCATGTTAAATAGGGCACAAATATGCTTTGTATTTTAAAATTAAAATTATTAGCAATCCTCCCATTTTTTGTCTTTCAGTTAAAGGCATGGTATTAGGCATTTGTAATCTTCTAGCACAAGCCATTAACACGTATCAAGTTTACCTTCTGTAGGTCTTTGCTGCCCTCTTCTGTTTCTTTAGATGATTGCTGTTATTATTTGAATTCTGAGAAATGAGTGGGCTATTACAGAGCAAAATTTCTGTTATTTTTTGTTTATTTCTTTGTTTTCAGCTAAAGCAAAGTGAAGCTAATGCAGATACAAAGGAGAAGCTTCCTTTGCGTCTACGCATCTTTGAAAAATTTCCAAACAGGCCACAAATGGTGAAAATCTCGAAGCTTCCTTCAGATTTCACAGTTCCAAAAATAAGGTATTGAAATATTTCTTTTGCTAGCATGCTGTAAGCTTTTCTGGGGCCTCATAACACCCAAAATATTTAACTTATTTTTTTCTTCTGTGTTAGGCAGATAGTTCAGAATAAGAAATTAAACAGAATTAACAAAGGCATTCAAAAGATGTGGCATTTTGGGCATACCTCATTTCTCTCATTTGGGGATGAGCAATCCTAGCATTCCTTATGCTTTATTCATGAAAGCAGCTATATTGATCAGAACTGACACTAGTACAATATAATTGAAAAGTGTGTTGATTCTCCTCTTTTATTTAGATTTTAGTTTCTTGGCTCACAAAGACAACTAAAGCAGTCTAATGGATTCTCACGTAGGTTTTTAAAGTTAGGGTAAACTGGCAGTAAACCATTAGAGAGGATAAAACAGGCCATCTAATACCAGTTAGCCTGTAATGATCTTGTCCTGTATTTGTATTTGCATAGTTACCACCTGTGAAACTCACATTAACTAAAGATCAGATGGTCACTGATCATTCTTTACTGTACAGCTGGTGAAGCACTGGGACAGGTTGCCCAGAGAAGTTATAAATGCTCCATCCCTGGAACTGTTCAAGGCCAGGCTGGCTGGAACTCTGAACAACCTGATCTAGTGGAAGGTGTCCCTGCTCATGGCAGGCAGGGTGAAACAAGACAATCTCTAAGGTCCCTTCCAACCCAAACAATTCTACAAATCTGTGATCATCAGTTAGAGTACAAATTTTTTTTTTTGGCATCAAAAAAATCTGACAGAAATCCAAGGGCTGTTCTAGTATATACAGGCTGCAAAGTCTGCTGAAATGGCACAAGTTGGCTGAAAAGATCTTCTCCATGCCTGTTTCAATATCCTCAACAAGCACATGCCAGAAGAGAGGATGATGTGAAAGATTGCTGCTATTGTTCTGAGTCTCCCAAGGTTTTATTTCTTTTGATTAAATTCACAAGGAAGCTAAGTCAACTGGTTTGACCTGTTTGTAGTACCTTAGCTGAATGAAAGGAATGATGCTGGTCAGAAGGGTCAGGAAAAGCAACCTTCCAAAGCTCAAGGAAACAATCACAGATGTTTTACTTCTAGTATCAAAGTACCACTTGGCTATATATGGAGGGTGTTCATAGTCTTGTTTAGTATTTCTTTCTAGTTGTGTTTTTCCCAGCTTATTCTGTATGCACTCATGATCCTATTAACTACTGAAACAGACTTCAAACTAGCACTAGCAAATCATATCTTTAAATCTGAAGCTATTGCACTATGTAGAAATATCTCTCCAGAGAAAATTTAGTTTTGACATAGTTTACACTGAAAAGAGGCAACTCTACTGAACTTAAAATATGGCAAGATGAATGTATAGTTGTTGTAAACAGAAATGCTTCTGCTTTTTAAACATGGCATATGTGAGGCACAGAATTGCTGAAGCGCCTTAATACTGACATTCAAAGCAGTTATATGAACAGATGTTGTTTGAAATCTTCAAGAAAGACTTTCATGCAGAGAGTATGTTTCCTTTGGATCATATCAGCATTTGATTTACATTGAAGTAACAACTTGCTGTTTAATGAGCTCAAAAGAGCTGAAAACTGCAAAAGGCACTTGAAATATTTAGCACTTTAATTGGTAAATAAATAAATAAACAAATTATAAAAGCAATTTTTTTTTAATCTGCGTGTAAGAGATCCAACTCTCAATTCAGTTATGGATTTCTTTAATGAATGAATTCAAGTGTTATCAGTTGTTCTGGCACTCTGTTAATTTATACATCTATACCCCAGTACAACTTTTTTCTCAGGAGTTTATCCATCTCAGTACTAATGGATTGTGAAATGTCGTAAGGAAAACAAAATATTAACTTTTCTTGGGGTTTTAATGTCAATATCCTCTATTTGTTCACAAGGGAAAGTTTTATGAAGCAATTTATTGATCGCCAGCAACAAGATACCAGCTGTTTGCTGCGAAGACTTCCTTCAGCATCTTCTTCCTCATGTGACCACTCTAAAAGATCAGCAATTGAAGAAAACAGATATATTGACCAAAAGGTAAATCAAGAGTATATGGTAGTACATATCTTGCCTAGAGTATTGTGATAAAAGGCGTCAGATTATTCAGTTTGTCAAACTACATAAAAAGTGAATAAAAGCTAGGGTGATTGAACATAGGCTAAAAGGCTTTGTTTAATTCAGCCTAAAACAGACATCATAGCAGATTCTCTTCTGGTTTAAATTTTCCCATCTCCTTTGAATTCAAAATTTAAGATTTGATACATTATTTGTTTAATGCATGCATCATCTGAAGCCATTTTTTTTAAATAGTTCTGGTGTTAATCACTGAGAAGCTAGGGGAAAAATAAAGTTTCTGAATATCACATTGGATTTTTGAGTGCCTCGACACTATTGCAACCTTGAAAACACACTTCACTGAAGGAAGTGTGAAGGAAGTAATCAAGCCTATATGTACCTCATCTGCTTTAACAAGCAGAGCATAAAAATTCAATAAGTTATTAAGATCTCCATGTAATAACTGAAGATGAGTAAAAATTTTTAAATTATTCTAATTACTTAGAGGATATTACCCTATCCGTAAGCCTGTGAATCACTAGAAAACAGACCCTGAATAGATATATTTAATACCCATTATGCTAAAAGCTGCTAGTCTCCCATGGATGGTTGGATTTGAAAAATACTAACACTGCTTGGAATGATGACCATGATGATGATGATGATGCAGCAGCATAAGTAAATGTATGTGACTTCTGACACCTTATAAAACTAAAGGGGCAGAAAAAAATGTTCATGTACATCATGGCAGGTAGTGGTTTCCCAGATTTCTAGTGGCATCTACATGGATATCAGTCCTTGATCACTTGTAATATTGCATAATTTAGTGACATTTTTATAGACAAAAGTACTTTCAGTATTTTTATGTTTCAGTATTGTTTCAGTATTGTTCATTGAATCCTTTTTGAATATTAACATCTGTGTTTTTTAAATACATTTTAAGTTACAGAATCACAGCCAAGAAAAAAAATAATCTCTGCATTGCTGTTATGTAGTATAACTGGCTTTCCTAGTGTGTGTTTGCAACTATAACCCAGGGCAGCATTCATACAGGCAGAGTTGCAGAGCTGGGAGGCAGAATTGGGAAAGGAGAGTTGGGAAAAACATTACTCTTCTGATAATGAATGAAAATAGAAAATTTGTAAACTAGTGTTAATTGCCATCCCTAGTTCTGTGCATGTGCCCATTCTTGTGGCTGATGTATTTCATGGCATCAGTAAGCCAAAGCTGAGCAGAATGACCTGGGAGGGAGGACTGTGGCAAACTATGGCATATCAGTAGGCTGTAGGAAGGAGTCAAGCCTAAATGGACATCATCTGGTTTAACAAGCACAGCAGGAAAACTGGATAAGTTTTTAAATGACAAGCCATGGGGCTAGAAGAACTATGCCAAATATCACTAATAATGGATCTCAAACACTATGCCAGGGTAATCAGAGTACATTTCTACCATGTAATGAAGAGATGAACAAAGACCTTAAAGCTGTCTCAGCCACACAGGTAAGTCCACAGTATGCAATGCAGAGCTGTGCAGTGGCTCAGTAGATCTGTCTACATGAGTATAATTTAGGTATATTAAATTCCATCTTAATTCCTTTTGCTTGCTGTTTACAAAAGCGAATTGTTACTGTGTTTGAAGACAGATGAATACATGGCACAGTTTCTTCAATGAGATCTTGCAATATGAAAACAGAATGCTGCATTTTTTTTAAATTCTGCGTCCCTTCAAAAGCAAATATGCATTACCTGTCTTTAATTTTTTAATTTAAATAAGCATTTGCAAATTGTTTTTGCACTATTCAACCTGCTTTAAGCACATACTTTAGGATCCAGATGCCTCAAGGGCAGAAACAATGATGAGCAATATTTCTGATAAATGCTTAAAACAAGGTATTTACACATTCCTATTAAGAGGAGATAGCACTAAGAAGGATTTTTGAAAGTAATTACTCTAGCTTTCTATACTTACAGTTGCCAAGGCAACCTCATTTTTGTATGAACAAATCTTCTTAAAAATATCCTTAAAGCAAGCTTGGAATGACTGGTTGTGCTTAAGTATTAACCTTACATCCATACTTTACTTTTCTTTGTAAAAAAAGAAACATGACAAAACATTTTACTGATCTCAATGCCTGGCAGGATGCCTTCTCACTGCTCCTGTTAGCAGTGGGATGGTTTCAGAAACTTTTCACATGCTTTTGCATTGTAGTTGATGAAAAAAAAAAGTGGAATTAAAAGGTAGAATGAAAAGGTGAGATCCTGCTGGCAGATCTGACTGTCCTTCCTTTGTGGTAGCTGAACTGTGGCTAGTCCCTCAAGTTACTCATGGATTTAAGTCAGTATCTCTCTCCCCACACCTGCTGAATTAATAGGAAGCCTTTACATTCTCATATTTTTCCCTTATTTCCACTTCAGCAATATTGTTTTTTAGTTTCTCTAAAAATTTGCCACTATATGGTTTTGTGTTCAGAATCAATCTACCCCATAATTTGTAATGATCAATAAAGCAAATATGTTTGTATATGTTCTCGTATGGAATGAATTTAGTTAGTGTTTTCAGTATTATAATTATTATAATTACCCACTTCCTTTAAAAGTTGTTTTAAGGTGTACAGTGCATTCTTCCTTTTGTGGTTTTTTTGGGGTTTTTTTTAAGGTATTCTACCTTCTCGAAAGAATTGGAAAAAATTATTTTTGGTGTAAATCACTGTAACCATGACTACAATCCATTTGATATGATTTTCATCTATGCCAAATCAAAATAACAGCTTTGGAAAACAGGTTTCTCTGCTATGCTCCTTTTTTTCTAGTCAAGTCTGTGAGTTCCATCATTTCTTCTAACTCTTCCAAGTTTTTAAACTGTAATGGAAGTTATAAACTAGCCAAACATTATTATAAAAAAATCACTTTTAGATACCTAAGTGCACTTTACATTTCATACATCCCCTAAGAGTTCTCTGTGTGTGGAGTCTGAGTAGGTGTGTGGATACAGATTGTGCCATGTCCTTCCTTCTACATCCAATAGCAGCAACACCTGGGCTCTCCCACATACAGATGCTTGATAGGCAGCTTAGCACAGTGCTTTGTTTGAGTTTTTTGTTATTATCTGTAACATTTTTGTAAGTAAAACTAGGGTTCTCTGAATTTTACACTGCTGCAAATGCAGGATGATCATTTTTTGCTCTCCACTTGAGGTTCTGGGGAACAAATTTACTTAAACTCAGTGATCTTGCCACAGACCTACCGCCCTGTGTGCTGATCTAGTCTGTCCTGATGTGGTCTGGAAGACATGAGTTGAAGAACCCACGGTCAAATTAGAGAAACCAGGGCTGTTCAGATTGGTGAGCATTCGCCTGTTGTAGTAGAAAGCACTGTGAAGGTATTTTCTGGTGAAAGAATGAAGACTTCTTGGAAAAAGTACAAGACTATAAGAGGGATTTAGGGTATTAAATGTACATTGTAGATGAGGGAAAAGGGGAGTTTTAGGGACAGAGAGGGAAGTGTTCTTTTATACTTCTACGCTTGTATGCAAATTATTCACAGTATGCTGGGGAATTTCCTTAGGTAACCAATGTTTCAGTAAATTCTTAGCCAGAAGAACTGGATGAAGTATGGAAACATAATTTTAGTGTGAGTGGGTGGATGAGAAGAAAGGAAGTTGGCAGAAAATAAGGACATCTCAGTGGCTTTCACATAGCCTGAGGTATAGTTGCAAAAAGTTTCAGGGGGACAAAGCATTAAATGTGAGATTTACAACAAATCAAGTGTCCAGTGAAATACATCTGAGTTGGTTGTAGAGCATTGACTTTGCTTTCTTAACTTCAAGACTGGAATCAGAGGGGCACAGAAACCCTTCAAAGTGCTTCCCTAAAGACATTCAACTTTTAACAAACCTTGCAGAAAATTATTGTGAGATAGACACTTCTGAACTGGTTGCTTATTCTTGGCCATACAACACAGCACATGGCTGTTAGATTCAAGTTCAAAACTGACAGACTCATGAGATAAACTTTGAAAATATTTATGGTTCAATATGTACAGATATTGCAGATAACCCATGTGCATGTTTACAGCAGTGGCAAAGCAGGAGCAAATTCTTTTGAATTACAAAAGAAAGCATGAGAGCATTTATATATCCATCTATTTTATAGTTCAGACTTGGAGCATCGCCCACTTAATTGAAGGAATATAATCAAGTCAGCTCCCTTATTTCTCCATTTGTAAGATAAATTGGATAGTAACAAATGTATTTTCTCTTTTCTTTCCTTTCTGTCATCCTGTTTCTTTTCTGATTCCTTTCGCATGTGTGAGTTTTGGTTCTAGTTCTGCAAGCAGTGCAGTCAGTAGCCATTCCTTTGTCCAGTGGGAGCCAAATGCAGCATTAAAGTCTAGCTCCTGGGAAAGCTTGATCTCCCACACCATATGGCTCTCCCATTGATTTCCTGCTTACAGCAGAATGTACCTTTGTGAAGGGAGGTTGTGGTCAGGAAGTGAGAGCCAATCTCAGAGGTAGCCAGAGCCATTATCATGGAGCACTGTGAATATTCAGCAGCAGACCTTATGCTGGAATCTATGTTTAACATATTTTGTTAATATCAAAGATACTGCTTTTATGAGCTGAGACATGCCACCTAATCTTGATAAGATGTTTTTGTTTAATCAGGATATATATTCTATGTTGCAGGTTTTTTTCTGATCTATGCTGTGCTTCTTTAACTATTCTGTTTCTTGAGGGGAAAAAAAAAAAAGCAGTCTTCTGAGAGTATTCCAAAAGGACTTTTCCTTGCAGAAAGTATGTGTAATTGCACAAGCTGAAATAATCTCTCAGGTTTTCTAATGCATATATTTTAGTATGGAAGACAGGGAGTCCCAATATACTTTTCAGAAAACCATGAGGCATGAAGACATGCTCATATATTTTATATGTACCTTTTTCCTTAAAACTAAGGATAGAATAGTTATTCATAAATTACAATTTCCAGAATTTTTGTTTCTTATTATAATAAACTTATGTCCCAAGTTAATCAACCTCTCTGACCTTTGTTTTGGGCATTCAGTTTGGCAAAACAGAATTTTGGTACAAAAGATACAATAGTGTTGCGTTCCTGATTATTCTCTTCTGTAAGTACTTTGAAAGAATAATTTTATGACATTAATTGTGAATATAGCAGAAACTAATGAAGTGTAATTGCACATGTATTCCAAGTAGAAAAGATTATTTATTTTTAAATACTACTAAATACTACATTTTTTTCTGAAGTAATTATTGCAGAATTTCATGAATATCAACAAAAATAATTCAAAGTTTTTCTTCATTTCCTTAATTTGTCTGAATTGAATTTGGTCCTGCAATTTTGGTTTCCATATATCACTTGTTAATTAAACACAGCCAAGTGCTTAAGTCTTACCTATTTATGTCATTCACAGGATAATGCCAAAATCTATCTTGTTATGACATTCAGAAGAGTCATTAAAACAATGTACCTGCTGGAATGATAATGGCTTATGGATCCAGCATTTTCTTGCTCATTACAGTCCTTATTTTCATAGATGATTTTTGTCCCATGTCTGTTCTCATCAGTTCTTTCTAATGAAGTTAATATATGTAAATACAGTGATGTATTTCAGATTTACTGAAAATTGGCTAACCTCTTTGTCCCTTTTGCATTTTAAAGATGCTCTTGTTTTCATATAAAATGGATATGTAAAAGTGTCCCTATAGCTATAATCTAATTTTTAGATTTCTTTCTCATTAAACATTTTACCAAATACACATTTGAGCTGGAAAAACTTTACTTCTCTGACTGTGTTTGCCTTCATAGTGGAGAAGATATAACTGCAATAGTAGTAAGACTGTTCTGTTGCAGTCTGTCTGATTCTGAATGTTTAAAATTGCTTTGTCACTCTTGCCTCTGTATAGTATATTCAAAAGTCTGCTTGAAAAAATGCCAGTTTTCAATTACGTTTTGAGTGAAAGGAGGCCAGGGACTGGACACTTTGCCATTTTCAAAAAGAGCCATAATTCAAGACTTCCTTCTGGTATTTGCTTTCTACTTCATCAGTTTTACACTAAAATATTTGAAGTGTTTGATACAAAGGCTGTGAAGATATATTAAAATACAAGGATATGATCATACTTCTCTTTTTTCTTCAATCAAAAAAAATACAAACACAACAAAAGTTTTAGTGCAATTGTACTTTAACAAAGAGCACACATTAGTTTGGCATGGAGGAAAGAGGCAGTGGGGGATTGAGTTACAGGAAAGCCCTTCTCTTTGAACCTTCTACATTACTTTTTCCTGCTTCTACCAAAGAATCCAGATCTCCATCTCCAGCCCCTTCAGTCTCCTCCATCCTCTCACAGGATTAATTCACAAGAATTGATTAACAATAGTGATTATAATATCTTTCTAGTGAAGGCAAGTGCATGTGCTTGCACAACCAGAAGTAATAGTTTTCAGTAGAAATTATGTCGAGAGGGACACAACTGGCACTGTCACCAGTCCTTTATTAAAATCTTTTTTGTGCCTTCTCTCAGGCAACTCCACACAGTGCTAACTCCTTTCCTCCTCTCTGGCAAGCTTCCTTCTTCATGACTGGCTAACCCCAAGCTGTCCCTTACCCTGTCTGGTTCTCACACAATATCTTCTCACCATATCTGTCTCTTTCACAGCTGCATGTCCTTTACCTCCACACTGCCAGCAGCCTCCATCTCAAACTGCAGCAGACCCTGGTGCTCCAGCTGTAACTGACTGTCAGCCAGCTAACCCACTCTTTTATAACACCCATCATCATTGGGCAGGCAAGGCTGTCTCCACTTCTTGGCAATAAGTACAGCTGTAATTCTTTGAAGAAAATTGCCTTCTGCACTATCCTTACAAACTATCTTCCCACAGTTTTCCTTACCTCTCCCTTGAAACTCCTTGTCCATATCTTCCATTCCTAGTCCAGCCCAGTGTGACAGTCCCTTCTTCCCTAGGGCTTCAAGATTCCCAGCTCAAACTGTGGAGGGGAGCCTTCTCCTCCAGCACTATATAGAAGTGAATTCCCAGCTGAATGTATAGAAGCCCTACCTCAGTTTGGCCCAGAGTCCTCAGTTCCACCTGCTGTTGGCTGCCTGTGCTCTTTCTTTATCAACTTTTCACAGGGTCTCTCTGACTCCTGCACTGAATAGATAGGAAACAAAAGGAAGCAAGCCTATCCAAGGCTGCACTTGCCAAAATGATCAGAGGAATGAATTGCCTTTCCTATGAGAACAAGCTGAAAGAGTGTTTTTCAGCCTGGAGAAAGAAACTTTTGGGGAAACCTTATAGCAGTTGAAAGGGGCTTATAGTATGGGGACAGACTTTTTTTGCAAGGACCTGTAGCAATAGGACAGGGGGTAATGGTTTTTAAACTAAGCAAGGGTAGAGTCAGGCTAGATATAAGGAAAAAAAATTTATTATGACATTGGTAAAACAGCGAAACAAGTTGCCCAGCAAGAGGGTGAATTCCCCATTCCTGAAAACATTCACTTTCAGATTGGATTGGGCTCTAAGCATCCTGATCTAGTTAAAGATGTTTGTGCATATTGCAGAAGGATTGGACTAGATGGTCTTTCAAGGTCCCTTCCAATCCAAACCATTCTATATTTTTACAAAAAATCTACCCATTAAATCTATGAAAGTTTAAAACTCAGGTATAGCAAAGGGGAAGAAAAGCATGTTATTATAAGGCATAAAAGAGACGGATTCTTCTCCTTCCCTGGAGCTGCTCCTCTATGTGTCTGAGATGGATTACCCTCCCTTTAGGTCTTTGGAGATTTTATGAGTGATAATATTAGCCTTGTCCACATTCTCAGACTTAATTGAAAAAGATTCTTGGTTATGAAAAGACATATAGATTTTCCAGACCAGTAGTCAGCTAATTAGAAGAGCCTTACCTTCCTTAAGAGAGAGGCAGCAATCAAGGGCTACAAAATGAACCAAGGTTATTTCAGGTCAATGACTCCCAAGAGTTAAGGAGATTATGCCCACTTCTCATTCTAGACATCAGATCCAAAGGGACAACCTTTGAGTCCTTGTGGCACTTACCTAGTGCTAGACCACTTTCTTGACTTTGTAGTGAACCTGTTTCTTACATAGGACAACTTCACAAAGGGCCAGATTTTCAAAGTCCAAATGAAAATACTTAGTTCTACTTTGAGAGAGGGAAATGGATTAGTGATCTCTGTGACTCCCTTGTAATTGCAGGCTTTATGCAAAGTTTTCAAAAGAGTTTAAGAAATTCCCTGCTACCTATAAGATTTTATTGCTTAACTTGCTTAAATTTTTGTGAACATCATGTTAGGTATCTACCAAAAACTTGTTGTCTGGCCTTCCATCACTCTTCATGTGACTTTCGTCAGGCTCATTTTGAAAGAGTCCAATCTCTTCAAACCAAAGATACATTGGCAGAATGTTGCTGAACAAATATTTGCATTTGAGAGACTACACAGCAAACTCCTGTGGGCCAGGAATATTCTATGTTTTATGGATAGCTCAAGCTTTGAAAATATTCTTCCCAAATATTTCCTTGTTCTTTCATAAAAATTCTGATACATTGCTTATTGTACTGACTCTTCATATTTTCCTTAGAAGCTGTACATGTTTGAATAGCAATATAATACTTAACAATCTGTTCATTCTGCAAGTCTACATAAACCATCCATTGGCATACAACAAATCCCAAACTGAAACAGAAGCTTTGGATGATTTATTTTTCCTTCCTTGGAATTTCTGGCACAGCACAGCAGACTATTCCCATATGGTCCTACAGTTGCCTGTAAGAATATTATTAACAGTAGGCCAAAATTCCTTATTTTCATATAACTTTTAAGAAATTACCTTAGAAAAAATGTACTGCATGCACTGCTTTTTTTTTTTTTTTTTACTGTCAAGCATTTCAGGTATTCATATTTCATGATTTATTTATGACCTTGTCTCACCTTGTGTTCCCAAATACCCACCAACACTTGTCTCTTCTGCCAACTTTGAAGTAGTCTGATACAAAAATCATACATTACATCACCACAGATTTTATCTGTTGATAGCATACAATTCTTTGTCAAATTCAAGTTGAAAATAATTGCTCTATGCAGCATTTGCTGGGGTCTGGGCACTGCAAACATGTTGACAGAGAAATACATCAAACCTTAGTAAAATAAAATATGCAGCATTTCTCAAAACATAAAACCATTCAGCCATGTCTTAGCTGGTATAAATTGGCATTCTTCCTGAAGTCAGCATTGCTGTGCCAGTACATCTAGTATGTAGGACTGGTCCACAGTTATTTCCTGATACTTCACAAAGGTATTTTCTTGTGTTTCTTTGCTTTTGATCTTATGCCAAGGGTTTTCTTTTTCCAGTATAGAAAGCTTGGATTTTTGAAATACACTAAAATAAACATTGTTATTGATAATGCCTGCAGTACCTTTTCAAAGCAGCGGGTGGCACTTGCAGAGCAACAATGTTCTGTGATATAGCTTATTTTACAGCAGTTGCTTTGTCCTTGTCGACAAATGGGATTTCATGGGATGTAGCATTTAGACCAAGTTCACGCCGACTGAACTGAATTATTTTGTCTGCCTAAAGTCTGTCCTGCCAACAGCAGCAGAGAAGGGTGTCAACACTTGTGGAAGAGAAGTACTACCTGCAGATTTCCTAATTCTGTGGTTATGTCTGTGTAAATAAACTCAAAGAAATGTGAGAACCAAGACACAAGCGTTATTTATGGTTTAGTAGCAGCATACTATATCCATCTAAAACCTTTTCATCCAGGAAATACTATTGGGAATTTGCTAACCTGTCACAGCAGGTCCTTGTGTTTAAAGTAAAGTACAAGTGTTCTTCAAAGCATGTTGCTGAAAACATATTTTAGCATAATCAGATGCTGTTAGGTGATTTCAAGGCAGTGTCATATGCTAAAAAATAATGTTCTGTAGCAGAAAGCTATGTGGCACTGTGGTTTCTGCATAAAGTGTACTTATAGGTGGTACAAAAAAATAAATAAATAAATAAATAANCTTATAGGTGGTACAAAAAAATAAATAAATAAATAAATAAAGGCTAATAAAGATACACTGAGGGTGTCCTCACAGTACAGCACAATCTGTAATAAAAAACCCAGCAGGCTAAACAAATATACTCTAAAATAACCTCAGTAGAGTGTGCTGTACTTATTTAATTTCACATTGTCTGATTGATGTCTTTTGTATGTTAACACTGTCTATATTTCCTCTACAACATTCCAGAACTCGGCAGGTATCACAAGTTTTAATTGCCAGCCTCATTCGACACCAGCATGAGGCATCTAGACATTATTAAACAAAATACTGATCACCACCCCGTTTTATGTTTGTGCAGTCCCATTGCATTTGCCTGGTGTGCTATGCAAATTTGGAAAATTAAATGGGAAGTAGTTTAGTTCATTTATCTAATATAGAAATAAGGATGCATATTTTAAAAATCTATAGTAACATTTGATTTTCTTCAGCATGCACGTAGACATATGTGTGTTGCTATTTGACTGTCTACTGACTCCTTTGAATATGAGAAATAGATCAATTGTGCTTATCTAAAAATATTTTCTTGTATTGTTTCTTCTGGGTATTTTTAACTCAAGATAAATTCACCAGTGTTCTGCTGAAGGAAGGGCTCCTGACTCCTAAAGAAAAATGAAGACTGTTGTCTTCAAAAGTCATAATCCTTGGAAGTGCCTAGGTTGTTTTGTGAATTCTATTTTGGACTACTGAGATCTCTAGGCACCAAACTCTAAAATCTTGTATATGCCTAAGTATTCCTGGATTAAAGAACGGATACCTGACTCCAATCTAAGTCATCAGACACAGTCTAGACACAGACAGGATTGTAAAAAAAATCTTCAAAACTCAACTGAAGCTGCAGTCCATTGGGTGTGCTTAGGCCAAGGTCAGTGCCCAAGGATGTCCTATCTTGGCTGCAAGTTCCACAGATAATCCTGAAAAAAAGCTAAGGAAAAATAAATGCACTCTGCATAAGTAATATGATGCAACACTGTTCTCATACCTTTCTCCATTCCTATGGCTTCTTAGGCATGGAGGGAAAGCCATATGAGGTGCAGCTGGGATCACTTGGTCTCTTCTACATGGAGGAGAGTGAGAGGAAACCTCATCACAGTCTACAACTTCCTCATGAGGGGAAAAGGAGGGGCAGGCACTGATCTCTTCTCTGTGGTGACCAGGGACAGGATCAGAGGGAATGGCCTTAAGTTGTGTCAGGAGGAGTTTAGTTTGGACATTAGAAAAAGGGTTCTTCACCCAGGGGGTGGTTGGGCACTGGAACAGGCTCCCCAGAGAAGCTCACAGAACCAGCTTGACAGAGTTCAAGAAGTGTTAGGACAATGCTCTCAGGTCCATGGTGTGACTCTTCAGGTGTCCTGTGCAAGGACAGGAGTTGGACTTCATGATCCTCTGGGTCCCTTCCAGTTCTTTGGAAATACATAGTCTCCTCATTCCTGCTTTCCCACAGCATGTTTCCTTGATGATGACCTGGGTGAATTTCCTTGTTTGGGCCACAATCTTTAAGGCCAACGTGTTCTCTCACCTAATTTAAACATTAGAAAGAAGTGGTCTGTGACAGACAAGGAGCTGTAGAAAATTTCAAGAAAAATATATATGACTCAGCTTTTTTTACTGAAATCAGATGGGCAAAAAGTAGAAAATTGGTAGGAAATTAATGCTTCCTATGTTTGAAATCTTTTCAATTTCTAAAATGTTAACAAGAATTGCTACTAGAAATAAATAAACACAACATATTATAACTAGCACACTTTTTTTCTTTGATGTTTCATGTAGTTGCAATTATTCAGGAAAAAAGAACTGAGACAAAACTTCTGGGTTTTCACCCTCATTATTCTCATAATTTTGAGCCCTAAAAAATTGTTAACTAATGTCTTGTGAAATAGGTGCTCCCATGATTTAGAGGCTTTTTCTGCAATTCTGATAAGGGAAAAAAAGGTTACACAGGACTCCACTGGCACTAATTTCACTGACATTAGAGAAAGAAAATATGTGAAAGAGTTGCCATTGATTTCAGCATTATATCAGATGTATCTAAATCCATAATAAAGTATAATCTGTTAAATTCACTAAACTATGTCAAGATACTGCAAATGAGTTAAAACCTACACAATCATGTTTCAATATATGGCGTATTTATACCTACAGAATATTTATTATAATGGTACATTACTTCCCTGTCTGACCATCCAGGAGCCCCTTTGGCAGTCACACTTGCATTACATGTGCTGGTGCCAAGTCCCCTCCCCAGCTACACAGCCCACACTCACACAGTCACACCAGGTTTCCTCACCAGTTCAAACCCAGGTTTCCCAAAGCAGAGTCCCAGACATCCAGATCCTTAAAATTATTTCATCTTGGTACAGTAATTGAATAACAAAATGGCAGCTTGAGCTGGGTGCCTCCAAGGAGAGACCCCAAGCAAAGGCATCCCGGGCATTTATACCCTCACAGTCTAAGCGAGCAAGTCTGGGGTCATCAGCTCCTGCCATGTCTTTGAGTGCCATAGGTCCCCATGGCTTTGTTAGGCAAAGAGTCATCAGTTCATGGCCTCTTGCACCCTCAGAGCTCAACCTGCAGCTCACGCTGCAGCTGCACATCCAGCTGCCTGCACTGGATGTATTCCTCAACAGGTATATCTTATACTAGGATTTTCAGTTTATTTTAGTGTTAAACGTATCCAGGCAATGGAAATTTTTCTTGTTTATATTCAAATATTCAAGAAGTTTATTACTCTTTCTGTAATCTTAATTGAAATTCCAATACCTTATTTTCCGAACTACATTCTGAAGTGTTGCATACCTCATTTCCATTTTCAAGTTGCTGGTTGTTTAAGGAACCCACGGATTCTCAAAATAGGGGTGTTTTCAAATCATCTGTGTTATTACTTCTGCAGGCTGTACAGAGAAGACTAGGACATGAGAAAGGTTAAAGGAGCCTCACTTGTAAAGGCAAGGGGTAGGAAAGAGATTGTGGCTTGCTGTTACAGTCATGGTTTAAAAAGCAATTTTATTAAGTACAGCCAGTATAATTAACAAGTTTTTAAGGTATTTTCTAGGCTTCTGTTGCTCTACAAAGTAAGATCTTACTGTGACTCAGAGTCAATATGAGTATTCAGAGAAGTTTTGGCAAAATTATTTGTCAAATTACTCTGGATTTGAGCTAGTGTTTTAGAAAATTTAAAGAACATGTAAAGAAATGTGCTTAAAGATTCTGTTTCAGATTGATAGAAACCAGGACACAGATTGCTAAGAGTTTCCAAATTTCTCTCAACCATTTTCTTCAACATAACGATCTCCAAACAGTTGACAGATTTAAGTCTTAAAATGTGCCAGAGACTTTCTGTTCATCACAGGTGCAATTCCTGAGCTAAATTCTTCAGCTGTGGTTTGCTCCTTGATTTGCCATGTTTGTTAATCACTTGCTTGTTCTTTCATGTATCTCAGTCCTTTCATTTCACTTTCAGGAAGTCCTGTTCACAAGAAGATTCCTGAAACGCTGTTCATGACCAGAAGCAAGCATAAGCATATTTTGCTCAACACATTTTTTCTCTGCATTTATGGGGGGAAAAGGCATTGAAATTATGCATCTGAGCTTTGTTTGCTGGCTCTTTTGTACAATCAAGGCATCTCCAGAGTGTGATCCAGCCTAGTCAAAATCCAAAGTGGAGAAGGAGTAGCAAAACAGTGTGATTTGGCCAATTGGAGAAGAAATGTGTAATAAAGCAAATTTGTGCTAACCAGCAAAACTATCTGCTTCTTTCTACACAGAACTACCTAAGCATTGGGATTGGAAGGCCAAAAAACTGTACATAAGCATTTTGATTGTTTTCCACCATCCTTTTTATGCACTCAGCATCGTATTATTTAATTGGTCTGTCACATACACATTATATTTTAAGACAATTAAAAAGTATCCTGTCTTTTTCTTAATTTTGTAGCTCCGTAAATCTGTTTTCAGCATCAGAGCAAGAAACCTTCTGGAAAAAGAGACAGCAATAAATAAAATTCTAAGGTAAGAGTCAGATGTGATTTGATATTGTTTTGACTGTCATCTGATTCCTTACAACCTTGTTTATCACAAATGTTACTGGATGTATAGTATTCATAATAGTTTATCCCTTTGTAGTATATCTATTGCATTCATTATCAAAGATAAAGTACTCTTTGGCTTGAACAGCAAAAAGAGAGGGATTGTACTTTTTCAATATATGTTTCAATTGTATCATGCAGTAAGATCATGTTTCAGCTCTTTTCACTTCTTCCTTCTAAATTAACCAAAACGTGTCTGTTCATAAAGGGTGTTATTTTGTCTAAAGAATTCTAGCCTGGTTCTTGCAAATATCTGCTCATAAATGTTTGCAGGGATCATACTCTAGAAAGCATAGACTACAGCTAGTCATAGTCCAAGTACCAAATGGACAGTGAAGAAGGTTTCAGGACCATGACTTCTGTAGAAAGATTTCCTGAATGTTTTAATATTGAGAACTCCTTTTGGTATTCCATATCAAGTAACTACTCAGCACTGTAAGTGAATAATGCAAGCCTAAGCCTCCCAGACCCATTTCTGAAGTTAGCATTTTGGTAACTCTGTGCTGCAGTTTTTCATGCCACTGTTGGTTTTACATTAGAATGACTGTTCTCAGTATAAGGTGCATTAATAATGCAAACAGTTTATAGGTCACTGGTTTTATATTTATGTTTGTGTTTTGTCAGTGAGAGGTCCCAGGTAAATACACAGTATTAATAGGAATACTGTTCTGAAAAGTACAAATTAAGTAAGGGAATGTTTCATGAGGAGCAGTGAACTAGGGGTTCTGTGTGCTTTCTGGATTATGAAGTTTCTTGAATACCACTTGAGAAGTTCTGGTTCTTTTTAATGCTCTCTAAGAATACAGCACAGGGAGAACTGTAGAAATTAACGTCAAACTTCTGACTTTAAATGTGTCTAATGACAGCATAAGCAATTATTAATTCAAATGAATACTCACTGTAAAAAATATTGGTCAATTTAAATGCAATACCATAAGTATTCAATCTTAGCAAAATTTAGTGCACTATTTGTAAGCATTTCTTTCAGTTGTGTACCTTGATTTTACTGGAATTACTGTTACAGGTAGATTAAGCAAAATGCTTCTAAAAATACAGGTTTAGATACAGGCATCCTGGCAGTATTTCAGTAAAATATTTGTAATGAAATTTTGTGTTATATGAGAACTGTGAAATGTATTGACACCTCCAGGGTTCCACAAATGTCAGTTTGTTTGGTGTGTTTCATACACTATTCTGCTGAGGAAAAATGTAGACAAAAGAAAAACCTTACTTTTATGTATTCAAATATTAAAAAAAAAAAAAAAAAAACTCTGATATAATAGAAGCTCCATTCTTTCTAAGATAGGAGAAAAAAATTAAATTCTGGAAATTGAAAGTCAGAATTCTCCCATCAGCACAGAACTTTCAACTTTTCAGGAGAAGTCTGAAATAGTGGGATGAGAATCTGAACAAACCATTGTTTGGACTTCACTAAGTTCTGAGAGACACAAGGATAGAACCAGAAATCCATCCTCCCAATTTCAATCCTCCCAAATTCCACTTGGTCCTTCAGATCATGGCTTCTGCCAAAGTCTTGTATGTAAAACAACTTCTTATCAATTCACCTGAATTCTTCTGAAGTTTGTGAGGCAGAAGAATAAAGTTTTCACTTACTAATATACTATTTTATTTTTAACTATCTATTTACTCTGTTAATTTAATCTACATTTACTGAGTTTTTCAATCTATTTTGTGGATCATCAGTAATAAACTTGGAGGAACACAGAGAAAAGGAGGGAACTTCCGTCAAATAAGAAAAACATGGATCATATGTCCTCTAATGCTTTCTTGGGCTGCTTGTAAGTCATTTACAAAGAGTCTTACAAAGAATCTTCTCTCTCCTGAGAAAAAGAATAAATGCTGTTTATTGTTCCTTGTTATTTTCTCAAAATTGTAAATAAGCTCTCATCTAATGACACTTACAATGCATCTGCTCCAGCAAAAGAAGATTGTGTTCATGGCGTATCTGGTGGGCAAACTGATAGAGATTGCCAGTGATGGGCTGACTGGTCCTGAGCACTGTCAGGTTTCCATGTTAATGACAGTGACAGCACTGTTGATGAAGGGGAATTTTAAAAACAGGAGCAGAAGTGAAAAGATTTACAGATGAAACTTTAGATTCAGTTTAAATAGTAACAGGAAAATTCAAACTCTGAACACGAGAGATTCTAGTTCTTAGTTTTACTTTAGTTGTAAATGCTGTAAACTCCTTCATAAAATTAGGTGACTCTCATCTATTCAGAGTATCTGACAAAAGAAGAAATAGCATTTATGCCAAGAACAATAAGAGATAACCCAGAATGTCCCTTCTGAAAAGATTGCTTCTAGCATAATTTAAATTTTTGTCTACCTGAATTAAGAAGCATTTTTCTAAAGCAATATCTCTATGCAGTAAAGCTGCCCATGGGCAAATTCAGCTTGATTAAATTGCTGTGCTGAAAGGGAATTTTAAGTCTATTCCAGCCTAAGTCCACCTTTGACCTTTCCCCCCTTCTACTTTTTCAACCTTGCTGAATTATTTTTTAATTAAATTGTGAATGGTTCAATATAATCAACTGTATAGAAGGACCATGCATTACACATCAGTATCTTCATGTCTTTCTTGTGCATCCTTCTCTATCCAAACTACATTTTTCCCTTTTATATGCTGAACTGCGGCTTGACATCTTCTTCCCCAAGATGAGGAAGAAGGACATTAATAGCCCTCAACCACCAAGAGAGATGGTTCAGTCCCAGGTGTCTCACCTGCTCATCTGCTGTTACATTATGCAGCAAAACTGATGTCTTGGGTATCTTTGTTTTCCTGCAGCTTTCTTGCTACACCCCTAGGAAGTGTCTCATTTCCAAGCATCCTTGTTTAGAAGCCAACCTTTTCCTTGCCTCCTTGAGGTCTTTGTGCAATTAGGCATGGGAACCAAGTCAAGGATGTAGCAACTACTGTCCTGGTACTTCTGCTCAGTGTATTGCCAGTGGCAGAGTAAATCCATTCTGAGGTGAGGACTTCAACCTTGAGAAATGAAATAAAGTACAAGTGAGTTAGAGGCATTTACAACAACTTTTTCAGAACAAGATCCATTTTAATAGTGCCTCTGAATTGCAAACAGCTCCATTCCTTTCTGAAAATTGCAATGCATTTCCCTCAGCAGTAATAACCACTTCCAGCAAATTTACTTTCTCCTGCATATCTTCAGTGCTTCACACTTTTCTCTCACTCTGTGTTGCTGCAAGCACCGCTTTTCCTCTTAAAAGCAACTTTTGTGCCTGTGGTTCTTCTGACCCTCATTCCTAGCTCAGTCATTATCTGCAAATGGAGTCTGGTCATTTATTAGTCCCACTGGCTTTCTGAAGTAGAGAGAGTAGAGCAGGTCCAGGCAAAATGTTGTGTATAAATCACTTCGTTCTCTCTAATGCTGAGGCTAAGTTGTAAACAGCACAGAATGGTGTAGAAAATGAGCAAATTAAAAGTAATCTCACATAGTAAAAAATATAATCAAAATGTCAATAGTGCAAAACCTGATTCTGGTATGCATTAAACTGTGCTTCACAGAATGAGAGAATGGTTGGGATTGGAAGAGACCTCTGGAGGTTGTCTGGTCCAACGTTCCTGCTCAAGCAGGACCACCCATGACAAGTTGCCCAGAACAGCATCCAGACACTTTTTGAATATCTCCAGAGAAGGAGACTCTGCAACATATATATAAAATATATATTGTGACAGTTTGGGAAACTTTTGGTTTTTTTCAAATGGGCAGCTTTTTATTTGCTTTTCATTACAGCTGTAGTCAAACCATAAACTGATGCTAGGGGTGTGCAATAGTATTTTCACTGTTCTAGATAAGATTTGTCTGATGTGTTTCCTGGTCCTGAGGGAGTAACATAACTTATGCTTAAGTGGAACACTCAGTTTCATAAACAACTAACCGAATGAGGTGCATTTATCTTTTGTTTGAAACAGAATGCTGGGGTGGGGGGCGGGGGGGAGGGGCAGGGAAAGTAAAGAGAGGGAAAGAATTGCTTGAATTATCATATTCTAGTTTGTTAATATGCTAGATGATAATTCAGACTTTGTTTATACAAGTATTTCTGAAAAATACAATGATTTCTAGGAAAGCTATAAAGTTTATCTCTAAATAAAATCCCCCTGAACACTAATACAGAGAATGAGCAAAGATCTTTTCCAACCTAAATGATTCTATGATTCTATGACCCTAGAAGAAATACCTTTGGTATCCTTTATTAGAAATTTGCATTTTTTGGCTCTGACTCACTTGCAACAAATTTCTTGCCATAAATTTTTTCTCTCTTAAGATTATGATTTCTTTTCTTCATAACTTTGAGGGTTTGACCCCATGCATTTCTCAGAACAAATCTTCAAGGTAAGTTCTGTTTATGATTGTTGTTATCCCATGCAAAATCCCGACTTAAGTCACCACCTTCCTAAATCTCTACAAGTGGACAGCATCTGTATTTCACCCGCCTGACACAAAGACAAACAAAAAGAAATACTGGAATGCATGTATCCATTGGAAAGAAGTTATAGTTTCATTGGGTTTGTGCCAAATGAACACCATGTTATGGTTCACTGCAAAGCACAGTTGTGAAGCAGAGATTTTGGGCTATGGAGTCTCCAACACTGCAGGTATGGAGTTGATTCCGTTTTGAGAGAGGTGGTAGACTGGATAGCCACTTGAGGTTTCTTCTCCTGCATTGCTTTTATTGATTCTTCTACAGTCCAATAAAAATTGGTATCATATAAACATCCATGAGAAGAGAAGCTAAAACAGCAAGGCAAGATAATCACAATAAAAATTGCTAAAGGAAAGAAAGTCTCCTGCCATAGCTCAACTGCCTGAGCAGTCACTAAAGAAAATAAGTAACGATGGTTTTTTTGCTTTAGAGACATAAGGAAGGAAAAAAGAAAGAACATGGAAAAGGAAAAAACCTAACTTATTCAAGTTACATTAATAATCTATTTTATTTCATGACACAGATTCAGATTTCTTTTAAAAATAGTATATTTTTCCCACAAAGAACAGTAGTGTAGATGTGGTGAAAATGTGCATTGTGCTTGCTATTCAAAAAGTGCCTTAATAAATTAAATTTATAAAGAAAGAATCATTACAACGCCTCTCAGGTGGATTCCCCGTGAATCTTAGGCTGTCACATTTTACCATATATTCCAATTAATATGGAATTATAATGAGAGCATAGAAAAATTTAGTAAGGATAGAAAGTCCTAGAGGATGAAAACAGTGCTGAATGGTGCTGATAACTGCACTGAAGTGCACCACGCTACTAAGGCTTCAGTGTGATCACGTTTCAAGGAGAGCAACAGAAGTACATAGTAATATATGCAGTTGCTACAATTACAACAGAAATACTCACCCATTAAAATACAGAAGAAAAAAAAAACCCAAAGCAGTGCTATACTGGAAGGCAAGATGGGTGAAGACTTGTTGTGGAAAGGATGCCTGACTGAAAAATCCAAGCATGAGCCACATGCTTACCCTCTGCAAGACACCTCAGAATATTCATGAAAGGTATAGTATTTTGAATTATTCATCAAAACCTTTAACATTTTTCATTTGGCCAAAGAATGTTACTTGAACACTCTGTTCACTACTTATTTTTCAGGAATTCCAAAGCGTAAAATAGTTTGAAGGACTTCAAAAATGTGGACCTCCTAATTGGTTGCAGGTAATGCAAACTACATGGTACAAACTACGTGATATCCCAGTATTGTCTTGTTTTGTGTGATCTTCATCTGGCTTTCTGGTTACCTAAGAAATTGCATTTTCTCTTTCAGGATATTTTATTACATTTTCACTTTTCAAGGCAAATTTGGAGCATGTGGTTTGCAGCTGCTGAACTGTGTTCAGAGTTCTGCAAGGTGAGTGCAAAGTCCAGAAGCTTGACATATTTCTTGTCTCTTCTCCTTTGTTTCATACCTTCTTTATTCCTCCACAAGTGAAAATAAACCTAATATTTCAGAAAGGAAGTATAGGAAGATGAAAAGGGCAATTTTAGCTAAATAGGGTAATTTTTCCTGTGTTGTTTAAACAAAGGTCAAAAGATTCTGACCAGCTAGTTACATAAAAATTCATGAAAGCAAGAAAAGTGTTTTTTTTAAAACTCCAGTTTTCAAACCACATAGGACTGAATTTTTAACAATGTGGCACGTTGATTGTGCCTGGTGTGGGATTTAACTCCAGGTAGCTAAATCTGTCTGTGAGCTAAGGGATGAACTCTACCATCTAATTCACAGAGGTCTAATCAATAAAGGTAATGGAACCCAGTGAGATCTTTAGCTGACTGCTTTGTCTTTAGATGACCACTTTATGGTTACTTTAATACCTTCCAAACATCATTAATTAAATTAATTGATCAACCATTCAATGAGGTTGTTCATATATGGACATACAATAATGTCTGAGATGTCAGAGGATGTCTAAAACATCCCCTGGAAGATGGCAGGTAATACACCGATTTGTAGGGGTATAGTTCCCTGCTGGAGCAGCAGCTGGAAGCAAAGCAAAATACTCTAAGGCATGGTAGGTGATGCTGGCCACCTCTGTACAGCCAATTTAATTGGGTCCTACATCTCCACTGGCTATGAACTGGTTAAAAGCTTGGACACGTGGCTCGTAGGCAGACACTGAGAGGAAGTGTGTATGTGTACATGTCTACAATGAGAACACAAATCCTCTTGCAGACTTTAAAACTGACAATTCTGCAATTCTGAAAAATTAATGGCACCTCCCATCTTTTGAAAAAGTCCCCAGAGATCTGCAGCTCTAGGTGTCAAAGCAGCTGAAAAATATCCAGATTCTGAGTCAAAAGGATAACTGTGGCTCTTACTAAGAGTTCATACAAGGAAGATTAATTCCCAAGCACTAATTCCTGTAAAGTGGAGAATGCCAGGAGAGAGGCTGTCAAAAGTAGACAAAGCCTTTTCAGTACATCTTTTTCTCTGGAAATACAAATATGTTTCTTTGCAATCACTTGATAAAAATTTCTGATCTCTGTGCTAAGCAACTGGTATTATGTTATTTCTCTATTGACTTCACAAAAGCTGCCGGGCTTCCAGAGGTAGTGAAAATGTGGCAATGTATGTAAATGCTAAATACAGTTTTAGGAATCTAACTTATATATTATAAACAATAATAAGTCTTTCTACAGATGTTACTTTTCATGCATGTCTATTCTGCCATAGTATGCCCATAATATATGGCTATGTCTATTTCGCTATACTATTAACAATCAAATATGCCATCTTGTTCATTATTCAGGTAAAGAATTTATTGCTTGTGCATGTAAAGCTGTTGTTTATTATGAAGATTAAGTGTTTTATTATGAAGATTAAAACAGTCTTCATAAAAGTTGCTATGTACAAGAGCATGAAAAGTTTATGTACAAGTTATGTTTTGATGTCAAGAAAATAATTTTTAACTATTAGAAGCAGAGCATAATAATTTATATCAACAGGGGAAAAAAGAGATAAGTTACCCTCTTTGTCACACCAAGAAGCCTCTATACACAAGTCAGACCTCAGAACTTTTCATTGTCTCTGCTGGGAAAGACTGGATTGTCATTTTATTGGAGTGAGATAGGATCTATTTTTAGGAAATAATTCTTTTCTTTTTTTCCTTTTATTCAAACAAAAATTGCGAAGGTATTCAAGTATCTTGGTTGTTTTCTGACAGTGTTACGTGGTATCATCTTCCACAACGTAATGCTTAAATCTTTTGTTGTTAAAATGTTAGTGATCTGTCTAAGATGAGCTGTGTTTTATAAGACATGCAGTAATTTTCTTATACGTCATGATGCTTTAGTTCAGTGTAGTGTAACCTAATGCTTTCTATAACAAGTATAGCACAATATATTTTTCTAGCATGCTAATCTGATTAGCAGTGGTGACACTGACAAGAATTCTAAGCTTCTCATTTTTGTTCCAGATATCACTATGGATTCCTACTTGTATAATTTATGTGTTTAAATCCAAAAGAAGGAGAAAACGTGGAGAAGAGTGAAAAATAAAGCCGCAGTGGGGAAAGAACATGCCATGGACACCTTTTACCATCAAGCATGATCATCCCATGCTATCAAGGCATTTATCTAAGCCTTACAGACTGGCAAATAGACTGGTTACACAAAGGGTGTATCTTTTTTTCAACTTCTCAGAAAAAATTGAAGATTCAATAAAATAAAAAGTGTGGAATATTACCAGCTGGGTCTTGTGTTTCTGTAAATGGTCTCATAACACAAAATGAGCAATAAGGAGTGCTAAACATTACACAAAGTGTAAACTTTAATTTCAACCATTGTGGAAAGTTAAAATATGTTTGTTGAAATTCCATTTCTCAGCCATCAGAGGGATCTGTGTGAGCTCTTTTAGTAGAAGCGTCTTTTTTCTTAAACAAATCAATTTCTTTGTAGCCATCAAGATAAAGATATGCATGTTCTTTTTACCTGTGGCACACTTACTGCCCAACAAATACTCATTTCTGCCAAAATGTGTAAAATTTGTTTGCCAAAATTAAGCAAAAAACAAAATGAACCATGAGCAAACAAGTGAGAAAACCCACACAAGAAAATGCTGCAAGCTGACTGCATTCCCAGAGAGAAGACATTGCATATTACAGAATACCAGCAATGTGCAGCTTTTCATTTCATACTGGATATGGTTCCAGTTATTTTGAGCACTCCAAGTTATGTTCTAGGTCCTAAGTGTGCATATGTAGCCCTGAAAGGGACTAAAATTGCTGTTGTACTTGTTCTACTCCTTTATTGCTGAGAAACTGGTTTTACTGATGGTTAGTGCATTGCTTGACCCATTTCACACTTAGTGAAGTCTTGAGGGACCAAAAATTCTACAGCAAACTGAAAAAAAGTCACAGATGGTCCTTGCTAAGGCTTGGAGGAGGTTCATTGGGTGACCGGTTGTGTTGCAGAGTGGGGGCCCCTTGCTTTGGAAATATTTTCACTGCAAGTCCATTGCTCTTGTATTGTTATTCTCTATTGTTCTTTAAGTACTTACTCCCCACAAAGCCATGCTGATTTTTCTGAATGTGCTACCTCTGAAATTATCATTTTTACTGAAAATTCTGTGTCATCATCTTCACATTTCTTTGTAGGGCCTGCACTAGACAGCGCATGTTGAGCGGATCATTTGAGGGGCAGCCAGCCAAGGAAAGGTCAATACTTAGTGTCCAGCATCATATACGACAAGAACGCAGGTAAAAATGGACAGAAGGGATGGTTTTAAAATATTCTTAAAATAAAGGTGACAAAAGGAATTAAATCTGAGCAATCCCTAATATGTGAAAAGCCAAAACTACTTACTTGTACAAAGAACTGAATTCTACATTCTTCATTGTAACCATAATGAAATTCATTGTACTGTATAAATGGAAAAAATGTCTTTTTATTTCAAATGTCATTTCCTTTGCCAACTACAAAGCTATCAATTTAAAGATCAGAAGGAGAGAAATTGGCTTATGTTAGACCAGATTGAAAACAATTGAAAAGCATATAAGCTTCTGATGTTAGCAAGAGAAAAATGATAAGAATTTGAGATATTGGGTGGCTGGAGAGAAGTGCTTTATAATGGTCATCTTATAAAGGTCAAAATTTCATCTTGTGATGTATTGTTAAATTGATTATGATTGTTTCAGGTCACTGAGACATGGTTCGAACAGCCAGCGAATCAGCAGAGGAAAATCTCTTGAAACATTGACTCAAGATGTAAGTCCTCATAGAAATGCTGGTTTCAGTTTGAGAATATAAGGAATTAGAATATATGCTATCAAATAAATGCTTGTATAAGACTAATTCTATTTATGAACTTGCTTGCAATTTGTCTTTTGAAATCTTGAAAAGAAGTCATAAGACAAATGCTGTAACTGCATTGGAATTATGCTCAAAATAATTGACATTGTTATTTCACTGATAGACTAACTGATTTTGGAACACTTGCTGAGATACATTCACTGAATCTGTAGACACTGCATTAGGAACCCAACAATGCTGCCCAGGACACCTTAAAAAGCATTACTCTGGATACATATAAATCATTCAGGCTGGAAAAAGAGCACTTCAAAATTTCTGATGGAAGTTTAGCGATATTTTCCAAGCAGCAGAACTGTCAGACAAAAAAGGACAAAGACTAAAAGGGAGAATAGTAATCATGGATTTCACTGTAATGTAATTCAGGCAGTTAAGTGCATTTTCATTTCTGCAAATTCATATATTTTGTGGATCTCTGTGGCAATGAAATTTCAAGATGCAATATTAGTCACCCCATTTCCAAACTATCTGAGTCTTTCAAGGTGACTAAGGCAGATGTGGCCTTGCTAGTATCTAACAGTAAGGATAACATCCCACCAGGAGTGCTTCAAAGACTCACATAACTCAGAATAGTAATGCTGATTGTTCCCTCCACTGCATGAGCTCAGACAGCATCCTGCCTCCCTCCTTCCCTCCCTCCCTCTCCCTCATCCCTGCATTCAGCCGTCACTACCTGTATGATCTGCATGCCTCACAGCCTGGCAGCCATGCAGCAGGCTTGAAAAGCTGAAAGGGTGTCTAAAGCCTTTTCTTTCCCAGTCTTTGCCCTTAGTAAGTTTGATTGTATTCATTCCAGTTCAGAGAGGTTGGCTGGTCTTACAGGACCTCTGTTTTTAAAGTTAAAAGTTAGATTGGATGGAGCCTCAAGCATAAAATTAGAACTGAAATTAACCTTGATGAAAATAAGGAGCCTTATGCTGTAGATAGAAAATACTGTGCAATATGCTTGACTGAGTTGATGTGCAATACATTTGGAAATAAAGATCTTTCATTTGAATATTTCTATGTAAAATACCATATCTTGCTTTCATCTGAAACATTAAAAAATAACAACCCTTAGACCTCGATTAAAAGGAATAATTTTGCTTCTAGCACTCCAACACAGTGAGATACAGAAATGCACAGAGAGAAGACAGTGAGATAAAGATGATCCAAGAAAAAAAGGAACAAGCTGAAATGAAAAGGTATTTAAAAATCAAAAGTCTGAGTGCACATTTTCTGTATTAACTATTCTCTGTATGAAGTTAAAAGTATTAAGAGTCAACATGAAAAAAAGTACAAAGTGTAAGGGATATTTTTGCCAGGGATAATGTGTAACACTTAATAATTTACATTTTTTTCAAAAGGAAAGTCCAGGAGGAGGAGCTGAGAGAGAATCATCCATATTTTGATAAACCCCTTTTCATAGTTGGCCGTGAGCACAGATTCAGGAACTTCTGCCGAGTGGTGGTACGGGCTCGCTTTAATGCGTAAGTTTCTTTCATAACAACGTTGGTTCCAACTTGCTGCTGGAGGAAAGGAAGCAACAAAATGCTGTTTCAGAGCAGGTGTGTTTAAGATGGACAAGACTGTGGGCAAACTGCAGGCATGAGGTGAGAGGAAAGGTTAATGTTTCCCACTTTTAGACGCTTGGGAATCAGCTTGCTATTCTCTTCTTATTCCTCATCATAAGGCAAGAAGTTTTTGTACACCAACAGTTACTCATAGAACAGAAAAAGTGGAAGAGACATGAATTGCACCTATGCTTACTCAAATACTCTGTAGCCCGTAATAAGGGACCCAGAATGGGCTGCAGAGGTGTTCAGCTGTGGGAGATAAAAGCTGAAACAGAATGAAAACCAGGAAGACTCAGCAACTAAGCTGTAGGCACATATAAGTGTGGCAGATAGAGATCCATGTACAAGCAGCTTTCTATAAAATCATCTCACAACTCTTCCTTTAAACCTCTGTCTCTTGCTGGCACCCTGATTTTAAAGGGTTAATGTACATCACCTTGCATAAAGCACTGTAAGACAGAAGGTAGCTCAAGACCATGAGTTTGGCACTTAGAACGACTGGTTTCAGCATTGATTTTCTCTGTGCCCTTCAACAAATTACTTCTAGTTAGCATGACAGGACAGTTAAATGCTCATTTTTAACTATACCTATATTTAAGTTTCTTCCACCTTTGTAGAGACATGTCCTTGAGCTACGTCCCCGCATTTCTATGCAACTGCTAACTTGATTGTGGTACATTGGTCCATGAAGCAGTTGCAAATTAAAACAGAAAAACAAAACACACAAACAGTCAATCAAATCCACTTAGCAAGTATTTGTCCGTGCCTCTTAGCATTGTTGAGTGCCCAATGGTAACAGGATATTTATACTAAAACAGTTTAAATAAAATATTTGCAATTATAATAATAAAACTCATTTTCTTAAATTCTTTTTTTTTTCATTTACTTAAATCCTCCCTGCTTTATTTGTTGTCCCATCTAGTTTACCAAATAAGATATTCATGATATCTTTTTCAAACTGATAGGATACATATTTTTTTCCAATAAATAGAAGGCTGAGGAATGCTGCCATGTACAATGTAGGGAGAGGCATGAGTTTAAGAAGCAAAAGTCAGTGGATTCAGTGGAAGGCATCTAATCCAATGTGTTCTGTGTGCTTACTGGTGTGAGTGGATGAACCTGGCCTGTGGAAGATGTTTCTCGTTCTCCTTGTGTCTTGTACATTCCTGCAATTCATAACCATGAAATCTCTCTGGTGCTAATTCCTCAAGTCTGTTCAGTCCATTTTTCACTTTAAGCTCAGCAAGAAAGTAATGGCAATTTCACATCTCAATGGCTAGAGCCTTCCAATGAAATATAGGATGTGTCAGTGCAGATCCTGTCTTGGCATGATTTCCTATGGGAGTTAGAAGATAAGTAAAAGTGCCTATAACCAGTGGATCAGGGAAGCTTCTTGGAAAGTATTCTTGTAGCTTCTCCCGCAGCAGTTCTGCTTTGTATGAAACTGATAAATAATTGCTGCAGCAGGAACTTAAATCATGTCACCTAGATATGTGCATATTACTTATAGAGTGGTTCTCACTCTGACTGCCTAATGGGTGTTTGAATATGGCAGGTGGAGCACAGCAATTAAACAGGAAAATTCAGATACAGAGAATCTAAAAATATTAATCAGAAAAATATTAAAGTACTAATAAAAGACACAGAGCTTGTGGACGTGTGTGGGGGTGTGTGTGTGTTTGTGTATATGTTAACTGAGGCTATCATACATTCACAAAATTACAAAGTGGTTTGACTTGCAAGGGTCCTTAAGGATCACCTAGCTCCAACCCCTCTGCCTTGGACAGGGACAATTTTCACTAGGCTGGGTTGCTCATCCAGCCATGGCCCAAGAGGTTTTGAAGTAATTATAAAGAGCATTTTGGTACCTAAAATTCAGTTATCCAGGTTACCCCCCAAGAAAATTACAAGATTAAGTCCTCATTTACCAAATCAAGACCCAAAACCCTGTCAGTTCAAAGGATCTTAGAGGAATTATAGGTATGCAGAGTTAAAGTGATCCTAACTGTGTTGATAATATGACTGAAATTGCATAGAATTAAATGAAATCTATACAGACATTTAAAATAAAGATAGGATAAAATGGAGCCTTGATTTTGGACAGAAATTACTTTGAGTTGATGGATGCATGGTATAATTATAACACTGACTAAAATAAAATGTAAATTACTGTATCTTTTCTTCTTTTTATAGTTCTAAAACAGATCCTGTTACTGGAGCTGTGAAAAATACCAAATACCATCAGCTTTAGTAAGCACTCCAAAAGAAACTTTGCTTGGTTCTCATAAGCCTGGAGTATAATTGTGTGTGCACACACATGCATGGATGGGTGTAAATGTGCATGCACATGTGTATGTCTTCTTTTTCTTTTTTTTTTTCTTTTTCTTTTCTTTTTTTTTTCAAAGAAGGTTTTTCTTACCATAGAGTTATTTGGGGAGAAGGATGAACAGGAAGAGAATTTTTTAATCAGACTTTCCTTCTTCACTTGCATGCAACTTCTCTAGTTTTACTATGCATTTCTGAAATACTGAAATCTTTGGCACTTTTCAGCTCAATTTATTTTTCACAGGAAAGCACTTAACTGTAGTGTAGGCACAAAGCAAGCGCACAGAGCTAAGGGCATTTCTGTAATGGCATTTCCTTATATTGTTCACAGTGACTTGCTGGGTTTGGTTACTTACCTGGACTGGGTCATGATCATTGTTACGATATGCTCCTGCATTTCCATGATGTTTGAATCCCCTTTTAGAAGAGTTATGCATGCTCCAACACTCCAGGTACTGCCACTGAATAATTTTACAATTGTTGAACCACAGTCACCTTGCTTTTCCCCACTGCCTATTCCTAAATTATGGTTGTACTCTGCTTTTGTTTTCAGATTGCCGAATATGTTTTTGTAATATTCATGAGCATTGAGCTTAATCTGAAGATTATGGCAGATGGCTTGTTCTTTACACCAACAGCTGTCATTAGGGACTTTGGAGGAGTTATGGACATATTTATATATCTTGTAAGTTTTTATATTTATGGAAGGTTTTTGTGGAATTCTTAATTCTGGTATATTTGGTTATACAAATGTTTAGTAGGGAGAAAAAGTTTGGCTCTGTACCCTGATGCAAATGCAGTAGTGATACACAATGTGATAAACACCTGGCAATTTACTGTAGGGTCATTGTATGGCCCCTTTTAATTCTTTATTTACTGTTATGTTTTAAGCATCAGATCTGATTTTCCATCAGAGTAAACTCGAGAACTCTGACCTTGTTTCAGCATTTTTATATGGGAGAACCTTAATTTTACCTGTTTCATAGATTTTAATTGCTTGTTCTACTCTCAACAGTATTCCTATCTTATTGAAAGAGTTTCAAAAGCCTTTACCATTTGACAGAGGGCACATCTTTGTTGTTGGTGTTGCTATAAAAGAAAGCAAAGAAACATGTATCCCATATATATCAGTAGTGGTTCTCAAGAAAAAAAGTTTCTTAACCATTCTCAACAGTTTCTGGGAAATCTTTCGCATTCCATTAAAATACAACAAGAGAGTGTCCATCTTCTCTTCACATATGACAGTAAACACCACAGAACGTGTCAAAAACAGTGCTCAGTATAATACAGTATGAAATATTTTCTAACTGAAGAAATTACTGAGAAAAATGGCTTTGATGGATTTAGATTAAATCTTTCAGAGATTAATCCACCAGGCAGATGTGCTGCATAAAATTTGTCACGATCAATTTGTATCAAAGATTTTACTGTTAGCATAAATAAAAATATGCATACTTGTATAAAACTCCTACTGTAGTATGCATAATTCCTGTGTGCTTTAGTTTCTTGAAATCTTTCTGAATCCCTCTGCATGTCTGAAGGAAAAATTTTGGTGCTGTAGTTTGGATATTCCAAATGTGACTGTGGTGGTCTTAAAAGACTGTGGAAGATAGCCAGGAGGACTGTCAAATTTGTTTGTTTTGATGGGCTGGCTGCCTTTTCTCACTGTTTTTTTTAACAAATTATATAGTTTTAAATAATTGGTTGATATCACCTTGATCCTCCATTTCTTGTGCACTTGCTTCTTTGTAATACTCCCACCTCTGTCTGCCTATGATAACACTGGCTTTTAAAAAATAAGAAGCACTTAGGAGACATTAAATCAATAATCATTTGTCAGAGATTGTTCAGACTACACGACACAATGATACTGTTTGAAAACACTTCCAAAAACATAACATTCGTGTAATGAAACCACATAGTGACAAAACCACTTATGTCTGTAACAAAGTGGTAGGAAAAACTGTCAGGAAAACTGTTAACAGACTTTCCAGGTGAGGATTTCTCAGTTTCAGGGTAGAATCTCTGAAATGAGAAGGAGAGAGAGAAATAATTCTGCCTACTCCAAGAATATAGTTCATGTCCCAGGTTTGAATCAGCCAAATTGATTTCTCCTTTTTGAACTATTCCATCCAATTAAGTACAGAAAATAGATTTTGATTCAAAGGGGAGACAAAGACAAGCTGATGCCTGTTAGTTAGAACAACAAGCCAGGACATAAGAGATCTAACCCCCTTTTCTAAATTCGATGCTCTTTTGCCTTATTCTTTCCTTTAATTTTAAGGTGGTGTTCATTGACCTTCTGAGCTCTGTCTATGCCAAATAAGACATTGTAAGCCTGACCTTTCTTTGCCTCTTCTGTCCTGTCATCTCCAGGTGAGTTTGATATTCCTATGCTGGATGCCTCAGAACGTCCCTGCCAAATCCGGAGCTCAGCTCTTAATGGTGCTCCGCTGTCTCCGACCTCTGCGAATTTTCAAACTGGTCCCTCAGATGAGGAAAGTGGTGCGAGAGCTGTTTAGTGGCTTTAAGGAAATTTTTTTGGTATGTGCCAATTGTTTGTTTCTTGTGAAAATATATGAAGGAGTAAAAAGATAACATTTTGATATATAATTCATGTTTTCTATTCTTTTCACCATCGTTGTCTGTTTACTTTTCATTGTGGTATCACTGCAGATGACCTCGCAACAGGCTAAAAATTAGAATACAACTTACTCATACTGAGTAAAACTGATGTAGTAATTCTTTAAGAAACTATATTATTCCTTGAGCATACTTCTTGTCATAATTACATAGGAGGACTACTGAAAAAAATCTACCCCTTTTTCACAGTTCTGATTGGTCAAGGAAGATGAGTAGTGTATGGCAGCCCTGCAAGAACATAAGTGAACCTGGTTTCTGAGCTGCAGGTCTCTGCCTTCAAGCTTTTTGAGAGGCAGTCGAAAACAATACAGCTGTTTGTCACAGATCTGGGTCTCATTCTTATATCACTGTTGTTATTATTATGATCATGGTCATGCTCATAGTAATAAGTACAACAATGGGGTCTGTGATTTCTTGATCAGACATAATCTATTGTCTTGGGACCCTATGTGATACTGGTCAGCCTAAGCAACAGACATCTTATTCCTTAACAGAAGGCTTTATTAGGTCAGGTTGTTATAAAACTAAGCTACAAAATATTTGCAGACAGTAATAGAGCAAGGACAAAAAGTACAAAGCTTGTTGGCATTTCATAAATACTGCATTCTATTAAAGATATTTACATCTTTATTTGCTCATGCTTATCTTTATTGGAGCTATCCTTTAATTAAATACCTAACAATGGCATAATCAGATTAATTACCCTGAATCAGCAAAACAGAAGCAACACATATGCAAATACTCAAACAGTTTTTTTAAAGTGAGTGGCAATTGCTATGCTTACAGAATTTAGCAAGGTGGTACACTGACTGCAAGAAAGCTTTTATCCTTATCTGCAGTTCTTACATCCTATGTTAAAAATAAGACTGATGTAACACAGCACCTGGTTACTGGACCAGAACCTAAAGAAACATGTCTGTCACAAAAGCCATATCTCCAGGTCTATATCATAAAATGATCCTCCCTGCAGTTCACCAAGGGAGATGAAACCCTTTTTCAAGTCTGCAGAAGAGCTTGACAACTCCAACTTCATCTTTACAGGTTTCTATTCTTTTGCTGACGTTAATGCTTGTTTTTGCAAGCTTTGGAGTGCAGCTGTTTGCTGGAAAACTGGCTAAATGCAATGACCCTCACATCATCTCTAGGGTAAGAACTGCTTTTCTGCTTCAAAATAATGGTATGTTGTGCCATTTTTCCCAGCTGGGGAAAGCAAGAGGGGCAATCAGAGCTATTGTATGAGAAACAGAGATCTTGGGTACTTTCTTGTTCAGAAGCAGGATGATGGAGGGAAAGGTGATTAAGGGGTCAGCAAATGAGGATAAGGATGGGTTTCCATATAAAAAGTAGAGCAGGTCCTTTGCATGCCTAGGTCCACAACTGAAAAACAGGTTAGACTGCTAGAGGTCCAAATCACTGGGGATACTCTGTGGGTAACATGGAGAAAGTTATCTGTGTTTCTTACTCCATTTGGAGAAATATCATCATGACCTAAAGAGAGAAGAGGTTTTTAGGAAAGAGGTAAAAGGCTACATAGTCTTGCAGATTGAAAAGCACTGTCAGTCTTGAAGAAAAAGGGTATGTGAAACACTAAGATGCATTTTTCATTTGGTTAAAGGTCCATAGCTATTCATCACAGACATAAATAATTGGTCATTTCTGTGTATATTGATTTCCCATCATGGCAAATGTGCTGTTTATGATGGCATGTTGGCATCTCTCACAGGCTTCTGTTTAATCTCAGACTGTGGTTTATTTCACTATAGGAAGATTGTCATGGCATCTTCAGAATAAATGTAAGTGTTTCCAAAAATCTCAATTTAAAATTAAGACCTGGAGAGAAAAAGCCTGGATTTTGGGTGCCAAGAGTCTGGTGAGTTGCTACATTTTGGCCCATGTTTCTTCAAGAATGCAACTGTTGGTGTAGAAGAAATGGCTCAAATGTGATGACATTAAATTACTGATGGAGGGGTTTTATTGTAATTAAAATTATTTAAATTACAAATTCAAATGATTTATATAATTCAAATGATTGTAAAAATTCTGGCATATTTAGTAAAAAGCCAGATACATGAAATTTTCCAGACTTAACCTCCACTTCATAAACCAGAAAGGAAGGAAAAAACCCTCTAGGTACTGAATCTATATAGGAATTAGATTTGATTTGGTTATTATTACAGTGGGAGTTATTTTCTTGAAAAGTACTATCACTTAGTTATTCTTTAGTACTATTATGAAGGCAACCTGAGAGCCATAAAGCAACAATAGAACCTAAGAATAAATAGGAAAAGATGGGAAGGAAAAGAAATGGGAGTCAACCTGCCTACAGATACCCATAAAAACAAATGATTATATGATGTCTAAAAACAGCCTTTTTCTTCTATGGCCGTCAACCATGCCAGCTAGCAGTTTCTTTTTCCAGTGCAAGGAATCCTTGTGGCCTATCTGGTGCAGAAGTGCAGTAAAACTTACTAAAAAGCTAATGTATGTGTTTTATTAGTATCCTAATAAAGTCCATTTAATATTTCCCAACACCTGAACAGGCAAAACTCACTCTTTTTAATTGTTTATATTTTTCACTTGGTTGGAATTTTGCAAAATCAGCTTAACAGCCACAATTATTTTAATTGGCCATGTGTGTGAATAAAGAATGTACCAGCAGTGGTAGATTCATAGCCACCCTACACTAATGAAATAGTATGCTGTGATTTGAATAGTCAGTGAAACTCTGACATCTGCAGAACTCTTTGTTTCTGTATGCTTCAGAGAAATTCTTCCTCGTGTAAGCAAATTCAATCCTGTTCAGCTTGATCCAGAAATAAGCAAAAACTGTCTTAATCAGCATAACTGTAAACTTTGGGGAATGTTTTGTTATTGCAGAAAAATGTTTAACCACGAAGACATTTATATCGCCTGTTGGCTGTCAGGCCAGATTTTCAAGAGCCAGATGTCAGTATAAGGACTGCATTAAAAAGAAGTATCTACATCTGAAAGCTCCCTTTTCACTGAATGGTTGGATTCAAGAAGCACCAAACACTTAATAACTCTTCTGAAGTACAACTGTTTACCTTATAAACTGTTAAAAGTCATTGGGCTCCTTGGATTATCTGGCTTGGATTGTAGAGACAGAGCAAGGTGCTAACCTAGCCCAAAGAGAGCACTTTTAATGTTCAGCTGCAAGGAAAAGGAAAGTCAAGAAGATGTGATGTCCTCTCAGTAACTTTTGCTTTATGCTATCAGTTTCTCATGATAAGGAAATAGGGAGCAGCATTTTCTAAACAATCTTGCTGACCATGGAGTCCAAATCTTTTATGTGGATTAGAGAATTATTTCCTGCAGGTAAATTTATTTCAGAATCTGGCCAATGCCATCAGATCAATTTTTTCCATGAACAATGTGTTTTTCTTATTTCATTAGCAAAAGCTTTAAAATGCAGCAGCATAGAGTCATAGAATGGTTTGGGTTGGAAGGAATCTTAAAGATTCTTTAACCCTCCCTGCCGTGAGCAGGGACACCTTGCACTACACTAGCTTGCTCAAAGCCCCATCCAGCCTGGCCTTGAACATGTTACAAGCTTTATTGCTGTGAGTCAGAATCTGAGTAAGAAAATAAAACATACATAGGGATCTAAATAATTATGTTTACCTATTTATTGCTCTTGCTTTTGTTTTCTTATTCCTGATGTGGAACTTTTCAGAGGCTTTCACCCCAACTTTGCAAAGTATTTAAATGTTAGACTATGAAGAATCGAGGTAACAAATAGAACAACTTTACTGTTGGTTACACTTATATGTGAACTGCATTTCAGGGCAAATCCTCGGAATTTTAATTTTGACAATGTGGGCAATGCAATGCTGGCACTATTTGAAGTTCTGTCATTAAAAGGCTGGGTGGAAGTCAGAGACGTTATCATTCATCGTGTTGGGCCGGTAAGGAAATGCATCAGATTCTTTGAATTCTACAACAAATAACTATGGGGTTTTTTTTAACTATTAATCTTATTTTTGTCGATTCAGATCCATGGAATCTACATCCACGTTTTTGTATTCCTTGGCTGCATGATTGGACTGACCCTTTTTGTTGGAGTTGTCATCGCTAATTTTAATGAAAACAAGGTACTAAGTGAGGTGGTTTATTCTGAGAGGGTTTATTGAATGTAGAACTGGCTCTGTGAGAAACCTGAAACTGAAGCTGATATTACACTGTCTACATCACCTGGTAAGGCTGCCTTTAGTACTGGCTTACCAATCTTACATTTTGCAAGGCTGCAAATATGGCTTCAGATACACCTGATCCATACTTGCTAGAAAAGTGAAGCATGTGATGGCAGCAATCCATCACACACTCTATCAGAGCTGCTAGAGTTTATTTCTAGTGCAGGTATGCTGCTAGATGCAGATTGAACATAAAGCACTATGTATTTACAGGTGCTGCTTAGTTTGATGTAGGTATATATGTGGTGGCAGATAAAAAGATGTGTTATGCTTGCCTGCATTGCAACCAAGGGGTCTCTTTAGAAACCTGCCATTGCAGTATTTCAGATGCAAAGTAAAGCTGTGTGGCTTTTCCTTTACAAACCACAGAGCACATTATAAAAATAATTGTCCATCATTCAAATAAAAAGGTAGCTAGTTTTCTAGGCAAGTTCACATGGGCTTTTTGGATTACCCTGAAAAGTAGAAAAACCTGCCCTCAGGGGAATTGTTTCATAGCAGCTCATGTCTACAGTTGTTAAAAGGTAGAATCCTCTGGATGGGACTGCTGCATACACACTGCACAGCCTTTAATCTGAGAGTTTTTTCTGAGCCTCTTGTGGTACGTCTCAGGCATTGAGACAAAATTATTAATTTTTTTCATCTTTCAGTTCAAATTTACAAGAATAATGAGATATGACATTTTTACCTCTGGTAGCTCTGAAGAGAAAGGATGATTACAGGCTATGGGGCGTGGAGATGTGTGACAGCCCAGTGTGCTTGTGCTGGAGCTGGGTGCTGGCTATGGCCCTGACCAGAGCCCAGTAGCAAACACAACTATTGAGTTTGTCCATCAGGGAAACCACTTGACTCCTTCCAGAAAGGAGCCAAGCAGCACGTTACTGTGCATTAATGTGGGCAAGCAAGACATCATGAAGTGGGGTCAAGCAGATTGTGAACCAAATGAATAGCCTAAAACCTCTGCTTTTCAGAAGGTATTTTTATGTTTGCATAACGTTGGTGTAATTTTAGTAAGATAAAGTGCAGTCATTCCTGTTGAACTATATCTGTTCTAGAGAACAAGGACCAATGTACTAATAATTTCTTTTCTTATGCATTAAATTTTGACTGTGAATTAACAAAGCTGAAATTTCTACAGTATGAGAACTCCAATGGATTTTTATAGATGCTTTTGTCACTTCTTCTTAAGCTGTGCAATATTACTTTTCCTTCAAATTTTTCAATACACAGATGAATACAAAAAGCTTTATGCTTTTTGTTGTTGCTCACTAGTAATACTTCCCTGTAAATTACACTGAACAGGCACATCAGGTAATATTTCTATAGAATTCACATGATATTTAAAGTATAAATCTTTTATATCTTCTGATTCAGCTTCTTCAGTTGCTTCTTAGTAACCTGCAGTGGCATATAATGTTTGTTTTTCTTTCTTTTTTCTTGACTACTTGTTACTTTTTATGTATTTACTATAATGTAAAGAAAATGTTCTCAGATTTGAAAAGATTAATGTTAATTTAGTGGTCAAGAGTTTCAGCCCAATTAATATTCAAGTAGAGTGAAGAAATGTCCAGAAACCTAAAAAAAAGATAGGTTAGAGAGATGGCTGGCAACTAGCCCAGAAAGTAGAGAGCAAAACAATGCACAGTGTAAAGTTGGGTCACATTTTCTTAAAACTAGTTACTCGACCAATGTATTAGTGCTTAAAGTAGATATTTTCTTTAGAAAATTCATGGCTAATATGTGGTTAAAACAATTACAGAGTTGTTGATGAGGACCAGAGTTGGACAGTTACTGAACAAACTATTTTACATGAGAACAAGCAATTTTCTAAAAAGAAAAGAATTATGAACATTTCAGATATGCTCTAGTTTTTCATATAAGTTGTTGGAACTGCAAGTGTGGATACATTGGACTGGGAAGTACCGCAGCAAGTTCTGGGCTCTGTCCTTGGTTGTCCCAGTGGCAAGGCAATAGTCCAAGTTATTCCAACCCCTAACCCCATTTCAATCCCCACCTATCATATGTCACAGCTCCCAAGTGCCAGTTCAGTCAACAGTGAAGATGTGAACACCTCAAATATTAGCTGGTACTTTGAGATGAAGTCCAAATGCAAGCACCGCTCTTCCAGCCCTAGGCCTGCTCACAGTGCTCTGCTCTGTGGCTCCCTTATGATGATCCTGCTTGTGGAACTGGCAGTTTCTGAGCAACAAAGAATTTGGCACCACTGGATTTTACAAAAGTCCACTTTTTTGCTGCCTTTTGTCTTGTTTGCAGTGAAGGCTCTCTAAGAATATAAACCAGACACGCTCCTTGGGATGAATATGTTACCTTTTAATCTAAGTGTTTCCAAATGGTGCTGTTTGCGCCTAACAAGTAGTCAGTATCTTTACATCTGTCACTTCATCAGCATGGTGTTGGAAGGCACCTCTTCCCAGGGCACCATCTAGGGACATGGCTCCATAAAGAAATTATGTACACCATGAGGGGGAAATCCTGACCTTATCAGTTGCACAGCCAGCTACAGTTCCAGCATCTACACAAGCCAATTCCCAGGTAAGGGCAAAGATCATGCCAGCCCTCACCCAGATCAGTGCAGCTCCTTTCTGACAGGGACAGGAGCCAAGTATCTGCAAGATGGGCTTTTGACATTTACCTTGAAAAGGTCTCTTTTGTTTTTGTAATTCTAGGATCCTTCTGTGAGATTTTACAGTTCTCTAACGTGATAGGGAACTCATTTTGTTTTGAAGGTCATTTTAGATAACATTGAATTCTATTTGAAGTTTGCTATGTTATATGAACATTTATACACATTACCAGCTATCACCATACACCCTAAAGGTGTGTCTTCACCTCTCTTTGTGCTTCCTCTGTGGAGAGCTCTTGTAGATTCATAGCATACTATTATTTTATTTCAATTACACCCCAAGCAGAAGAGCTGTGGAGAGCAGCAGTGGTCTCCTGGAGGGCTTCTTCCTTGAAGAATCTAGTGGCACTATCAAGCCACAGGATTTTCTGCTGCAAAGTCTAGATGAAATCCAGCACTCTGCTTCCTGGCAAATGATGTTCAGTCAAATGGAAGACCTCCTGCAGTGTTTCATTGCCCACACTGGGCTGCTGCTACAAGGAGCAGCAACTGTGCCTGCTGAGTTGAGTCCCAGAAACTCACAGCTAATGCGTCCAGAAATCCTCTTGAGTAACAGCTGATACTTCAGACTACTTTCCCCAAGCTGTGTATTATTTAAGAGAAGTTGTGTATGTAACTTTATTTCAGGCACCAAAGAGAATGTTGTTTTCATGTAGCAGTGCTGTTAAATGACAAAAGCTTTATATGCTTCTCTTTGTTTATTAAGGGGACAGCTTTACTGACTGTAGATCAGAGACGATGGGAAGATCTGAAAAGCAGACTGAAGATAGCACAACCTCTTCATCTCCCACCTCGTCCGGGTATCAAAGATATTTTAATTTTATTCATGTTGAGCCCTAGTGTTCATAATTCCCCAGGAGTCTGGGATTCAAATTAAAACTGTAATCGTGAGGCCACTAGGAGGTTGTGCATAAGTTAATGTGGAAACAGGCTCCAACTACAGATCTCTCCATAAGGCTATTAAAATCAACCTAAAAAAGGTTGTGCTTCAATGGTTTTAGGATAAGCCTTAATGAAAAAATGAATTTCTAAATGAAAAATATTTTCAGTTGGCTGTAATGATATGAATGGTATGATACGAATATTAACCTGACAGCAGTTGAATGATGCACTTCCCCTAAAAGTACCAAAGCTTTCATGCAACACTGGTGTTCAGTATTTGAAATTATATGTTCAGAAACCCTATTTGATATGGAAAATTGTGGCAGAAAATTAGAAATGTATATTGAAAATGGGAAAGGATTATTTTGCCTATAATGAACATAGAAAATATGTCAAGAAATACGGGGGAAATGTTATTGTCTCCTCTTCAAACTCTTTCTTTTTCAGATAATGATGGTTTTAGAGCAAAGATGTATGATATAACTCAGCATCCATTTTTTAAGAGAACTATTGCTGTACTTGTTCTGGCCCAGTCTGTGTTGTTATCAGTTAAGGTAATTGTGTTTCTTTTAAGTGCTTCATTGCAGTAGTACAGCATGTGTTTGCACCTTTCCTAACACCAATTAATGATCGATTAAGTCATTAGTGTGATGAATGCAAGGAAACGTGACTTCTAGATACAGCAATCTCAGTTGGCATATATCACTGTCAATTAATTTTAACATGTGGAGCTCAGTCAATTTCTGCCTTTTTGTAGTTTGGTGCATTATTTTTAATTTCTAGTTAAGCTGAGAGAGGACACCAAGATGTCATTCCTGTCTGAGTATATTTTAAAGTGAAATTTATTCATTAACAAAACCCTCAAGAAAAGTTAAGGCAATGAAAAAGCATTTATTCTGTTTAACAGCTATTCTTCTATGAATGGATTATGCTTGCTTTTCAGTGGGATGCTGCAGATCCAGTGACTGTGCCTTTAGCAACAATGTCTGTTGTTTTCACCTTCATTTTTGTCCTTGAGGTAAATTAATATATTTTATGACTTCTTGAGATTAAGATTTGTATGTATATATTTTATTTGGTCTATAGGTAAGTTTCTCATTTCTTGTTTCTTTCTGTTTATTTCTGAATGTGTACATTCAGGGTTCTCCATGTCGCTTGTCTTTAAACATGTATTGTAAGAAACTTTTAATGTGTTATATTCATACTTCTCTACAACCTTGAGTTTTGTGTCCTTTTATATATATATTCAAATCTGAGTATTTAATAGTGTGCTTTGGTGAACCCAATGAACTCTTTTCTCACATAACATCTCATATTACATTCCCTCCATACAACAAAAGGTCTGTTTTCTCACAGAAGTTCTGCTTCATCCATTTATGTTTTGCCTGGTGTGTTAATCCCCACTATTCTGTACCTGTGACAAAATCAAACCTCTCTCAGCTTTGTTTAGTTTTGGTTTAAATATCATACTTCATTCTAATATCTTTTAAGAAACTAAGCCCCAGCTCCAGTATTGTCTATCTTTTGCTGCACAAGTCTTGCTCCAGTGTGGTAGCTGTTCTGTATCTATGAGAATATTGTTATTGCAAGCTCTAGAAGGTGTATTTAGCCTATTTTCATAAGACTGGAATCTAATGATTTAAACACATTTTGAAAAACATATGTTTTTTAGTACATAAGGATATCCATTTAACATTAAAGAAGATTCTTCTTCTGTGGTTAGGGTAGTACATAATTCTTTGTAAGTTTTTGTTTGACTACTTTTCTTGTCAGTCCCCTCTGAATAGCTGATACTGACCACTATCAGAAACAGGATAGTAGACTACATTTCCCACTGCTCTAATCCAATCTGACAGTTCCTATGTTCCATTGATAGGTTTTGCCAGTAGTGATGAATAAACAATGAAGTGAATACCTTGTAGCAGCTGTAGCTAGAGTATGTCCATGTTGTTGCTTCTTTTTTCCCTACCCAGGAGAAATCAGTATCTCTGGAGAGACTGAGCAAACAAGTTTTATTTGTGTCATAGACAGGCAGGTTTTAATTTACCTAGTAACTATGTCTTTGGAAATACTTTTTTCTCTTATACTGCCAGGGGAAACAAATACACTTCTAGAATTTCAAAGGAACTTTGTCATAGCCAAGAAAAATTTGTTGACTGTCTCAACAGGCAAGCTATCACACTGTGAGTGCACACAATTTATGGAGAGAGGAACCAGCTTCCTGGTCAGGATCTTCCTTTAATGCAGCACAGTCTGGTTGCAGAATCTTCTTTCTGCATAGCTGATGGCCGTGTCCAATTTAACTCCTGATTCAACCTTAAACCTCTACTACTCACATCATATATATGTGGTATAGAAAATAGGAAGAATTTGAAGATCTCACTTTTGCTACCACACTGATGATGACAGAGTAAAAGAGTTGTGATTTTTTTATTTCCATGGTGTGGTATTCAGTTCAAGATTATGGACGCGTAAAGCTAGGTGTTTATATTCTACATGTGAAGTAGGTGTTTAAGCTGTTACTGTGATCAAGGGAGATGAAAGATGAGATTCAGTTACCTCCACTAGTCACTCCAGAAAGCCAGGGATGTTTACAGGTCTTATGTCCCTGCCAGTCCCATCCATCCATCTTCAATTCTTTAGGGCATCTCAGGTAACTGAAGGCAAGATAGCTTAGGTAACTCAAACGGTAATTAGAGGTTCAGAGACCATTTTTTTTTAATTTGTGGTCAGGCTTCAGAAAACATTATAAGGCAAAAAGCTAACTGGAAAAATCAGTCTTTTACCTCAAGCTGGTGTCCTCTTATATCTGGTTTTGTTTTCAGAAATGTTAAATGGCAGGGTTGCAATGTGGGATAGAAAAAATAATGTAATGAATGGCTGAAATTTATCACCTTTATACAGTAACTCCTAACCTGCTCTGAGATTTAATACAATTAGTGTATGAGAAACTCTTAGACATTCCCTCTATGTGCATTGCTCTACTTTGGTATCTGTTACCTGATGTGACTATTTCTGTAACTATTTGTATCTATTCTTGAGCTTCCTGTCTGCATTCCTGTTACCTAAATTGGAAATAATCACTTTAGAAGCTGTCTTTCACCAGGTACATTGTCAAATATACTGTCTTTACTGTTCTCAGCTTTTGTCTCTCACATGCTGCTGAGTACAGATGGTGCTAAGTACAGAGTATTCCTTAATGCAAGAAATATTTGCAATATAGGAAAGCTTTTTAATAAATTTGAACTGTAGGAGCTGCAGAACACAATTATATTCCTGAGTTCAGATATGCATATGTGATTTTTAGCTTGCTTACAGACAGACAGCTAGCTAGGATACCTTTTTTAGCTTCATATTATTGACATGACTTGTTTAACTTCAAGCTATTTTAGGCCTACGTTCACCTCAGCAATCTATACATTAAGCAGTCAGAGGTGCTTAGCTGAACTCCTGTCTTTGATATTTGATGGAGACAGAGAGACAGTTCAGAATGCTGTTCATCCCTTGGTCATCTGTGGTCTTACACAAGTACCAGTTTTCCTCCACCTAAGGGAGGCTAATATAATCCAGTTAGTCCACAGGGGAATATTTAGTTGAGGTGAAATCTGCCCCTTGTTGTTTGAAATTATTTCATAAAATAAACCAAATAAAACATTTTGGAGACTGGAAAAGGATCTCATGGCAAGGAATAATCATTTCTTCATTACAATTTAGAAATTTTTTATCCATAGGTCACAATGAAGATTATTGCCATGTCACCTTCTGGCTTCTGGCAAAGCAGAAGAAATCGGTATGATCTCTTGGTGACATCTCTTGGAGTTATATGGGTCATACTTCACTTTGCTTTACTGGTAAGATACACAAAATGAAATTCCAGTGATTAAAGTGATTTTGTCTTTAAGCATCAGCAGAAGGATTGCTGCTATATATCTAGATAAATCTTTGAGAGTTTAATAAGGCTGAAATATGTCTGAAAGAAACTAAGCTTGATGCTACAAAGAATGAATCATTGTCTTTGACAATCATGTAGTGCAAAAATTGTCTCAAGAGTTTGTAAATGTGATAGGAAACAAGTCTTTAGGAGGAATGTAAGTGAGAAAAGGAAGGAGACTGAAGAGAGTGAGAGCTCTTGCTGACAAAGGTCATATGAAAATGAAGGAAGAAAGAGGCAAGGCACAGAATACAAACAGGAGCAGAGTACTGGAAGAAGGCATATGTTCAAAACTGCTGAGCAATACAAACCCTCCCAAACCCAATGGTGATTCTGTACCACTGGTTTTGGTTAAGGAACAGTGTTTAATTCAAGAAGACATGAAGGAGAGAGAGGAGGAAATCAGCTCTCCCTTCATTTCACAACAATTTTTAAATTTTGACTACACTCCTGGTTTCTTTATTTACAGGGGAAGGAGAAGGGATGGTTGATACTTGTCATCAGTCATACATTGTCACAGTCACAACCCTGTAATGTCTGCAGGATTCTCTCTTGTCTGCCTCAAGTTCTGTTTGAAGGAAAACTTGTTTTTTTGTGACTAGTCATTTTGTTCTGACGTTCACAGTTTTTCCCTGCTCCTAAGTAGCTTGGAAGGCCTGAGAAGTTTCTGTACTCCAGCAGCTTCCTAGACAAGTACACTGGGCATGATGGACATAATTAATAGAGGACTGAAAGGTTTTTGGCTTGATGTATGGGGAGGTTGGGTTTGTGTTCTTTATATCATTGCTAATAGTTTATGATTTATCTTATTTCATATGGGGATTGCCCTAAAAAAAATCAGTTATCATGATCTGTTCAAGAGATTCCTGGAGAACCATGTATTAAGTCTTTTGTGTTTCTGTTCCAGAATGCATACACATACATGATGGGGGCATGTGTAATTGTCTTCAGGTTTTTCTCCATTTGTGGGAAGCATGTAAGTATAAATTAGGAACTAAAATTATTGCAGTGCTCATGTATAGATTAAAGGACTAGTTGCTGTGCATCTCTCATGCAAATTCTGTAAGGCTCTATTTTCTAGGGGGAAAAAAAAGAAGATTTCAAACAGCCAAACAGCAGTTTGCAACTTTACATGCTGTCTTTAAAATGTCAGATTTTAAGTAGATTGTATAATAGTGCTATGGTTACTGGAAAAGCTGAATTTTTTCAGAAAACAAAATGCAGCTGCAATAACACAGCTTTAAAAAATGCTCTCTACAACTCTTTACATACACTGTGCCACTTTCAGCCCTTTCCATTTCAGTGAGATGTTGGTGGGCACGCTCTTTGTTTCTGCTGCAAGGCTATTGTAGTGGTGGTTGAATGCACTCATCTTGCTATGATAGCGCTCTCTTTTAAAAGTTTCTTTTTCTAGAGTGCAGGTCTATGTCTTTTGTCTCTACAATGCATATCTTGTCACAGTAAAGGATTTATATTCAATTTAAAAACAATTTTGGGCCAAGATGTTCTTCTGGAAACATTGGGATGGTGACAAAGCAAGTCACTTCTCAAGTTTACATTTCTTTTGTGTTTGGATTTCTTCTGGTATAATTGAGGGCAGAATAAGCATAAGCAGAGAACAAACACATTTATTTAACAAGTGGTGACACTGCATTCCCTTGCTGTAGAACTTCTTAGACTATCCAAATATTTTCTGTGAAGTCTGACATATTAAAGTAAATGTGATGAAAAAACTGCTGTACTAGGTTGCCAGGGTCAAGAACAGTAAGTCAAAGGGTTTGTTCAGTAAAGATAAAAAGTTTTCTTTTAATCAGACTACACAGAGCCTGTAGAGCCTTGGAAGTCAAATGAAAAATCCTTGCTTCTCCTATGCAGCCAGACAAAGTGATTGCCTTCAAAGCTTTCTGATTGATTCTAAAGTTTTTTTCCAAAGTTTTAATCTAGTCGTTTATACTTTCATGTTACCATCTGTATCAGTTCCACTAATTTACCCATTCTGATGCAATGTGATGACTAAAGGTCAGCAGGAATTTGGCATGATTATAAAGAAAAATTACACCCTCAGTCCCATTAAAGGGAAGTTTTTATCATAGCCAAAGTATTTAAGAGTGTTAGGACAATCTATGGCAAAGAATTTATCAAGAGTAAAATGTAAAATATACATGCATTGGAAAGTAATATCTATTATCAAGGCCCACAGCCTATGAAATTTTCAAAATTATGCTCTCATTTTGTGTTCTTTAGCCAACTTTGCAGAATCCTTGACTCACAAAATGGTTTGGGTTGGAAGGGACCTTAAAGATCATCTCATTCCAAACCCCCTGTTATGGGCAGTGACACCTGCTACTAGACCAAGTTACTCAAAGCCCCATTCAACCTGTCCTTGGACACTTCCAGGGATGGGGCATTCACAACTTATTTGGGCAACTTGTCCAGTGCCTCACCACCCTCACAGACAAGAATTTCTTCCCAATATCAAATCCAAGCCTAACTTCTTTCAGCTTAAAGCCATTTGCCCATGTCACTACACGCTCTTGTAAAAAGTCCCTCACCAGCTCTCTTGTCACCCCCACTTAGGTATTGGAAGGCTTCTGAAAGGTGTCGCTGGTCTTTCACACATGAGAAATTAGTGGCTTAAAAAAGCTGTATTGATCTTAATGAAATCTCCTTCTCTATACATGAAAGTATTCCTTTAGGTGGGCTGCAGTATCTGTGGTTTCTATCTAACAGATCTGAAGATCACTTTCAGATAAGCCCAAAGTAGTTTACTGCAGCACTGTTCCTGCAATGCTAATGCTGATACTAAAGGAGAATATTGATCCTAGAATATTATAGTTAAGCTTATGCTGTACCATCACTGTAATATCCTACATTGTATCATCCTATATATACTTTTTGAGGAGCAAAATCTTGACCTTGTAAATGAGGAAGATATGCTGATGTCTATAACAAGTAAAAAGCACACACAGTTCAAATCGCATTCATAATGTACCATTTTACTGAGCTCATCCATTAATGAATGGGTCTAAAGGATTTGTTATCAAAATGGCAAGTGCAAGAACTCTGTTTTATCTTTGCTTTCCTGAATGCTGTCATGGATTGCTTTTTCTCTCTCTTTCCAGGTAACACTAAAAATGCTTCTCCTGACTGTAGTTGTCAGCATGTACAAGAGTTTCTTCATTATAGTGGGCATGTTCTTACTGCTTCTTTGTTATGCTTTTGCTGGAGTGGTGTTATTTGGTACAGTGAAATATGGAGAGAACATTAACAGGTACAGTATGGAGTTCCCACCTCACAGGGATGTTCTTTAAATAGCCCAAAGAAATCACATTCTGCTGGAGACATTTATCTGTGATAAAAACCAGACAGATCTGCAGGTCTGGCTGAAGAGCTCTAAATTTCTTCTAGGAAACACTGAGCCATATTCCCAGTCCTTGTGCATCGAACCAAATGACACCTGATCCAACCCAGAGCAGACTGAGAGCTGCTCTTCATTATGCCAGCTGAAATGTGCTTCAAAGCAATACTGTGCTAGCCCACAAGATGCTGAAACACAGTGTACCTACTGCATCTTACTGGCAGCATCCAGGAACAGGATCCATATACCAGACTGATACAGAAAGGAGACAGTTCTTTGAACTGGCTCTTAGCTGGAGATTTCCCAGTCATCATCTGGCTTAGCAAAGAAAATGGAGACAGGAAATGGGATCTGGTCTTGAATTTTCTTTAGCTCTCTGATAAAATGAACTAAAATAATCAGACCTGTGTCTGAGCTAGAGTTCAGTTATTGTATCTTAAGTCATTAAATAAATAATTCAATGGGCTTGCTCAAATAATACCATAACTATTTTTAGTTTAAAATAGTAGAACAGTAGAAAATGGAAACTTTTTTTGGCCAATGTTTTAATCTGGGGAAGTGAAATGATTTCTCTCTCTCTCTCTCTCTTTCTTTAAAACAGACATGCAAATTTTTCATCAGCTGGCAAGGCTATTACTGTACTCTTCAGAATAGTTACTGGAGAAGACTGGAACAAAATTATGCATGACTGCATGGTAATTACAATACTGCCAGAGATAAGTAGACAAGAAATGAGAGATACCCTTCCATCTCAAACTGTTTTCAGTATCTTAGTTTTGTACAAGGAATGTTGGGCTTGCCTTTATCTCTTCAAGAAAATAATGTTCACTAAACCTCAGAACTTGATGTATAAATTGCAGTTCCAGTCTCATACCCACAGTATAGAACTTCATGGAGCTAGGAAATTAGATGATTTAAAAACAAAAATAAACAGATGGTTTCAAAATCAGAAATTTAGTAACTCACTTTTTACTATTATCTCTGCTTTGACTGGGGCAAGGTGTCTTTTCAGATTAACCTTGTCTTTGATTCCTGCACTTTGGCTCATTCCATGTGAATGATAGTCTTGATGACCTCAAAATTTCTCCTTGAATCATTATATTTTGCCCAAGTAAATGTTTATCTGTGCTTTCCATTGCAAGGAAGATCATATGTCTCTCCTTTTTGAAATTAATGAGCGGGGAAGAAATGTTTTGAAAACCACTATGCTTCAAAGGACCAGGTTGTTCCTGTACAGTGGCATAATGCACAATATGCTCTCTGTCTGATAGTAAAGTCTATGCCTCAGCCTTTTTTGTCATACCTTTCTCTCTTTCCCAGTTTCTGTCTACTAAAGGAAGAAAAACAGCCTGCACACAATAATGTCCACAGTATTATTCCCTAATTGGGAAGCCATAAGTAAATAATAGTCTTAAATACTATATCGATTGCAGAGAAATTAATAATCTCCTTTTATTATTATTATTTTACTTTGTTTTCTTTCATTTTGAAGGTTCAGCCTCCATTTTGCACACCAGATAACAGCACCTACTGGAAAACAGACTGTGGAAATTATGCTGGTGCTCTTATGTATTTCTGTTCTTTCTATGTCATCATTGCATACATCATGCTAAATTTGCTTGTTGGTAAGTGAAAATAGACATTAATAACAACAAGGTACATCTTGGCATGTAGTATGTTAGATGTGAGTCTGTTGCGCTATTCAGGTATGAGGCTGCCTTGTACCTTCAATGTTACCTTGCATGCATATAATGATTTTGATACTTCTTTGGCATGGGAATGCTAAATCTCAGGAAGTTTGGGAATTAAAGCTTTTGGAACAAAGAGATATTTTTTATTTGTTGAGTAGATTTGCCCTACAGAACACTGTTTTCTAAGCTTTTATTTCTTCAGTTAACCTTTGTTCAAACATAATTTGAATTCACTTAATTGATCTTAGATGTTAGATTAGGCATCTCAGCAGCGTTTAAGATACAGCTTTTAAAAAGCATGGTGAATATTAATGTGGCAAGACAGTATATTATGCATTCAAAATCCTTGTCTGAGTGTGTAGGCATTTGTTGATGTGGAGTTTGTGCAATAGAATTAGATGTTACAATGTAACTACAGGCTTTCCTTAGGGTGTATTTTGTTCTTGTGGTTTTCAGCTATCATTGTGGAGAATTTCTCATTGTTTTACTCAACTGAAGAAGATCAGCTTTTAAGTTATAATGATCTGAGGCATTTTCAAATTATATGGAACATGGTTGATGACAAAAGAGAGGTAAGAAATAATAATTTCTTGATAATAAGCACAGAGATACATTAAATTTCCAGTTTTTCTTGAAAAGGAATATGGGAGAAAAAAAGTGTGTTGACAAAATTCTCTGAGCAGTTACTGTTCAAATTTGAAAAGTGAGCATGAGCTAACAGTTTTTTTAATGGCCCTTCAAATACTAACCTGTATTCTGTGGAGTGCTTATAATAGCAGATTTACAAACAAACATATTTATTTATAGGATCAATAAAATAGCATCTTTCCTCCCAGCTCCCTGAGAGTTGTTCCCTTGGAAGTCTACAGATTCATATCCATTTTTTGTGTCTGATCTTAAGAAGATCTTTGCTGAGATTTCAGCACTGTCTCCTGTAAAATTCTTATGGAGTGGCTAATCAAGTATGGGCTGGGTGAGAAGACAATGAAGTGGACTGAAAACTATCTGCCTAGGCAGGCCCAGAGGGTGATGATCAGCAGGACAGGTTCTAGCTGGAGGCCAGTAAATCGTTGTACGCCCCAGGGGTCAATAACGGGTCCAGTCCTGTTCAACATCCTCATTAATGACATGGACAGAGTGGCAGAGGGCACCCCCAGGACATTTGCTGGTGGCACCAAGCTGGGCAGAGTGGCTGATATGCCACAGAGTCGTGCTGCCATCCAGAGGGGCCCTCACAGGCTGGAAAAATGGGCTCACAGAAGAAGCCTCATGGAGTTCAGCAAGGAGAACTGCAAAGTCTTGGACCTGAAGAAGAATAAACCAAGGCACAGTATATACTGAGGCCACCCAGCTGGAAAGCAGCTTGGCAGTAAAAGACCTGGGGTCCCCAGTGGACACCAAGTTGAACATGAGCCACCATTGCCCTTGTAGAAAAGAGGGCTGATGGTATCCTGGCTGCATTAGACTAAGTATTGCCAGCAGGGCAAGGCAGAGAGGGTCTTTCTGCTCTGCTCAGCACTGGTGAGGCCACAGCTGGAATCCTGGTTTGGTTCTGGGCTCTTCTGTAAACAGAGATACTTACATTCTGGAGAGAGTTCAGCAAAGGGACACAAAGATTAAGAGACTGGAGCATGTCTCCTGAGAGGAAAGGCTGTTCAGCCTGGAGAAGGCTCAGGGGAATCCCATCAGTGTATGTAAATACCTGCAGGAAGGGTGCAAAGAGGACAGAGCCAGGCTCTGTTCAGTGATGCCCAGTGACAGGGCTGGAGGCAACAGGCACAATCTGAAACACAAGAGTCACCTCTGAACATCAGGGAACTGTTTGTTACTGTGATGATGATTGAACACCGGCACAGGTTTCTCAGGGAGGTTGTGGAGTCTCCATGCTTGGAGATATTCAAAAGCCATCTGAACCTGATCCTGGGAAACTAGCTTTAGGAGACTCTGCTTAAGCAGAGGGATGTGACAAAGTGAGCTTGAGAGTTTCCTTCCAATCTCAACCATTCTATGATTCTGAAATGAGAATAACATCTGGGAGACTGAGCTGCTCAGATGCCTACACAAATTAAATCATCATCTGAATGATTCATGACATCATTGAGGTTTGAATGTGAACAACATCATGGTTAAAGTAGTTGATTGTCTGTGCTGAAGAGGGAAGCTGCAGTCTGTAATCATAGGAGTAGAGAGTTCTGAATCCATCATGCCAAGCACTGACAGAATCTGTCTGATGTGGAACACCTTACAGCAAAAATAATGCTGATGAAGCTCATTTAGCAGAACAAAAATATTTTAAGATTGTGAATACCACAGTTTCAGATGGGAAATAAGTAGTTTCAGTCTTAATTTTGTACTAACAGATAGAAATTGTTGTCACCAAAAGTGCAGGATGTGCTGCCTCTTAGAGCAAATAACCTTTAACAAGCCAGTAAACTCTCAACATTCTCCTGTTCATTCAGAGATGCACAGAGAATGGCATAGGTTTACAACAAATTATAGACATGGCTATGAGTGTTTAAACTATAGTTTCATTTCCATTTTTAAGAGGCAGCTCTTTGGGAATATGATTCTAATTACAGATGAATGCAAATAGGGAAACTAAATCCCAAAGCAATTTTGAAAAATTCTGGCAAAATTGACGATAGGTTAATAGATTCTCATTGTATATGAGTCAAATAACCACAAAGATTTCTGTGAATTTGCTGAAGGACTGGCTGAATGTGCACATTCTTCAGCAATGTGTTCACAGTGACTTAAATATGCTAGGAGTAATAGTTTTTCTCTCAGTGATCAAGTTGAATGTCTGAGTTGGTTGTTAGATCACAGTACTAATTTACCATCAATTATGCAATTTAACACAGGGTGTAATCCCCACCTTCCGAGTGAAATTCCTGCTGAGGCTTCTGCGAGGCAGGCTGGAGGTGGATCTCGACAAGGACAAGCTGCTGTTTAAGCACATGTGCTATGAAATGGAGCGGCTCCACAATGGTGGTGATGTCACTTTTCATGATGTGCTCAGGTACCCTGAGGTTTTGTCCACATTTTTAGAACAGATATAACAGCCTGTGTTTCTTTCCAAGCTAACAGGTAGCCATTAGGCTTGGGAGAAGGCAAGCCTGGAAGTAACCGAGGCACTGCAATTTTAAATTTTACAAAAATTAGATTTACCTTTTTTTTCCCTACAAAAGTATTAGTAATGACAAACACAGGTCCTAGGGAACAAGCTCTAAGTAATTTTAACATTTTCATTGCAGGAGGTTTGTCACAAACTACAGTCACATGTTCCTCTTGTATCCCAGCTAATGAAATGTATATTCAAGTGTAGCAGCATGACAGTGAGCCTGACTAGAAATAAAATAGAAATCGGAACATTATCCAAGTGTAAACACTTGGGGGCAGGTGGAATCAAACCACCACAAATGCCCTCAGTATTTCACCTGTGTTGGATAGCTGGATGTAGGTGATAAGGTCTTTGTTTTGAGCACAGTAAGTCTCTTCTAGAATCATCTCAGCAATTTTTTAGTTTCAAATGTGAATTTACTGTGCATACCTGAATTAAGTATTTTCACACTAAGATCTTAAGTACGAGCATTGATTCTCTAAAAAATGCAAAGACACAGCATTTAAAAATAAATAAATTGTGTTTCTTCCAGCATGCTTTCATATAGGTCTGTTGATATCAGAAAAAGTCTTCAACTGGAAGAGCTGCTTGCTAGGGAACAACTGGAATATACCATAGAAGAGGAGGTGGCCAAACAGACCATACGAATGTGGCTGAAAAAGTGCTTAAAGCGAATCAGAGCAGTAAGTCAAGCTAAAGCAGTATCTAAATGGTTGCATAAATTGAACTGCTCAACAATGCTGGAATCTGCTGTCCCTATGCTTCATTTACTTTGGAGTCATGATAGTACTTATTGAAGTATGTAGCAGTTGCTAACTGAGCAAAGTTTGTTACAGCTCTACAGTGCTACAAAAATAAGCATCTTTTGAAGGCAAAAACTGTCTTCCTGCCCAGACTTTGTCTTTTCAATATGAAAGGAAGATGCACATGCAAAATCAAAGGAATAGAGAAAAAATAATGTAATTTGATGGAACTTCTTAGCCTAATCCTTCCTCACAGAATGTAATTGTGTAATTTCCTTGCCTCTGCTGGTGGATGAGAAGCCTGTAGATGACTCTCCAGATGGAGGCTGTATTAAGATAAATCATTTGAATGAGCCATTACAGTTACTGTGCAAATGTGTGCAAATGAGTAGAGCGTCTACATGGAAAGCAGATGTATGGACCAAGTCACAACCTGATTGCATTGATGCCCAATTTTTCAGTTACTATGAGTCTGACTCCAGGTTTGGACACATATATTTTTTGTTTTTATAAAAAATACTTCTTTTGATAGGAGATTTTCCATAGTGATCTGTGATCATGGCATCTGTCTTCTCTTTGTAAATTTATAAAAATACTTAGCTGGACATTTTGAATATAATGTACATTCCAGCTGAAACATCAGTGTTCAATGATACATAGATTCATTTTTATTTCATCTCTGTAATAATAATGGCAGTAAATTTAATCTCAGCTCTCAGTTCTGGGTTTGTTCAACTCTGTAGTTCATTTCATTATGATATTGAACTACACTGTGTTAAAGTAAATATGCCATTCATTTCACTCTAATAATATGGTTCAGATCATTTCACATTCTATGAACCTTTTATAAACTGAATGTAATTATGGAAGTTAAGATATATTTTCAAATTCTCTTGTTATTCTCTAAGTCTCCCTAGAGGGATCATGTGAAAACTACCCAGGAAAGTGAAACCCTTCCTAAGTGCTGTTTATTTTAATTTAAAAGCAAATTAGATTGTAAAACCATTATGGTGGTAGGTTTGTTTTTCTATTTGTACTGTAAATCTAAACTTAGTCCCGAGGTTTTCACTGCTATTTTATTCAGTCTTATTAAGAATCCACTCCAAAGTCCATGAAAGAAATCAGAATTTTTTCATTGCCTTCAAGTAATTCCCTGTGAATCTCTACCAATTTTCTGGTTTCTTTTTATTTGCAAGACCTTTTAACTGATAAATTCAAAACTTTGTGTGTGTTTAAACTCTAGGTTTAAACCAACAATTGAGCAATGTGTCTTCTACTTAATGTAGTTCATAAATTTCATCCTCTATTCCCTAAAGGTTAGAAATATGCTGGAATTCACTTTATTTTAGCAACATCTAATACATGGATCTTTATCAATGCACCTGGGATCCACAGCTGGTGCTCACTGTTCAGTTAAATATTTGGAATGCTTAAAAAAAAAATCAAACCCGTTGGTGAGACACAGCAATGAGAACATTTTTTCATCAACTCTTGTACCTTGATAGAAACAACAGCAGTCGTGCAGCATTATCCATAGCCTACGAGAGAGCCAACAGCAGGAGTTGAGCCGATTTCTGAATCCTCCCAGCATTGAGACGACACAGCCAAGTGAAGATATGAATGCTATTAATCAAGATAACAGTGCACAGCCAGAGGTATGTTATCAAAAAACAATCAGCTACTCATAACAAATTCAGAAAACTTCCACGTTTCTTATTTGTTCTTTTTTAAGTATCATTTTAACTGAAAAAAAAAATTAAAATAATACCTTGATTTGCTTCAGTCTTTGCCATCAGATGTAAAGGCAAGATGCTCTAAGGCAGAAATTCCCCAACATATTTAGTTGTCTTGCTATCACCATAAAGGGCAAACTCATCTATACGACTCTGGCAGCCTCAGCTTTCAGCTCTTGCATGAGCTGTGTGCAGGCTTGGGGATGTGAAGCTTTCCAGTTCAGGCATTCTGAAATGGTGTTTACACTGAGAATGAGAACACTGGGCATGCTGGGACCTCTGAGCAGGAGTCCTGGCCCTTCCAGTACAGGGAATATAGAAGGTACAACATAAGGGCTGCTTTCTACAGTGGTTGTAGTAAGCTGAGAATAATTTCATACCCTTCAATAGGACGAATGGCATGGAGAGCCAACATGACCTTTTTGCTTTTTCTGTTAGTAGTAGTTTTCTGGGGTATTAAAGAGCAGAAATCATGCTGCCCTAACCAATGGCAATATGGTATGTTTGTATTCATTGATAAAGCTTGAAACAGAATAGAAAGTTATACTTTCCTAGGATTACCAATGGGAGCTATGACTGAGATTCTTTTTCCTCTGTTCAGACAAGTAGCCAGCAGCAGCTCCTTAGCCCGACACTTTCTGACAGAGGTGGCTACAGACAAGACACTGGAGATGCTGGGAAACACTGTCCTCAGCGGAAAATTGGACAATGGCGCTTGCCATCAGGTAAGTGTAAAAGTTTATCAGTAAAGTCCCCACATGCAAAATTGCTGTGGTGCAATCATAAGGTCAAGAGAGTCTTCACTATTCTCCCTCCTAGCTGCCGCTTACACCCACATCTGGGCTTTCCTGTCCTTATGCCTGTTGGAATAAAGCAGTTTCTCCCTTTCTTCACAATTCAGAAAGTTTGGAAGATAGGCTCAAGCATTGTCCTGTGCAAGTGGTTACATTTTTTACTTTTTCATACATTTACTCAGGACTTTTTACATCAGTCAGTCCTATTCTAAATCAGAGTGCTGGCCCCAAAGGCTGCCACTGGTCAGATCCTAATCATATCTAAGTGGAAGCAGGAGAGACAGTCATGCTGTTCTGTTGACTACCATTGACCCTACTTTTGTTGCCAATGTACTTGTCCAAGAACCAGGATAGTTTAATAGAAAACTTTCAATCCGTGATTTCCATTTAAATATCACTGAGCAGCAAAGATCAACATTTTGTTGGAAAAGAAAGTGTGAAAGAGGAAGCATGCTAAGGAGAAGTCATACTACTGTAGTCAATTGCATACATTTTTCAAGTGAGAAATCTTGAAAGAATAAATAGCCCAGGGTTTCCTTTCTTAGCACTGATCTGGTCTGTGTCAGTTTTGAACATTCCTCAGTGGATGGTCCTAAAAAGTGAGGGTCATTTCCATGCACAATACAGCTGAGAGATAAGTAGTCTGCCTCCAGTCCAGCAAAGACAGGTATTTAAGATCATGAATAGCATAATTAAGGTCAATGGTGGGGTTTATCTACTTAGACATGTGGTTTAGTGCCATACCAGCAATTTGTACTGGCTTCAGCCTCTAGGCCATTGTAAAGTATCACTTTCTAGATGTAGCTGCCACTCCTAAAAGCATCTCCCCACCCCTACTTTCCTTCCCCACATTTACTACTTCACCGTTTTGCCAGCAGGTTAGCTCATGTAAGTACAGCCTAAATCATTTAGGTTGCAATTAGCTGGATAAAAAGAGATCTCTTGCATCAGTTATCTCAGCAGAAGGAAATGAAGCACTGCTCAGTTAAACTGCTCTACCAGCAGATTACTGGGAGCAGTGTGAATATCTGGAGCTGGGAAGACAAACAAACCAACAAACAAATTAGAACAGAGCCCTACTCTTTCTGAACTAAATCAGTTTAAAGGTGCCTTAGTCTAGCTAGTTCTCTATACCTGAATTCTAAGCAAAAAATGTTCAAGAAGCAGATGTACTCTAATACATAATTTTCTGAACTTTCTGTTTAATTTTCTAGCCCCCAAACCAATAAGCCATTCAGTGTCTTCAGTCAACCTCCGTTTTGGTGGACGTTCAACTGTGAAATCTGTTGCATGCAAAATGAATCCCATGTCTGATGCTGCTTCCTGTGGATCAGAAGTCAAGAAATGGTGGACAAGACAATTAACTGTGGAGAGTGATGAGAGTGGAGAGGATCTTCTTGATATCTGAGAGGCATTTAAGTCATACCACAATCTAATTTTCTATATTTAGAATTAAAGATGCTGTATGATTTCTTTAAAATCAATGTCATAAATTTTATCTTACGCTTATCCTCCTGCCATATGAAGTGTAGCCCTCACTTCCATGTTAGAATTGACTTCTGTAGGTACTAACTGTACTCTAAGAAACCTGTATACTATAGCAGTACTAACAAAGTCAGAAAGACTATATTGCCTTTAGCAGACAGAGCATTGAAAGATTTCATGTGTTCTGTAGAATCATAGTGAAAATTTGATACACACACCTCTGTGTTTTCCTTCAAACTTTACCATATTTTAAGGTGGCAACACTTTACAATACAGGAGTAATATATTTCTTCTGGTTGTGTTTTCCCTCAGTTCGTACTTAGTAACATTTCTTTAGAAAAATTTTATTCTTCACAAATGACCTGAAGAGGTCAGCACCGACTTCATGTTCAAGGGAAGTATTTTTACTAAGTGCAGATACTGAATTACAATTCTAAGCTTTCTCTGGACCTTTTTTTAAAATATGCAAGATACAGGATTACTCATTTTAAAATCAGAAGGTGAAGGATTGGCTTTTAAAATGTAAATATCTTTGAGGTTTGGTTAATTATGCAAAGAGTTTGATTTTCATAGAGAAAATGGGGGGGGGAGGAAAAAAATACATTAAAAACTGTGCATTTAAGCATCCAGAAGACTTTCACCTGAAAAACATGGATTTATTCTTCATTTTCACCATATACTGGTTACATATATGTGTGGTGTCATTATTCTTCTTTTAATTGGGTCCCATTTTTCTTGTGTAGTCGTAAGATTTTCTTCTTGTCTGTGATAAAAATTAGCATGTTGGGGATTCTAATTACAAAATAGTATTATATGTCTTTAATAATACGTTCCATTTTGCTTGTATAGGTAGAATTTTACTTACCCATGTTACTACTCATGCTACAGGCCTGCAGAGGTAACTGGATGGCACTGTGCTGTAGCTAAGTACCTTTGTCCCTTTTATCCCAACACATCATATTTGACATGTTAGCCTTCACTTGTTTTATGAGCACTATGCTATTGCTGGTGAAAAAGCAGCTATCGCTTTCATAAAAGCTTTTCCAGTGAAAGGCCAATGCTATACAGATATGGAGGTGGAGAAGGAAAGCCACAGAACATAACTGTATTCACTAGTTTCAGAATCTAAGGCTGTCAAAAAATGTGGGGTAAAATTGTGCCCTTCCCTCAGGGAAGAACTAAGAGGTTGCAGATTTTGTTGCTTGGCCCCTGACTAGGTTTTATAGCATAGCTGGGACCTTTCTGTTACCATTGTTTCCTATGGAAATGATAGTTTGCTCTAACATGGTCTGATGTGAGATCTTGTAAGAGGCTCACAGTTCATTTACATCACCACTTCAAAAAGATATCCTTTCAAAAGCAGACAAAAGCCAGTGTTTTGCAATTTTTTCTGGCCAAGTGGTCAGAATACAACAGTGAAAACACACAGATGCCTTCACCAAAAATGCAAAATTAGTTTTGGCCATGAAATACAGCTTTCTTGGCATCTGTCAATGTTTTTTCCCAGTGTGTGGTTGAAAACTGTTTCGATTTTTTTTTCTGAAATGATCATATTGAACACATCTGTATTTTGTGGGGGGTTTATGTGTTTTGAGATATATTTAAGTTTAAATCTAGTCAGTTGTAACTCTATAGTAAAAAATATGTGCATTCTCTTGTTTACTAGATCATGAACCATCAACAAAACTTCATATGCAAGTCCATTATTTTGTTCTATTTTGTGCTTAAGTTGAGCTTTTGTATATATAACAAAAAGATAAATATTGGATTTATAAAAGAGAGTATCATTGACAGTTCAATAATACATTGAACTGCAGATCACTCTTACTGCAAGCCTTCTTTTTAAAAAATCTGGCAAACATTTTTTCCTTGCCTTACAGTACACTGTCAATAAAAGTGAGTTGCTTTAAGCAATATTCCTCCCTCTGGTTTTCATTATAACTACATTGGCTATATGAGGCTCATCCATGATAATGCTGCATAGTAACAATCTTTGTGGTTTGTATAGGATTATGTAAAGGTGCTTTCAAACTCTTGCAATTGAGGGTCTTTGTTTTTTTCACTCCAGCAACTGACCTCATCAGTACTGCCACAAGGGGTCTCAGTCAAAAAATGGGCTGCTCATTATTTATTTTTTCGTTATTTGCTTCAGAGCCTGGATGTGAGTGTGTGTGTGTCTGTGTGTGTGGGCACCATTTTACTTTTGCAAATATAGGAAGTGGAATAAAGTTACAAAGATATGAAAATAATATATACACAGGCACACGGGCAACCAGTTTAAGGTAAAAACCTCCCTACCACAGCACTGCCAACATAACTAAAAAAGGTCCTACTCTGCAGCAGAAAAACCAATGCACATTTGCACATGGAGGTGAGGAAGCAGAGAAGAGAGTTGAAGAATGACTGGACTTCAAAGAGCTTGCACCAACAATGGAGAGACACAAAGAGGAAACAGTGTGTCAGGAAGTCAAAGTCAGTCCAGACAGCCTTAAAGAAAAGTCCAAACAGGAATAGATCCTAAGCAAAGGTAAACAAAACATTGCTAGGAGAATATTGCTACCTGCAGGGTTATCCTATACAAATGAAAAAAGGAAGTTGTTTAGACTTCTTTTCACCCACTAAGAAAGATCTGTTTCATAGGAAGCAAGTTGTAAAAATGTTCATGGATTTGTTGGACAAAAAGTGTAGTGTATATTGTCAGTGCTCAAATAAAAACCTGCTTGTGGGAAGTCTGAGAACACATGGCAAAGATGCATGTCACTATCATTTCAAAGTCAGATCAGATTTCAGAAAATCATTTTTTTAATGAAGAAACTAATAACCTGAAACCATTTGCTTTTGGAAGACATCCAACTAAACTAAAAACTGAAAACATAAAGTATGCATTTACAACCTGAAAATACCATCTTTGTTTTAACTAATGTGGAGCAACCAGGCTTAAACATCTTCAAAATAACATTACATTCAGTATTGCCTACATTCAAAGACCTGTATCACAGCTTCTGAGAAGCCAAACATTAAATGCCAAGAGCAAGTGAATAACTTTGTAAGCATAATCTGTTTTATTCTCTTCTTTTATTCACAACATGCCCATGCAGATTAGAGTGTCCATGAATAACTGAAGAGTTTGCACTGTTGTAAGAGTACATTTGGAGGACCAGCAAGCAAACTCCCATCCAAAATGCCCATTCCTTCCGCAAAATTTCCATAAGTGAAAACAAACACTGGCCTGAGTTGTCAATCAAAACTTCCAATAGGATTATCTCAGTCTCCCTGGATCTAGCTTTCAGAGGCTGAATTCATTCCTGCTATTGAAGGCAATTTAGTCACACCACAAACGAACTTGCCACAATGCATAGGCTGATGCTGGGAAGTTGGCTGCCCTGGTTTGTTCAATTGCTCTGAAACACAAAGGGAGCCTCACTAGAATTCAATTAACCTTCCTCTTCATCCCAAGGGCACTGCTGTCAGACCCCATTAGCAGCTGTTGCCAATTGCTCTCAGTGAAGAACCTCTAAGCGTGAAGTTATTAACCCATCAGTGAGCTAAGTGTATGGGCAGTGGTACTTTATCCCCCTTCCACAGGTTCCTGTCTCAGATGCTTATTCCAGTACCCTTACTGGTTTCATACTTTCACCTGACATGCATATCTGCCCTGGGGAATTTGGGTGAATTACCTGAGTACCTACAAAAGTGTGTTTCATACAAGGGTATCTTGCTGGAAACACATAAAATGTCTTTAGTACATGTAGAAAAGGAAGAAGAAAACCCAAAACACTATCCATCAACCTGAAGAGCTGTTGACATTAGCCTTCTCTTCTTTCTGAATTCAGGCATCAACCAAAAGTGTCACAAGCCTCCAGTGTCTCAGTGGGAGTTACTTTATTTCAGGAAAGCTTTTGCTGAAGCTGGAAACAAACTGATTTGTACCAGGCAGATATCAGTGTGTCCTGGAGACTTGGGCAGTCAAGTTCTGATTCCTCCACGTATTGAAAAATCACTCTGTTGGGATTGCTCTTGGTAAGTAGATATTCCCCCAAAGGTAAAGGAAGAGAGTTGGCCCTTGAGGTCATTGGCAGAGAAGCTGGATGTTACATTATCTCTTATGCCCTGTTTTCTGGTTTCCTTGTATGTTTTGCTCTCCAATTTCATGTAGGGTGGACAGTGTCTAAGCATATTCTCCATTCTCAGCACATCCTCCCATGAAATGGGGGATTCAACAGTTATGATTTCACTATAATGTATATGATGCCAGTTTATAAGGGTAGTAAGTATTGCTTTTTTTTTTCTCAGCACTTTTTCTGTAGAGCTACATGTTCTACAGATCAATTTCTCCTCTCAGATTTCCTAAATTTGTACTGCCTGGGGAATCTGTTTACTGCACATTTAAAAACAGCGAGAAAGAAAAAAAAGAAGAGAAATAGTATTGGGGTTTAGGTTTTGAGTTTTTCCCCTTTTTTATTTTAGCAGCTATTTTAAAATAAATAAATCTCTATTTCTATGTAAAGACAATCCTTTCAGTTGTTCTGACCAATCTAAGAAAACAAAGGAAGTTTTTTGCTTAATGTCTCCGTTTTTCAAATGCACCTGTTTTGAAATGAAGAGCTTTCACATTTTGTTGCTACTTTTAATTTTTAAATCTCATCAAATCCTATTTCCTGTATTTAACTAAAAATTATCAATATTTTGGTTATGAAAAACTGATTTTCCCCATAATTTTTTATCATGCAGAAAAATTCACCTAATTTTTTTTAAGTCCCCCAGGAAAAGGTTCATCTGGCTGAAAAACTGGTCGTGACATAGGAATGTGAGCTTCCATCCCAGAAAGTAAAAATATCCTGGGCTGCATCAAATGCAGTGTGACCAGCAGGTACAGGGAAGGGATTCTGCCCCTTCATTCTGCTCTGGTGAGATCCCACCTGGAGTGCTGTGTCCAGCTCTGGGGTCCCTGACAGAAACAAGCATGCATCTGTTGGAGCAAATCCAGAGGAGGGCCATGAAGACAATCAGAGGGCTGGAGCACCTCTCCTATGAAGACAGCTGGGGTTGTTCAGCTTGGAAAAGGCTCACAGGAGACTTTATAGCACCTTCTAGTACCTAAAGCAGGATAAGTAAGGCAGAGAGACATTTTATCAGGGCCTGTAGTGACAATACAAAGGTTAATGCCCTTAAACTGAAAGTGGGTAGATTTAAATTAGATATTAGCAAGAAATTATTCACTTTGAGGGTGGTGAGGCACTGGAACAGATTGCCCAGAGAAGTTGTGAATTCCCCATCCCTGAGAGCGTGCAAGGTCAGGTTGGATCAGGCTTTCAGCGACTTGGTCTAGTGGAAGATGCCTGCCTATGACATGGGGCTTGAACTAGATCATCTTTTAAGATCCTTCCAAGTCAAATCATTCTATGTTTACTGATTTTTTTTACCTGGTATACAGAAATATGGCACCCGGGAGGAAGATGAACACTGCCTTAGTTATCACTATGCTGAAAACTGTACAACAAGAACATTCTACTGTATTTACAGAAATTTATTCAGAGAAAATGTTGATTTGCTGACATCATTGGGTCTCTTTCCAAGCATTTCAAGTATTTCAAGTACTAAATATCACCAAAGAGAAAAACAAATCACCCTTCCCAGTTCCTTCTCAGCTGCCTGCCAAGTTCTCCGGTGTGACCAGACACTTGGTGGTGGGTTTTAAAGTGCTTGTAGGCGCTGCTGGCCCTGGCCACCACACTGTTGGAGACAGCCACTTCCTTCTCAAAGCTGGTAGATGCAAATAAGTGCCTGTGCCTCTATCCTCCATGAAAAACACTCCACTTTTTCACTGTACCCACAGTGGGGAGGAGTTAAAGCTCTAAAAATGTCATCGGGCTGAGAAGATGCAGGTCCCATCAGGCTGCTATGCCAGGGGAGGGACACCCCTGTCACCATGGTGCTTGGGCAGCCAAGAGAAGCCAACAGATCTAGAAAGGCTTGCCTAAACTTTCTTGCCAACACTTTCAGATCAGTGATATTAGGTCTATAATTTATCCTCTCCTATGCTGCAGACAATCCTGAGGGTGCAATCCAGTGACAGGTTTGGCTGCTGTGATTAAGAAAGTGTCAAATGCAGTTGTTCATAGCCAGCTCCAGCTCTTCCACCAGAAAGTACAATGCTCTGAACATGGCCAGTTTACTCTTCCCCCAGTTGCTTCCTCTGAGCTCTGTGAAATACTCCAGATATAAAAATGCAGGTATTAAAATGTTCATCTTAACTGCATCATCAACAGCAAGAATATATATCTGATGCTGGCCTATAGATGTATTTCCACTTTTTATGCATTCATCAATTTAGTGTATATCCGTAAGGGATTATCTACATGAGGAAGTTGCACCAGCTTAAATTTAACCTGTTATTGCAAACTGATTTCTCTAAATCACTTTGAATACCTGTGGAAATGCGTATTTCAGTTTAAAGATTTTTTTATATTGATCGATGTTTAAACCCAAATAACCTTGCATTTATTCTAATGGCAAGAGTGATCCCACAGGTCTACACATCAGCCCTCTTAATACCCACATCTTTAATTATGTGTTGCTAAGTCCTTTGTGTAGAGGAGGCCCTTCTTATGGTCTCTGGCAGCAGCTGAGATCATAACTAGAAGCTGTTTCAGGAGAAGCTGTCTCCCTGTTGCCTGAGCATCCATGGAACACAATGCCAGGGGCAGCCCTGGCTCTGCCATGTGACACTCCAATCAATTTGCCACAAGATATTTTTGGGCATTTGGGGGCAATTTACACCAAGCACTACCCATGAGGAATTATTTCAGATGAGTCTGTATGGGTATGATTCCTTCTCCCTCGTGCAGTCCTTGGATATGGTGAGAGTAGCTTCAGTTTCATGCTGTGGCTGGTGCAATACATTCCTTGCCTTATCCCAGATGACTGAGCTGAACAAAGCCCACATCCAGACACCAACAGTCGCCTTGGGCTCAGATTGTTTTCACCAAATCCTTTCTACTTTCAAGTAAATTAGTGCTCTTCATCAGGGGAAGGTTTTTGTACAATCTCTAAGACCTCTTTTCTGAGCTAATCTGACTACAGAGTTTTAACATACGATCAGCCATCCACAGTTGTAATCAAAAATTATATTCCCCTGGAGATGGACAGTCTGAGTTGCCAAAACCAGACCACCTCAACAATTTCTGATAGCTGAGCTGTCTACCAAGGTATCACAGGACTATGACAAATATAAACTCCTTTTTAACACTAGAGGGCTGGCATTACTTTACACTGATCTCCGCACACATTCACATAGGATAAAGTAGCTTGATTCTCCTTGTGGTAGCATTTTAATGTTGGTTTAATTATTTTGATTTGTAGAGTGTTTAGACACTGCAGTGACAAGGTATTTCTACCATCATTATATAACAAGGGACCTTTCATTGACCTTAGTACTTCCAGAAAAACTGATTGGTTTTGTTTGTGGAAGCGTGACTTTTAAAGAAACTAATGACATTTGAATTCCCACTTGTATATGATGTGCACAGAAGTTGTAATAGAAGATTGAGTTAGCAACAGCATTGATTGCATTTTCTATATCTCCGGTGACTATGATATTTGCATGTCAGCTGGAATGCAGTTTAAATTTGCATATGAATTCTCAGGAAAATTCAGGAGTGAGACTATTTTCAAAATCCAGATACTAAAGTTGAAGAAACAAATAGCTAAGGATTCCAAAAGCCTTATGCCACAAAATAAAGACATGTTTCACTTCCAGGACACAGAAATTCTGCCCAATAATTTGAACAATGATGCCTGCTTTTCATGATGCCTGCTTTTTCTTTCTGGATTTTCTTTGCCTGGCTGCAAGCTTCCACATATGTTCATTTACAAGCTATGGTTAGATGAGAAATACCATAACAGATTATATTTATTGAGGGATAGCTAATCATTTTGAGAAATATTTGAAAGTACAGTTTGCTTTCTGTCCTTTATCAAGAAAACAGGGAGTTCTTGGGGCAATCTTTTCATAAAAACTTCTACAGTGAGAGGAAATGAGAGGAAGAAAAGCACAGAATGGTGCACGATGTCCAAGGTTTCCCTGCAGCTGCAGTGAGCCTGTGGTGTCCCTCCTTAATGGGCAGATGCAAGTCCTAAAGCCATAGACAGTAGCAAAGGCAGAATGTCAGATGCATAAAATAATTTTTCAGAAAATCTGTGCAGAGCTTTCCTGCAGATATTAGTTTTCTTTCCATCTTCAGAAGTGAGCAGGCAGGGCCTTGCAGGAGCCTGCTGTTCCTTTGTCATTATTAGCTGGTAGTTAGCTAGCATAGGGCTGGTCCTTAAGATGCCAGGGATGTCACAGTGGCAGGGGGTGCAGCCATGAAGGGGGTACCCAACTCTCATGGGCCATTGTGGTAGCCAGTGGGCTTTAGGGGTTACTTGCAAAGGACATGGGACTATCCTGGGACCAGTGTCACACATGGTAGTAAAGGTGAGTTCACACATCAGCAATGCAAGGCTGGGTAATCAGAGACAGCCATTGCCTCAGATGTGTCCCCAGTAACTTCTGTTTAAAATCACAAGGAACAACTGAGGAAGACAGGTCATGCCACTGTTTATCCTGGTGCTGTCCCCAAAGCTGAGGTGTGGAAATAAGAGGGAAACATATGTTCTCCAGGCAGGAGAAAGGCAACCTGCAAAGCTGTATCATCTCTGTGCCAAGTCAGAGCTTTAATTGGCACAAAAATTATCTTCACTAACACCTGCAAGTGAGTGCATAGTACACTGCAAAATTGATAGTCAGAGGGATTCCTTGAAGTACAAAGGAAAAATATTCCCTCTTGTAGATGATGGTGTATCAGGTATCTCAAAGCTTCAAAGCCAAGGGCAGTACCGGAACCAAGAACTAGAACCATGACACCTACTTTATTTCAGGTGTGGACCTCTTCAATAAAAGTGCTCTCCCTCAAACAAAGGAATCTGGCTGAAGCTGCACAAGCTTGTCAGAATAAAGATTAGTCAGGTGAGAAGGAGTGATATATAAACACCACTGAAAATTAGTCTAGGATATGTTGAGATAGTGGAAAAGAGTGAGATTGGTCTCTGTTGAAGCTTTTCTGTTACAGAGCAGTGGGTGAAAGATGTTGAAAGCAAAAGCAGCAATTCTCTAACAAGATAATCTTCTAATTGAAGATGCTTTCTGCTGTCTCTTATGTGTATCATACATGTTTCCTCCCTTGTTTTTCACAATGGGGTCAAACAAGAATCACAGACTTATAGAATCATAGAATGGTTTGGAAGGTACTTAGGCAGGAACACCTTTTATTAGGCCAGGTTGCTCAGTCCCTCAAAGAACACTTGAACACTTCAAGGGATGGGGCATCCACAACTGTTCTGGGTAAACTGTTCCAGTGCTACATCACTGAATTCCTTCCAGATATCTACTCTAATCCTACTCTCTTTCATTTTAAAGCTGTCACCTTCATTCAGTCACTTTACACCTTCACAAAGAGGGTTGTTCTGTCCCTGCAAGCTGTATCAGTAAACCATACAGAAGAGTATACAAGTTTTACCTTTTTCCTGAAACAAGCAAAATTGCATCTTACCAGCAGTAAAAGTTTTCAGGAAGGCTCTTGGAAAGTCTTGTGTTTCATATTTCTTCCTTTATGTCTTTTTTTCTTCAATTGCCACCTCATCCCAAGGATCAGGATTGCATAGCACAGCACCTGTGCCCAGGGTGTGTTGGAGGGCTGGGTCTCAGCACACACAGTTGCCCACTGCCCCAGGAGTGGATGAGTGGCAGCTCCACCTTCTGTAGGAGAGTGCCAGGCAGGGAATCTGCCCCAGGGACTGCACCTTGGAGCCCTTTTTAGGAGGCATCTGGACTCTGCCCAGCTCCAGCTGGCGCAGAATTACTCAGGACCTAATTACAACAACCTGGTGACAGCCGAGTGAGAGGAGTTCCTCATTAAACATGATGGTCTGGATGCCACGGCTGGCACAGCAAACTCTTAAATGGTTATTGCTGGGAATGGCGAGTGCGTACCAGGGGAAAGATCACTCTATAAATGTGCAATTTCTTACATTCTTTCTCCAAGCATCTGTCATTGCTCTCTGCCAAAGACAGGATATTGAATCTTTAGATTGGCTCAGTGAAGCCAATCTCCTGGTTTTATGGTTAGTTCTGTAATAGCAACTACAAGAAAAACTTTAAATACTTAAGTGGAAAAAAATCCTTTAATAGTATTTGTGCCTTTTTTTGGTCTTCTGAAGTAGTAAGCAATACAAAAGTGATGCAACAGTATTAATCAGAACCATCCTACTAGCAGTACTTGATTTCTATTTCCATTATATTATAGTAATATTTCATAGGACTACAATTAATATCTATTGAAATACCTCATAAAGTAGAAGACAAGCCTTTTCTGGTACTTCATAGTAGTTTATTGTACTACTATGGTGAACAATAGCTCTCATGTTGTGTGGCACGTGGTGGAAAAGCTTTTTGCCTTTTTACTGAGACAGAATAAATAACAGGTCTAGCCAGCAGAAATGTCTGATCTACAAGTAATACAAAAGGCCTAAAAAGACTGCACAGCTCCCAGGGACATTTGACTAGGTCTACTCAGGGACTGGATGTGTAGCCTCCTGATTTCAGAAATGTGTTTTTTCAGAAATCCCTTTCTTCACCTTGCTTTGTGAGTCTTGTAAGCCAGCTGCCATGAAGCTAGTTGGGTGATTTGGGATATCAATGGCTCATCATTAGACAAAGAGAAGTGCAGTTACAAGTTTCTCCTTGCATTTGTTTGTGCTATGAAGGTCTCAAATGTTTCTTGTCCACTAGATAAAGCACCTCTGGCCAACAAAAATGGATCCTTGCTTGTCTTTCCCAAATACCTTCATACCTGTTGTGTCCTATAGCCTTAGTGTGCTTGCCTGAGGCAACCTGTCATTGATTGCATCCTGTTGGGCATGATGCCTCCCTGAAGCAGCAAACTGTGTCATCTCAGTGAAAATATGGTTGTGGCTTCTCTGACAGGAGTAGTAAACCCGTGCTACATTGACCTGTAATTAGTATTTCATTGCTAATTATTATTCAAATAATAAAAATTGACCAAAAGTGACTCCAGCAGGTCTCTATTACTACTTTTCTCCTGTGAATCTGTGTTAGTAACAGCAGACAAAACAAGGCAGCATAGAAGCAGATTTTAGCTTCTTCTTTATTTTACATTGCTGTTTCCTACTGATGAGGGGCACTGCAGGACATGTAGACACAAATGCAATATGAGCTACCAAACATGAAAGCCCTGGCCACTGTTCTTTTGCTGAGATAAGTGATGAAAGAACCCAGTTAAAACAAACTTTAAAGTAGATTTGCTTTAAAATTACTCTGGTTTTCCAAAGTCAAGTCTTTCAGGCTCCAAATAATTATCATTTTAGCATCTCCTTATTTTCAGAGAAAGCTCTCCTTGCCAAGAATGGTACTTTTTTCTATATATATCTGGGAGGCACACAAAAGCAATGCTTTTTATCTGACACTTTCTGCTAAGCTCAGGTCTCCTTGGTGCTCTAAAATGCATAGAAAGAGGAAATCTTTCCCCAAAGGACTTAAAGGCCCAAAATCTTTAAATTCCTATGGAGAAAAGCCTGGGGCCACACCACTTGAAGAGCCTTGACACCAGCAGGAATGGCACATTTTTTAAAATGCTGTTGCAGAGATGTGTCCAGCCCACGGCACAGAGCTGTCAGGTGTCCAGGCACTGGAGGAAACACCTGCAAAAGCCACTGGCACAAGGCAGTGCTGCAGATCTCACATGCCATAACCAAGGTCCCCAGTGACATCCATGCCCTGCTCATGTGTGCCAGGCTCTAAAGCCTCTTCAGCTACTTCTCAGCAGCCCACAGCCTCGTGCCTCTCCAGGAGATGGCTTCTGTGATACTGCCTGCTTAGGAGAACTTTCCCAAATCCCTGAGCAGAAGTGCTCCTGCCCTGTCAAAATGTTAGGTAATGCTCACAGCCCCACTACTGCCTTGCTCCTGTCCTCCAAAGGAAGGCTTCCTGTGCCTACTTCCAACTAAAAGCATCTTTTACCAAAGTTGGCTTCTTTTAAAGTACTGGAAGACATCTCAATACTCATCCCTGGGCTATAGAAAGTGCCTGCACTTACAGAAGTCTGAATGTGTCTGTGGCTGTTTAGTGGCTGGGGATTGTCTCTTTGCAGTCTGCAGTTTCTGGGGGTAAACATGATACAGCTCAGCTGGGTGGGGTTCTCAACTTACCAGACAATGCCACAAACCTTTGCCACTAGGGCTCTTCCTCCTTCTGTGACCTCCCACACACAATAATATCTGAGATCTTTGGCACAGCCCCATGTTCAAAGCTCAGCTTGGACATTGACTCTCCCTACAGCAGCCAAATACCATGTGGCCTTCTCCTTTAAGACCAAGGGCAGACCCTCACAGAATCATAGAATGGTCTGGATTGGGAAGGGGCCTTAGACATCATCTAATTCCAATCCCCATCATCACAGGATCCCATATGAAAGTATAATATTATTGTGTGAGTCCAGCATGGGCCCCATCTGACATGCAAAACATGCAAAGCATGCATAAACATGAATCATCTTGAAAGAAGTTTGTGAAATGTGGCAACCTGAAACATGGCAGTTTAATCAGCTTCTGAACTCCAGAGAAAAACTGCCTTGAATCTATGCATAAATTCTGTCCTATTACTACTTAGACTTCCAGCTCAAGTGGTTCTTTTCCTCAAAGAGACACTCCTGCCACTACATCATCTGCTGTACAAACCTGAAATCTTAGGAGTCCAACTTCAGCAGGAATATTTCCTAATTTTGCCATGTGCTTTTAAATAAAACTATTTCTCATCCAACTGACTTACCTTGCCCAGGCTGAGAAATGACCCACACACATAATTCTCTTTCCACAGTTCATTCTTTTAGATCTCAATTCACATCCACACACAATTATTTGCATCTATAGTCTTAAAGCAGAACTTAGAATATAAAGGTTATAAAGTTCCAGAACCTCCTACCCCAGGGCAGTCTTATAAGGTCCTTGACTACCAACAGCAGCTTGCTGCTTGTTTTCATTATGCTAACATGTAAGTTTATTCAAAGACCCCTGAAGAACTGGAGATTTGTAGCACTCATAAATTTCCCAGGATGTTTGCCAGAGCCATAACATGTTCCAGCTATCTGAAAGTCATCAGTGAACTCTGAGAAGGCAGTATTTTAAAACCAAAGCTAATAGTGAATGTTTTCACTTTGTATAAATATAGTAAAAAAATTACAAATACTCAGATTAGTTTCTTGATGTGGTTTGAAAAGGTGATGATATGAAAATTATGGAAACTACTTTCTCCTTCTCAGGTAGAGCAAGATGATTCATTAGCCTTAGGTAAGAAAATGTTGCTTGTTAGGCAAACAATCAAAACTGGACACTATATGCAGAAATCCAGGACACTTAAAACTGGAAATGAATCCTGTATGGATAGGGGGTGTCTGTGAAAGTACCTCCAGGCTTATGGAAGTTTGGAGGAGCAGAATCAGTTCCAGGACCTCTCTAGGAGTGGCAAAAAGAAATTGAGACTTCACTTTGACAACTTACACTAAATTTTGGAGATACCTAGGCAAGGTAATAGCCTCTGGGCAGAAAAACGGAACACAGCATCAACACTGTTTGTGCCAGGGAAGCATTTGATTATTTAAGTTAGCCATGCATGAAAAAGATATTTTTTTTACTCGGCTGAGAACTGATGAAGATCCTGAGAAGAGAGAGCTGGTGCCCTGCCTCCATAGGAGTTTTGTTGATAGTCTGGAGATCCTTGGAGCTGAAAGCTTCTCAAGTGACCCTGATCAGAAGGAGAGGACACAGCAATAAGGAGCAGGTTGTGTTCTGAGGGAGAGGCTGCTGCCTCCCAATAGGACTACAAAGGAGCATAACCCCTTCAAGATACAAAGCCACAAATTTCTTCTTCGTTTGATGTTGGGAAGGATGAATCAGAAAAACCTTATAAATATGAGTGCCTAGCAAAAGACTTTGAGAATAGGGAAACCATAAGTGAGATAGAAATGATAGCAGTTTTCAATTGTGTGGCTGAAAGCAACAATGTGGATGCTTGAAGGCCCCTTTCCTTTGTTTAGATAATGCTGGATGCTACAAATTCCAAAGAGCCAGCAGACATCCCCTCCAGGCATGGCAGGAAGGGTCCGAGATAAGGTTTAGACATAAGAAAAGCAATAAAACATGGTAATATATTGATTCCTATAGGTTGCATGCAAATGTTAGAGAATTTGTATCTTGTATTAGATTGGTTAGTGGAAATTAGAATATTCAACATAGAAGAAGATTTATTGTATTGTAAATGGGAAAAATCTCTCTCTGACACTACTCTCTTTCTTCTCTCTCTTACTTCGCTCCCTTACTTCGTGCTCTTACCTCCCTCTCTTATCTCTTAGAACTCCTACCCCCCTGCAGCTCCCAGCAGGGCCCTTCACCCACGCCCTGTGCAATGAACTGCAAACTTCAAGACCAGAATATGAGAGCGCCTGAGTTTGTCCTGAAGGCCGTCCCACAAAGGTTCCCACAACTTATCACGTGAGCTATCAAAGAGGCTCCCTTGGGACAGCACATGGACACTGGCAAAGTGTTCCCTGCCAAGTTAAGCACTCTGGCATGCAAACTAAAGCAATAATCTGCTCTTCTTTTTGCTTAATCGAATCTATGTTAGCATAGCTAAATATCCAGATGAAGGTTTAACTTTCTTCTGAAGAGTTTCTCTCTTCCCTTGGAAGTCATCTTGCATCAGATGTGAGGCATAGATAACGGCCAAGGAAAATTTGGCTTCTACTCTGAAGTGAAACTGTGTCCCACTGAATGTAAAATCCTGTGTAACAATGCATTTATTGGTTTTCATCCAGAAATCTTTCCTACTGTTGCTAGCATTCCCCCCCAGCTGAGAGTCTGGCTTCCATGCAGCTATCACACCAAGCTGTTCCTCCAGCCTTGAAGAATTCCTTGAAAAATGGATTTACAATGCCCACAAGTCTGCCTGGCTGTTGGAGCTTCCTACCAGGCCTCCAGTGCTGCAGTCTGTGAAATAGCTGTTATTCAGACTAATGAACATTGCTTGTGCAAGCACTGGTGGGTAAAAAGTGGCCATGAATAAATTTAGGATGGAAATTAAACATATATTTCTAAGCCTCAGAAAAAAGATGGCTCTGAAAAAGCATTTTGTTGTAGCAGTGGTAGCTAAATCCTGAAATATTTCAATTAAAATTAAAAAGTTCAATAAGTTTATGCTCTCCCTGCAAAACAAGAGACCAAACCAGGATTTTCTCCCACTGTGTTGCCAAGCCCAAGTCCCAACACAAGCACATCAGCACCTCTGGATCGCTCAGTGGGAGCTAGAAAGCACATGGCAAAATAATGCACGTTAATCCTTTTTACATGAGAACACAGGTGTGACAATCACATCCTGATGTTTTAAACAAGGAACTTGGGTTAAGTTAAGCAGCAGAGATGACTCTCTGGAAATGCCAGGGCCAGGGCTGCAGTTCAGCAGGGCTGGGGGGAGCAGCAGGGCTGGGGGGAGCAGCAGGGCTACCCATGAGGCTGAGACACCCACATACTGCACTGCAGGACACCCACTGCCAAGGGGACTGCCAGATGGCATGGGATTAAAACATCCTGGGGTTTGCTATAGAAGGATCTTCAGAAATTCCTGGGCATTCATTAAGGTTTTTTCAGCATCTAGTCCTGTGGTTTGCCTGTTTCATTTGTCTTGAATGTATGTTTCAGTGGTTTCTTATTACCTCACAAGACAATAATAAGTAAATAGACCTCTTTTATCTAGAGTGCGTTTAAACAGCACAGTATGGCATTTCCCTATGATATAGCAGTTGAAGAGATGGTGCCTACCTAAAATATTTTACAAGTGATGGGTAAATCAGATGGAGAAGCCCAAGAGATCACAAGCTGAAATGATGCTTCCAGCCACAGCGTTGGGCAGAGGTCTCTGCTCAGCTGCAGCCTGACCACTGTCAGCCTGACCACTGTCAAGTTTTGCTGCTGGCACTGCAATAGATGGAGGTTTTAAGAAGGGATTAACCACCAGAGCACCTTTCTTCTGCATCCTTTTGTGCTTTCTCTGCTGGCTCAAAACCAGCAGGTAAGTAGCCTGCATTATTGTCAGTTTTTCTTGCTGTTACTGATGATCTGCTGCAGCACAATGGGAGTAGGTGGAGCCTTGCACAGTATAGGTCCAAAGACACAAAACTAGGAAAATCAATGTTTGCTAATGGAGAAAAGAAAATCATCTGCACTGAAAAGAACTGACTCATGGAATGGGGTCTGTGTTTCCTGCCTTGGCTCCTGTAGGCAATCACCTATGTTTAAAAAGAAGGAAAGAAAGAGGATGGTAAAATGCTGCTCCATGAATTAGGATAAGTACTCTGCCCATTCTGGGATGTTTCAGCTTCACCTGCAGAGTCTGCTTAAGTCAAAGCAGTTTGTGTGATGTATTTTCATTTTATATCCAAATAGCTGAAGGTTACCTTTTGTGTCCCTCTCAGGTGTGCAATGGCAGTGAGCTAACCGGTGTCTAAAACAGCACCAAGGGGAAGAGGTAAAATACTGTTTCTAATTTGTGGCAATGGAGAAAAAAGGTCCTTTCTTTCTGTTTTATTATTGTCAGTGCATGGAGCTCATGTGAATGGACTACTCAGGATGGGGTGGCTAGTTCTTATTCAGAAGTGTTCACTATACAGGATTATTGATTTCTTCTTTGCTTGGAGATAAAAAACAGAATAAGCAGGAAGCAGTTTTCACACTTGACCTCATGCATGTTCAGCCCTGAATTGTTGCCAAGCATTTTCTCTTGAATCCATTTTTAGCCTTTAGATACTGCTGTCTTTACGTACTCAGCAAGGGCACTCCACACATAGTTATCTCCTCCTAACCAGCAGTTAATTGAGCTTTCCAAAATGCATCACATTCTACCCCAAATTATTAAATCAATGGTGTTTTTTGAAGAAATCATTAATCATTTTACTTCTGCTGGTCTGCTTGATTTTTTTCTGGTTTTCTACAGAATTATGCCTATTTTTTCATCTTCTGTTATTAAAATAGGAGTAATGATGGTGCTGACATAGTTCTGGAAGAACAAAATTATTAATTAGAGCATATGTCAATAATCACTTGGCTTTCTCTTACTGCAATGTAGTAGTATTGCAAGTCTAGAAATAAAAGCCTGTTGAAAAAATAACAATCCATTTATTGAGAAGAACACTTACATTACAAATTTCTTTTAAAGCATACAGTGTTCTTACTTGCTTTCAATTTCAAAATCAGTTCTTTTATATAAAAACAATTTTCCTTTCTCACATAGTTGATATACAACTGTGTGTTATATAGCATAGGAAAGGATAGAGAATTACTGCTGTAAATGGAGAGTTTGTTTCAAATACCTCTTCTTGTTTTGTTTTGGGGGTTTTGTAGGGTCCCATTATTACTTGTTCACAATATCAAATTAACACATGTGATATAAACAGTCCCTCAGGACATCAAACCACATATTTCTTGAACTATATTCAAATGTGGGTACACGTACATATGGATAATTTGTCACCACTATTGCTCACCTTCACGTTTAGAAACTCTAAGTCAACTAGCCGTGGTTGAGGTGCAGCAGTAACCAGCTTATCCTGCCAAGAAAGGATTTATAATTCAAGGTCAATGTAACTGGAAGCAGTTCTGAAGTGCTTTGCCTTCATCCTTTCCACTTGCAGCAAAAATATTTTAAATGCCAAGATAGAAATGTAAATGTAAAAATCATTTTAAAAGAGAAAAATATGTAATTGATAAACTTTACAAACTTAAGTACACAAGCTGTTGGGATTAGTGTGTGCTTTTAATGTCAAACCTCATTTTGTGTTCTAAGATACAAAAAAAAGTTAAAGAACAATGGCAACACTTTTTGATTACTTCCTTTTGGCCTCGCACTATTTTTAATGAGCAGTTTTCCTGGGTTGTTACTTTAACTCCTCAATTATTTTAATCCAGCTGGCCTCATCACTAGCAGGCATTTACAAAAGAAAGATGGATTTGCTGCAGATAAAGAAGCTGGTGTTTTAGGCAAGTAAATAATTCCATCTAGTTCTTATTGGGTTTTTGTTGGTGTCATATTTCCATGAACAACAGGACATTTTTAAAATATAAAGCAACAATTGAATTGTCACAGTATGGGTGGCATTTCAGTTCTGCACCACTTCCTCAGTGGACCAGAAGATAAAAGGTTGAAATATTAAGGGACATGGATCCAGACATGCTTCATCTGTTAGCATCCCAGCATGGCACCAGAAACAGGCTTCTGAGAAAGAAACATTAAATTGAAGTTCCCAGGGATGTTAACCCTTGTGTCACTGTTCTTTACCTTCATCCTACGTGTTCCTTTCCTCAGAAAATTGGAGTAATGCCGTTGTGGGAGCAAACACCAGGCATTTTGAATTAAGTTGGCAAATTTGCATTGAAAAGTGTGACTTGGCTGCTAAGGATCACCACACCTCACCAAGGGTTAATATTTACTGGGACTCCTCACAGAATCTCAACTTTGTAACCAAACCCTTGCATGTCCAAGTTTTTTGACATCATCTTTCTTTTTCTATTATTTTTATTTTTTCCCTGTGGCTTCTGTCACACCTGGAACCCCAGATCTTCTCTATATCCCCTCACCAGATGTCTCCCTGTTGGATTTTATCTGGAATTGTGGGACACCTCCTCACTTATATCTCTGACTTCACCTTATCATAGCAAAGACAAAACTGTTTCCAGCTTTATGTCTTTTACTTCCTTTTTCCTTTTCTGAACAGCTTTCTTGGCTGAGGTGCCTGACCTATGACTTTATCCCAAGAGGTATTTGAAATTTGCTTATAACGCATAATTGAGAGGAATGAAAATATTTGCCAGTTTGCTTGGGAATACGTGAAGCCTGAAGCCAGCCCATGTAGTGAAGCTGCTCCTCTCTGTGTGGCCTGGCATTGCCCAAAATCCTGACACTTCTAATTTTCCTAATGGAAAGGCAGCCCAGATTATTTAGCTCATCACCTGTATCTCCATCATGTAAAGATATAATGTTGTTTCTGAGAAGGTTCTATTTGCATTCCAATAAGAATTAGCCTCTTCTTCAAAGCTAGAGTGAAGCCCTGTTTCTAAATGTTTCAAGATAGAAGAGGAATGAGGAAATTAAATGGAACAGAAATGCAATGTGAATATAGCCTTTCAACTTCTTGAGAATCTTAAGTAAAATGTAAAAAGCTTTTTGAAAAGGTCATGTAGTGGAAACTATCGGTTTTAATAAGGCATTCCTCTCCTCTGTTGAGGCAAAAGTGTCCATATGCAGCAACCTCTGACCAGAAGTAGACAAAGCAAAAACCTCTGGTGTATTTAAATGCTATTGGAAATCATGAGAAAATACACTCTTATGGACTAGGCAATTTATTGCTTAAATAAGATCTTATAAAGGGAAGGTCACACTCAGTCTCAGTAAGGCTGAATGACAAGAATGAAAAAGAAGCTGAATTCTGTGGACTGAATTTTCAGAGCAGTGCCTGAGCAACAGTTTTGCAGGACTCCATGCTTTGCATGCGTGGAGAAAATTCATCTGAGCAGCACAGAGCAAACCACCTGCAATCTGAATTTCTGAACTTCTATTTGCAATGGTGATCAGGTACCTGCACAAAACTCATCATCAATTCAGTGGTCCCTGGAGAGTCATGTTAATTAGAAAAGCCTGATCTCAGTCAGTAACAGCAGAGGTCATGGCTCCCATGCAGACTGCCCCACCAGACTCTGCAAGGTTTAATTGATGAGTTTACACAGGCTCGACTGATTTTTGCCCATAACATTTAACTTGTTTGTCCTTCTCCCAGCCTATTTATTAACAGGTCCTTGTACAATAAATATAGTTGTCCGTTCTCTTTGAAGCTTGACTTTCCTTACTCCACGCATTTGCATAAAGCATCTAACTACTGCAAGTATAAATTAAAGATAAAACCGGGTTTTCTTGAATCATTCTTTTTATTTATACAAAGACACCTCATATGAATAAAATGATGCCACTCCAACCTAATGAGTGACTGAATCCCTCAATATGTTTCTATTATTTATTGACAAATCTTAAAAAGTCATTTCAATATGAAAAAGAAAGTGAATGTGTGGATTGATCAAGTTATTTTTCTTTGCCTGCAAACATGGTTATTCAGCTCCATTGTACTCCAAATAATACATAAACCTCACTACACAGTTGCCAATAGTGTCAGTAATAGAGCTAATTACATCTTTTGCCAGAGTTATTGTGCTCCTGGAGCACCTTCTTGCACCTACAGCCAGTGCTGTCAGTGAAGACAGAAGAATGAAAACACATTTCCTCAGTAAGACAGCAAAGGAATGAGGAAGGGTTATCTGAGAAACAAATAGCTTGGATACAAAAAAAACATGGCTTTTTCTTTGGGCTGCTGAGGTGAACCGGATATGACTCCTTTTCAACAGACAAGACTTCTGTAGATTTCAGTGGGTCCAGAGTTTCACTTCAGAAATAGAGACGCACTATAAGAAAGAAGAATATCTCCAGAGGATTTTAAAAAGTGGGTAGCATACAGAATGCAGTTAATAATAGCAGAATAAAAAATACAATTGTCTCTCTGTATTAGTTAAAGATAGATTCAATTTGTGTTATTCTCATCGTTTTATTCCAGAACTCTTCAATGAAAATAATTTTTGAAAGGCGCTCATGTCTTTGGGTCCTTGTCAGACACAGACCCAAGTCCCATTGCAGAGCCCTAGTTAATGTTTTAAGGTGATTGCTTCATCACTTACAAAAGGAAGTATTGTGGCCATTTTAGTCTTTCTGTCCATTTTTAAAGACCTTGTTTTACAAACTCTGTGTGGGATCCCTGCAGAGTTAATGAACAAAATTAATTCTCAAGATTATATATTACGGTCATCATCTAGCTGTCATCTAGTTGGCTATTTTGTATGTTCAGTCACTATTTTCTTTCTCTAATTTCTTGGATGAGGCATTTTTCAGTGTACAAGACAAGCAAAACCATCAGCTTTCTCCCTGGCTAATGGGTAGCAATACTAGCCAGGCACAGCAAGCCTCTGATTTTAAGGAAACATAACTATCCAGTCTCTTCTCAACCATGCTGTTATTGTACTCTGGTTAAAGGTGGACAAAAGGGTAGTAACAAGGCTAAGAAAGGGCTCAAAATGCTTACAGCAACTGCCTTCTTCCAAATACTTTACAAATAATAAAGGGAGACAGAAAGATAGTGACAGATCCTTCTTTCAGTGTTCAATGAGTCTCACTTCCAGCCTTTGCAGTGTTTCTGATGGCTGCACCACAAGAGGTTTCTGTAGGCCACAGTAGCATCTCTGAACACCAAAGCCTTGCATTTGCTGTCTGCATGGCATGAGCAGGGCTCAGACTCACCCAGGGTCCTCTAAGACATCAACTCTAAAGAAGTTTATCTCTGAATAGAATTTTTTTTTAATTCTGCAGTGGAAATCTATGTTCTCTGCCACTCTTGAAGTGATAATATAAAAAAAACAGTTCTTGCCTGTTATGAGATTTCTGTTTCCCTGTGATTATTTCTGAGAGTCTATGTAGTTGTACAATTAATCCAATTAACTAATATTTTACACAATAGCCTTATCGCATGGCTCTGTGTTTGTGAGTGGGCAACTGTTGCCACAGACTGCTGGGGTAGGTCTCAGAATTACAGCAGAGGGAGAGAATTATATTCATGCATCATTCACTTCTACCCTGGGGTATAATAAATAAAAGTTCTTGTGATAACCACTTGTCTGGCTCAGCCGAATAATAGAACATATAAAACCCTCACAATTCTGTTGTGCACCTGGAGATGGTAGAAATTGCTGCTAGATCCTCAGTTAACAAGGATCTAAACTCAATCCTTGGTGTTAATTTTTCTCTCAGTATTTTCTCTCAGTATTTTCTTCATTGCTGACTGACTTCATGCTGAGAAAATCCCTTTCCTTTTGCTGTTTTCACAGAATACTTAACTTCTTGAATTCCAGTTTGGTCAGGGCAGATTTCTGTTTTACAAGGCAGAGTAAAACCTCCCTGTCTGTGTGCTGGGAAGGCTAAACTAAGATGTTTTCCTCATGAAATATAGCGACCTTCAGAGCTACACTGGGGGAGACATAGCTTCTTTCAGTGGCACTAGGAAGACTCAAACATGCCTAAATTTAGTATCCCAGGACTCTCTGGAGCAGAGGAATCCTTCAAATATCAGGAGGGGATGTTCAGGCAGCACAGGGAGGACACCAGACACGTCTGCTGGGTAAAAGCAGCACAGCCAGGCCAAATATGCCCAAATGACCTCAGCAAACAGTAAAACCTCAAGCCCTCACCTCAGTTTGATTGCCCACACCAAGCATCTAACACTATTTCACACACCAGCAGGTACTGGATATGATCCTGTGGGGTTGGCAGAAGCACAAGACCTACAGCCATGTGAGCCTTAGGGAAAAACAGGGAGAAAAACAGAGACCCACATCAACAAAAGCAAAACAAAAAGTTTAGTGTTTTAAAATACATGCTTTCTTCCCTGAATTTTCTATTTTCTCTTTTTAACTGTGATCTTCAAGCTTAGAGCTTTCCATCTCTCAACTACCTGAGACTAATCCGCAGATTCTTATGCTGGAGTCTAAAATCACTATTTGGTACTTTAGAAAATGGCATTAGCATTTATTAGCATGCATTAGCCTTAATAAAAAGCTACAATATGTTTGCTGTTTTGTTCCTTCAGACATGATCCACTGGTCTGAAACAATTTTTGAAACTCCCATAGCAAAACTATAATACGAAGGTCACACTGTAGCAAGCAAATTAGTAGCATGGTTGTATTTTTACATAAAATGCATATGCAAAGAGCAGATACCCATCTTGCCATTGAAAACCCATAATTTGGTGTTCCTCTCTAATAACTCATTTGGGAATTTAGAAAGTGTGCAATACAGATTTCAAAATACATCACTGAACTGAAAGAAAACACTGACATACAAAGACAAAAATTAATAATCTGGAAACTGAGCCAAAAAAATCCCCAGCCATTGTTTATGCAATCATTGCCTTTTTTTTCCTTACACAAAGGAGAATGTCTCATTTTTGTTTGTACAGATGTAGCATCTTGTAGTACAAATACCACTGGATGAAATACCTATGTGAGATTTAAATTGCATAATTTGCACCTTATAACAACCAAACATGGATTCTGTTCATGGCTTAAGACAGTTAAAGGTGTGAGCTGCATGTCTTAATCCCAAATAAACTCAGTGGAAATCTGGACAACATGTTATAAATTGATTCATTTTTCCATGTTCTGTTCTCTGGTTTCATGGGAGATGCCTAGGGTATCCCAACTACCTCCACACTATGACCTCAAAATATAAGCATCACATCAGCTCTCTCAGTCCAGCTCAGGTGTCTCAGCTGCTGCAGGGCATCAGAGATATGTGGTACATCTGTGTTTAGAGTACCTTAACAGACCACTCCTTAAGTGTTGTGTGGAGAGGGATTCATCAGGCACCCACACGTCAACTGACCAATTTCAGATGTTCAGATCCCACAATGGGCTGGGATACTCATCAATATCCCAGACAGCTACAAGGGGTGGGCAGGCAAAACTCAAACTTATGGAAGACTGCTCTTTCTGAAAGAGACTCTGGAGACTGACTGTCCTAAAATGACTCTACAACTCTGTGTTTATCCAAGGTAATTCCCCCAGAATTCTCCAAGGCCTGTAACAGAGACTTAACACAAAGTACATAAGCAGACACAGAAGCACAGACAGACACTTCAATTTATTGAATTTAACCTCCATGGTCAACTTTCCAAACACAGTAAAATAACTTTTTTAAAGGTCATGTTAAATAGTCAATGGTCTTCTATGTTCATTTTAAAAAATGAATATTTTTCAAGCTGTGGCTCATAAGAAGCCAGAAAATTCTCACAGATTTGCCATGCCTTAAACACAAAATTATCCTCTCTACTTTAAAGACCTGAATCTAGACATGAGAAATGCCCACAGTCTTTCTGCTCAGTGTACAAAGCTAAGACAGATAAAGTGGGGCAGGACATCTTCCTTACCCAGGGCTTCTCTCAATCAGAAAGAAGAAAAAGAATCATCATTCCTCAAAAAACATGTTCAAAAAGGCAACTAAAGAGCAGCCTGATCAGTCCCCAAGGGAAAAAGGAAAAGGGAAAAGAGAAAAGGGAAAAGGGGAAAGGGGAAAGGGGAAAGGGGAAAGGGAAAAGGGAAAAGAGAAAGGGGGAAGGGGAAGGCAAGGCAAGGCAAGCAAAAGGCAAGGAGAAATATCAAGATTTTAATTTCACAAAAGAAACCTCATGACAATAACAGATCCAGGATAATAGATCATAAAAGATAAGGAAATAAAAAAGCTTTTTATAACTTATGTTTTTCTTCTTTTAAAGTTTCTAGCTTCTAACTCATGATCACTTACAGGAGTGTGATTTGTGAATTCTGAACATTTGGGGTCAGCTGTATTAAAATACGTACGGAACAACAATAATGAAGGATGATCAGAACAGTATAATGTGTCTTCAGGTTTCACATCTGATGAATTTTCCTCAAAGACAAAAACATTAAAAGGAACATCACTGGTAGTAAAAAGCTGAGCATTTGGATGCCTGCCATGCCCAATTCCCCATTGACACTGAAGTGCCTGAGATAATGCAGAACAGTACCTCACAAGACTTGCTTTAGTTCTCTTTCACTGCATGTAAATGTTTCTCTTTCCTCCTATGGCAACCACTTAAAAAGCTAAGTGGTTGTTTCACCCAAGTGTTTCAAATATGTAAGGTTGGGAAGTTATAAATACATCCTGTTTCATAGAATCATCACAGAATGATTAGGTCGGAAGGGACCTTAAAGATCATGCAGTTCCAACTCCCCTGCCACGGGCAGGGACACCTTCCATTAGACCAGTTTGTTTAAAGCCCCATCCAAGCTGGCCTTGAACACTTTCAGGCATGGGGTGTATACAATTCCTTTGAGGAGGTTTCCCCTACTTAATGCTGAAATGGATGTACAATTTCTGCCCATTAATATGTAAAGTCCCATCTTCCTCTCTTAGAGATTAATAAATGGCAATATAATCTGATCTAATGACTTCTTTCTGACCAAAGGAACTTGGAGGCAGATTTTCCAGGCACTGGATTCAGAACATCAGAATGTGACTCTGCCACCCTGGACAACATAAATGCTCTTGCAAGGGTTTGACATGGTCTCAGTGATGATATGAACTGTTGGGTGGTGTCAGCTCATCCAACAAAGAGCAAAACAGGGAATGGCAGCTGTTGAGGAGGCTCCAAGCTGTAATTTCAGAGTTCTGTAGAATAACAAGCCATCATGCTCACTCATTTTGACCCTCTTTAACAACAGAACTGCCAGGCAGGATCAGACCAATTTTCCACAAAGTCCAGAGCTCTGAGTTCATCTCCTAGTCACACCTGGCAATGCTTCACTTTTACACAGGACGGAGGAGAAGTTCATGCCTTGAAGTTGCCAGTCCAGAAACAGCAGAATGTTCCTGAACCCACGTGTTTCCCCCTAGGGTATATGTGGATCAAATGGACTGAACACCTCACAAAAGAAGATATTCTGAACTGATACATTACCTGTCTTCCCACCCTGGAAGGCTGAGCATTTGCTACTGAAAATTTCAAAAGTTATCCAAGTCACTTGGATGAGTAACTTGTTCAGGTAATTGAATAGTCCATGCTATCAAAATTTAAGAACCACTGCTTAAAGGTATTTAATATTTTTAAATGATTTTCCAGTGATTGCTTACACTTGAAAGTAAATAGCAGCTGTTTAGAGCAGAGAGTTTTTACTCACACAAAACAATAAGTGCCTATTTCCAGGGAATGCAGTATTCTATGAACCAATCACTAGTACAAAATAACCCAAAAATTAACTGTTGCCTAGGTAGCGATAATCTGATTGCACGTGTAGTACAAAAAGACAGGACACCCATAGACACTGTATAAAGATATGCCTTTAAAAACACATTTTCTAAAAATTAAAACTACTGTTGGCATAGCTCATAATTTTAGTTGTGGTTTAAAAATGCTCTAAAATTAAAGTTTTCAGAAATCTTCTGTGCAAGAAACCCCTTGCTTTGAAAAACGGGTTAAGCACTGATATTTAATAAAAAAAAATTAAACAAATCAATGCTTAAAGACTGGATGCATAAAGACTGGATTAAAGCAAATGTCACAAATATGAATAAGGAAAACAGTCAATACTGATAAAGGCACTAAAAGCCACTCAAAATCGAAGAAAACAAGCACCCTTTCAAATAACATAGATGCAAATGGCAAAAAGGGAAAGCAATGGTTAAAAATATTCATTTCCTATCCTATTCCACATTTTAAATCGGACAAGAAGAGGTATCCAGCCTATTTGATGCTGATGGAGAATGCTGCTATTGACATCAAAAAGGGTGGTGGGAAAGTATTTGATAAATACTTTTATGTTGCACAAAGATAGATAATCTATATCTGAAAAGGAAGTAGGGAAGGACCTTCTTGAAATTATCATTTAATTTTGGACTGATATTGGAAAGTAGTGACATTTGCAGTGGCAGTTCAGAATATCAAAATGCAAGTCTAAAAGGTATACAGATATCCTGAAAAATTCTGATAGTACTTCAGGGACTTGGTAAAACCAGTGAAACGCACGAGCACAACCAGTGCAATAAAAACTGTTGAGTGAGTGCAGGGGGGTTACAAGCTGGTTTGACTGATACGAAATCAGAAGACAGCAAAATAAAACCCGAAATTAAACTGTGGCTAACAGTGGGCTCTGACAATAAGTATTTAAAGGCTGAGAAGGAGCTGTAAAACTGTTCAAGATGAGTAAAAATTAAGAAAAATTTTGTGTACCTATCTATCACACATTTCTAAGACATGAGGAGTTTTTGATTTTATCAGTGTTTTCCAAGTTGTCCAAAAGTGCTAAATCCTTAGTTTAGAATAAACCTATGGTTTAACAACCTACAAACTCCACTCCATCCATGGACATAGATTAGGAATAGAGACTGGAGTTGTAGGAAACTGTGACATTGAGACAAGACATCCTTATACCTAAGTCAGAAAGGTCCATGTCAGGTAGTAGTGTCTAGGAGTATCTGACCCTGAGAGGTGGACTATAGTGCATACGTGCATTTTACCACATAACAAGCAACAAAAAACACTTCTAGGTGGAGGACATACATATGTTTGAGTGCAGCATCCATGCAAGGTGGCTCTGCTAATTCTATATCAGAATTGTGTCATGCCCTTCTCAATAGTTTCTTCTAAAATCTTCACACCCCTAGTTATAGAGGCAGGTCAGGAAGAATAATAAGGTCCAAGAGAGGAATTGTGAAGATATTGAATGATTCAGGGGTCTGCAAGCCAACATAAAGAACTTTGGTGAGAAAATGTAGTGTTGAAGTGAGGCTCTGATTTTTTGTCTGTGAGGTGCTGGTTAAAATTACACTGCAATGTGTTTTGACTGTAAGGCATTGGTTCTGGTGGACTTCTCACTCCAGAGATCCAAAGCAGGTAGTTTGCCTCAACTCAGCTCTCAATAAGAGTGCAATCAGTCTCTGAACTCCACTGCTCCTACCACTACAAATTGCAGACTCCATCAGGAGAACAACAATTTATCTGTCACAGAAAAGTGGCATCTTACTGCTAAAGGCAGGCTTGTCAGATCAGCTCTGAAAAACCTGTCCTTCTGCTCCCTGTGCTGCACCTGCTCTGTGGATAATGAGAGCACTTCAGGCTCCAGGACTGTCAGACTGACATCTTTGACAAGGTCTGAATCTTGTGGCAGTGAGAGAATTGTCTGGATTTGGACTCCTTTTGATTGTGGTTTTTCTGTTTGTTTTGGGGTTTTTTGTTCGGTTTCTTTGTTTGTTTTTTTTTGCTTTGTTCTTTTTGGTTTTTGGGATTTTTTTTTGTTTTGTTTTTTGGTTTTTGTTGTTGTTGGTTTTTGTTGTTAATTTTTTTTTTTTAAGGAAACACTTATGGATACAGTTGACTGTCTGGCCCCACAAACAGTACATTGTCCTTACCTGTAATCCAGCTTTCTGCTCCTCAAGGATGACACAGACTGCCTGGGGTGCACTTGTACATACATGTACTGGCTGTTTTGCTGACTTCCTCCCAGCAATAAAATTCTTTGCCTCAGCCAGTGCAATGGATTTTGCCACAGAAATGACAAATGTCACCTTGTGCTGTTGATGTCTGGCTAGCACATCACCACAAAGGTTTTCTTCCTGAACCCATGACTTTGCCATTTCACTCTGTCCTCACAACCTTTCAACAGCTCTGCTGTGTCAGCCAGAGGTCATATGTGTCTTCCTCCTCTGCAGCCCCCTCCTCCTCCTCCCTCCCTCACCACAAGCAGGTCCTGGGGAAATGCTTGTCTTGCTGCCTCTCATGCATCCCAACATTTTTGCTGTCTCTTTAAGGTCTCTTGTCTGTGCATATTAAAATTGCAGGTTTTGAGGAAAGGGACCATCTCTTCTGTATTTGTGTAACACACAGTGACACAGAAATGCCTCCTGTTTCTAGCTGCTTTGGTAATACAAATTAAACAGGAGTAGTTACATGGCTGTCTAATTACCCTGCTTTCTTCTCTGTCGGGAGCTATTTCAATCAGTTGAATTTTGTAACAACAGAGTTAAGAGTGGGCACCATACTAAGCCTTTTTTTTTTTTGCCCTCTGTTGATTGAGAGCTTCTGGGCATGTGTCCTTAAAGATCAAATGGCACTGTGAAGTCAAAACCTAGAATTGTCTGCTCCTTCTCCAGGTCCTTAGAGAGATTGGGGGATGTTTCTCTTCCCCTTCTTTGATTTATTTTTCCCATAACAGTGTCAACCTCATTTTCCTGCCGCAGCCCTCTAGAAAGAGGCTCTGGAATCTCCTCCTTCACTCTCCCACTGGGGTAGGCAACTCCTGCTGGTGCCACCAGCTGTGTCCTGGGCAAAGGCCACTCATGCATTGCACTTCTAGCACTGGCAGCTCTGCCATGTTGCAGCTATTAGATGTTCTGCCACATTACACTTTTAAAAATATGCAACTTCTGCTTTGATCTTGGCAGCCTGAGACAGTGATTTAAATGCCTCCTACCTCCTTTCCTGAGTCAACGCTTCAGCATCACTGCTAAGAAGCACAGCTGGCTGACAGCTCTTTGGGAGTCAGCCTCCTGAAACAAGTCCCAGAGGGAGGGAAATATGGCATCATGCCCTGCTTGCTTTTAAGAGCTGAAACACACAGGATCTCAAAGTGACTATTTCTTCAAAATTTTCCTTTTATAAATTATCAACGTTCTGAATATGGTAGGAATCCTTGATGCTGTTCTTACCCGAACAGTTATCTCCCAACCAGGACCAGCTCTCCTGTGCTGTTTGCTGGATTTTTTTGTATGGTAGGCATTTGGGTTCAGGCACTCTCCTCTTGTAATGTGGATGAGGAGGTCTGTGGTTTTTCCTGGGGCAGCTCTCCTAAATGAGTTTCTCTCTTCAAGGAGCTCAACAGCTCCCCAGAGGAGAAGCCTGCACCAGTATTGAATCAATGGCCATTCAGTTCTCATGTAAACCAGACTGCCTTTTCAAAGGCACATTCAACCTTAACTTTTATTGCTCCTTGCTGAAGCTGAAGTCCATGAATCAGCAAACTGATTGCCTTTTGTATTAGCTGGGGATGTTTAGTATGAGTGCATAACTAAGTAAATATTGAGATTAGTGGTCTCAGGAGTAGGTACTTTCAGCAGATGTTTTGGATAGAACTTGCATGTGAATAGATGGCAAGCAAGGTATATTAAAGAGGAAGCATATGTAATATGAAGTAGACTGCAGTTAAAGAGTTATTTTAAGTAAGAATCAAGACCAAAATAAGCTAAGTGGTCACAAAATAATCAATAAAAAGCTGTTTCTTTTTTTCCTCAGATGAAATTAATGTGAACTTGAGATATTAAGATAAAATTTCAGTTGGACCTGACCTCTCAAATACCTTTGATAATGAGACCCCTGTTCCTACAGAGAACTCCTAAGTAGCTGTGTTTCTTTCATTTGACATTGTCTGTTGTCATTTTTAAACAAAAGTTTATTTAGCCTGGTCTGTTGTTTCCAATGAGATTTGAGAAATTACACTAAAATCACTACACAGTTGGTGTGGAGGCCAATGCACAGTGCTAGGGAGCAGCAGTACTGAGAAGCAGCATGGACAGCTTCTCACACAGACTCAGAATACAGATGTAGAAAAGGCCATCCTTGTGCCTTCAGCTGGGAACTTGGCCTGCAAAAGAAAATGTCCATGTGTAATGACAGATATGAAAATGAACAGGGGCCTTGGCCCAGTGGCTTCCTTGTGGCATGGCAGAATCTCTGATGAAACCAGACACATTACATATTATTTCCATTTTGCAATGCAGTGAGCTTTGCCTAGGGGAACCCCGGTTGCCATACTAGCTTGTCAGTTTTTGGTAAAATTTACATTCTTAGAAATACAGGAGTTCTGCCACACAGAACTAAACCAAAATCCAATTTCATCCATTGGCTTGTCCCTGACAATAGCCAGGAAGCAATATATCCCTAGGAGGTGTAAGTGCAGCATAACATCTCCTACTAAGTCAGCAGGAACCCTTTTTTGCACAAGCAGCCATTTAGTGCCTGACAAGGCTTCCTAGGTACCTTTTTCAGGGAGCCTTCTCTGAATTGCAGCAATTTACCTGACTAGACTTTTCATTATATAGTAAGTTTGCCATGCATATGTTTGCTGTTCACTTTTTAAAAGCTGCATATTTTACAGCTACAACTCGTAATTTGACAAGGCTTTTAGCTTGGTCGAATGAAACCAATTCCCCACAAAATAAACATAGTTGCTTCTTTTCAGCAAATGCTGTTTCACTGCCAAATTCCACTCACAGCCTCAAGCCTTTTCACTCATCTCATATAATTTCATATACAGCCACTTAAAACTTGGGCTCTTTTTAAATCACACTGAACTTGAAAATGCCTCATCAATTTTGCCTGTCTCTCTCGCTCCACCCCCTTAGGGCAGAAAAGAAATATTTGAGTCATTTTTACTTTTACCTACCTGATTCTACAGAACACTTGCATAAGCCCTTAGCAATGCTCCACTGGGTTCATAAAGGGAGTTTCTAGAAATAGAAGCATTTGAAAATTTTCAGTAACCAAAAAACAAGGTCAAAATTAAGTCTTCAGTAACTTTAAAAAATTGGGTTAACACCTCTCTCTTAGTTGATGGAAGGACACAGAGATGTAAATTGGAAGGCAGACAAGTAAATGGTCAACTGTGAAGTGTTTTGATTGGTTTCTATGCCTTAATGAAGATAAATCAACGCACTCTTTGTGAAAGATGAGTACCTACCGTGGGAGATTCATCTGTTACTGTGCATTGATAGTCTATGACTCTGATTCATGTTATTGCAAGCTTGATTTGCTGAAAATAAAGGTGTGTTGAAAGCCAGGAAAATTAGACTTACTTTTATTATGTTTTTTAATCAAATTGATTGACAGAACTATGAAAGCTTTGAAATTAAGACTATTGGGACACATTAACATAGCATAAAGTGCATACATTTTACTGTAAATCTTCATTGCATATGGCTATTTTTTGAAGATCAGAAAAATAAATTATCTGTGGCCCATTACATACCAAATTGATTCCACCTAATTCTTTGTCAAAAAGCCGTCCCAAAGAGAGATTGAGCCAGCAATGTCAAAGCCATAGCCTTCTAGAGCTTGTCAAGACCATGTTTAAGCACAGTGGCTATTCATCATTTTTAAGGCAGAACAGTGGATCAGAGAGTGTCATCTTCATTTGGGTACTTCCAGTCACTTCAACCTAAGATTGCTTAGAAAAATTTGCCAAATGTAGCCCCTGGACAAAACAACTTACCAAACCCAGAAAAGTTACAGAGCATAAGTATGTGAGTCATATAGCATAAGAACTGCTGTTCTTAAATGCTTAATGGATTTTTGCCACTAAGCAGATATTTTCCAGTACACACTAGTGGGGGAGAACACTCTGATCATGTTGATTAAAATGCAAAATTTTTGTATACAGGCCGATTTTGGTTGAGCCAAGTCTTGTGGCCATGAAGCCTCTGAGCTATTGTGGTTTAGAGCAGCTGCAGATCTGAACAGATTGTTTCTGTATCCTTACTGCATAATTCAAATCAATTTAACTTAGGAGCTTGTATTGACTCTCAGAAAAGGAAAGAACCAAAAGAAGCACATCACCATCCTTGGGAACAAAATGGTTCCTCCCATTACACAAGATTTTTCTAGAGAAAAACCTAATCTAAAAGAAATATATTCTGACATTTTGTCCATAGCAGAAACTGACTGAAAACTTGTTTTAAGAATGGCAAAGATAGGGACTGTCCAACTGGTCGGTAAACCAAACACCTGTGCAGGAAATCTGTTGCGTATGTCCAGCTTTCCTGTCTCAGTTCAAAGGACTGCTCCACCCACCACAACATTTTTGGTAAGAGAGAAGCTGGATGAAAAGTAAGCAGAAGTTTGCTGCTACTGAAGTTGCTTTGAAGCTGTTGAGGAACGTTGAACCTGAAGATTATGCAGTGTGAGGTACTAAGTACATTCTTTATGGCAGACTTTATGGTCAAGTACAGCTGCCTAGTCAGAGAATTCAACCATTGGGAACCTTTGATTAAAGAAGATGGATGTACATTGAGAAAATCCTTGCAATCAAATGCCAACAAGTTGTGTATGATCCTGTGCTGGTTTGGGCTGGAATAGAGTTAATTTTCTTCACAGTAGCTGGCATGAGACTGTTTTGGATTTGTGCTGCAAACAGTGTTGATAACTCAGGGATGTTTTAGCTGTTGCTGAGTAGCACTTGCACAGTCAAGGCTTTTCTGCCTCTCACCCCACCAGTGATCAGGCTGGGGGTGCACAAGGAGTTGGGAGGGACACAGCCAGGACAGCTGACCCCAAGTGACCACAGGGATATCTCAAACCATATGGCATCATACTCAGCATATAAAGCTGGGGCAAGAAAAAAGGAAGGGGTGGGGGGGAGTTTAGAATGATGCTTTGGTTTTTTCCTGTTTTTTTCCTGTTTTCCCCTTTCATTCCTGTTTTTCATTTCATTGAATGCATGTGAACTTGAATTGCCTGGTATTTGTCTGAACATCTTCATTTCTTATTTGACTGAAAACATAGAGCTAGTAAAGATTTAAGGGAAAAAAAACCCTAACAAAAAGACCACAAAAATATTTTTGAACAATCTTCCAGAATTTGGATCACTTCCTTCATCCAGTTTAGAGCATAAACATACATTTATCTCAGCTATATGAACAAAATTCAGAAGAGGGGATTAGCTTGCCTCCAGAAGACAGGTATGTGTTCATGGGTTTGAGAGGAGGTAGGAACTTCTTCAGTCAGCTTTATCACCAGAAAAATCATCGCATCCAATGACTCCTTACTGTTAACAATTATAGCTAATGTGATTAGACTTTCTTAACCTTCATCTGAACTTGTCACCAGAACAAAGACAAAGAAAAGCAATGCTGAAGCTACTTTTGTTTAAACTGCTGTTCTATTCCCAGGAAAGAACTGAGAAATGGATGTGTATTAATATCTATTCTGGAAGAATTGGACAAAAGAAAACCTGTCTTTTTAATTATTAAGTTTTTTGTTAGCCATAGGTACATTTGGTCATGTCTTTTCAGGAATAGCTCAATGCAGCCTGTTCTGTTTCCACACCAAGAGGTAACTTGACATTCTTGATTATTAGGCATCACTCAAACTGGCAAAGTGAGAGATAAGTTTATTTTTGTTACTGAGTTTGCTGAGCCATAAAAAAGTGTCACAAAGATATTTTAACCTCGGTTTCAGTGTGATTTTAGAGAAACTGAGCTGTCCATTTTGGAAATGAGCATGTACTGCTAATGCATCTTTTACAACTAGGATAATGTTGCAGGTAATTAAATCAAACAGTCACTTGTTGTACAATCTAATTGATACCATCCTTTTCACTATTTACTTAATCCTGTGCAGATAAGTTAAGAGGAAAGCCCAGCTGCAATATTAAGGCTCCAATTCACACTGAACTTTTGGTAACCCTCAATGAATTCTAATTGAAATTTTCACATGTGTATTCCCCTCACACAGTAGCTGCACTTTGTGCTGCTGTAGAGTTAACTCCAACATTGTTTTTAAATGCTCATTTAGACTAATGTAGGGATAGCAATTATTTTAAATTCCTGACCCATTTAAGCCTGTTCTTCTGTGGAGGCAGTCTTGCATGACCAGTCTACATGGGATTCAACCCATCTAACTTCAGGTATCCTTACACACATATCTGTCTTATAATTGGTTATAATTTCTGTGAAATCAGTCTACTTAGCACAGGAGAAAATCCTGCAATTATAAAAACCAAGAGAAAGGCTACTGCCAAAGTTCCTCCATTTGCAGGCCTCAGAAAAACCACACAGATATAATTTGGCAAAAGCCCCAGGTGAGCAGGTGCAACTAGTCTCCCAGACTGGGCATCTGTCATGGATATAAATCTTCAGTAACTAAGGTGAGAGTAAACTTAGCCTTGGAAGACTTAGCTTTACCATATAAATGTATGCACCTGAATTAATTACTTGAGACTCCATTTTCATGAAAAAAAAAATAAGGAAGTTGAGGACACTGCTTATCTATAACAAAAGGATGATTCAGTTTCTGGGCTACCAGGTTACCTAGATAGTCTTACCTGAAGACAGCACTGTTATTCAAAATCCTACAAAGTATTTGCAAGAGATTATGGAAGTAAAGAATGAGGAGTGAATGAAACTATTAAGAGAAGAAGAGGGAGACAAAGCTCATGTAAAATAATAAATATTTCTATTTACTTCCAGAAAATCATATGAATGTTTGGAAACAAATACTGGAAAAATTTCCAGGAAATGCATAGCAGCTAGTCATAGCTTCCCAAAAAGACTATTGCTATTAATTCTTTCTGGCAGACTGTAGTTTCGATGCTTTTCTGTAAAAAAATTAGGCCAAGTATTGCAGTATGTCCATAACAAGTTATTCTTTCTTTCCCAGTCAAAGAGGCAGATTAATCTCACCCCGTTTATGTCATCTAAGAATCATCTATAGTTACAGGAAAGAGATAGGAGAATCCAAACTGATATTTGTCCTAGCTATGGAAGGTTGTCTAGACCCATTGCAGAGAAGCACAGATGCTAGGCTGGGGACAGGAGGGGATTGGGGCCCATCATTTCAACATCATCACATCTCACATAGGTTGATCATGACTCTGCACTCTCAAACCACTGTCCAAAGAAGGGATGAGCTGCCTTCTTCAGAGCCTCTTTCCTTCTACTGACTGCAAAATGTGTTTAAATTTATGCATTAAACCCATATATGGTGAAGGTTAGTTAGAGATTGCATCCAGACTTAATAAAAATGGAGATACCCTGAGAGAGGCAACCAGTGCTCTCAGTATGTTTCATCAGGGAAGTTCACCTTTCCACAGGGAATGACAAAATGAATGCTCCAAGGAGCATTTGTTTACCTGCTGTAAAGAATTAAGTTGTTGGTTTTTTTTTTTTTCTGTAATGGTGGTTTGCTCAGCAGTAGCATTCAGGGATGGTATGCAGTGGTATTCAGCTCTCCAGGTCGACTGCAAATTCCCAGTCAATTGTCTAACATTGTATTTGTGGATTGCACACACACTAAAGTCTTACAAGTAAAATATGCCCATTCACTATACCATTTCCTTTTTTGATAATTATAATCTGATTTATACAGAATTTGCTTCAGCCATCACTAGTTACAACTACAAAAGAATTTTTAGCATTAGATTTGGTCATGCAGACTGTAGAAATAATGTATTTCTGTAAGCTCCAGCTGGTGTTCTGTCATGGAAGTAAATCAGATCTGTAATTAGATCTTCCATAAGAAATCTGACAACAATGACACAGTAATTTATACACCTTAAAAATTTCTGAAGCACCTTGCTCAGATGGAGCAAGATGGAGATCAGATAGAATCTTTTCAGATGGATTCTCACCTCACTCATCCCCCTTTCTCAACTCCACTAACTTGGATTGTTATATCTTGTTCACACTAGGATAAGTGAAACCTAAGGGAACATTAGTTCATTTGGGGAGGGATGGGAATTCTTGTGAGGATCCTCATTTTTTACAGTGTTCTACCATTCATACACTAAACTACAGTATCACAAAGAGCATATTCATTGACTGAAAAACAAGATAATTACATACTGAGAAAAAGGAAATTGAGGAAATTAACAAACAGAATATGAAACAGAGATTAGAGGCACAAATGTGTACTCACAAAGGTATTGAAACTTTGACATATCAGAGTGTTGCAGTATCTGCTGCCAATTGCAACCAGAATCTGAATGAGGGAGAAAGAAAAGTATTCAGGAAAAAGCTCCATTCATGTTTGATTTGAGTTTCCTAAAAAGAAAATATGTTTATATTTAAGAGACAAATTTGACTAGTAGTTGCACAGTTGCTGGCAACAGATCAAGTAACGAAGCCCTCAAAAACAGTAAAATAACAAAACAGCTTTCAATTTTCTGCTTGGAGATAAAAGAAAAGCAGACATGGATCTAAAGCAGGAGAGAGAAGAGTAAATACTCTTCTGTTAGGCTGCATGCATAGCCTCATGAAATGCCTTTTAGAACTCTGAGCAATTACTGGCTCTCTCCCTCCATTTCTGAAGGCTGAGACATTAATCATCAACTGAACAATTGCCACTAATAATTCATTTGGCTGCATTCCAAATAGCAGTGAGTAGCAAGACAGTCATGGAGTTGTACATATGAGAAGATACAGGAATATTTTCTTAGTTACTAACCAGTTCAGAAAATCCCTAAAGACACATTTTAAAACCAAAGCAAAGCAAAGCAAAGCAGAGGAAGAATATATGAAATGAAAATTCTCTGAAGAAAGGTCTTTTCCATACACAGGTCAGTAACACCATTTGCAATGAAACATGATCAGGTTTCAAAGAGATATTACAGGAGAAACATTCCGAAGTACATGGTATCTCAGGCCAATATTTTCCAATAGACTATGATCAGACTTCTGAAATCAATACCAGTCACTCAGTTTCTTCTTTAGTCTACATATAGATTCAGAGATTAACATTTGGGCTGAAATCAATGAGAGAAACAAAAAAACAGACCACACAATTAAATTATTTTAATTTATAGTGTTCTAGAATGCAACATAAACTATTTCATGTGAAGATTCAAGTAAAATATGATCTGGGTCTATTCTGGATTTACTGTCAGGCCCTTCTTAAAAAAGAAAACACAGTTCCGAAAAGTATGGGAAAAGCAGTGGAAGTCTGTAAGAATTCGAATGTATTCACAAAATATCCAATTCTAAGCATTCTCATGACACTGGGAGATCCATTTCTCTAACCAAGAATTGGTATATTGTATCAGCTAAGCTGTTTCTAACTTTTGCAAGATGTATTCCTAAGGAGTTTTTCCATGAGTTGCCTAAGCTTAGGTACCTCAGCACCAAACTTTTAAAAATGTAAGTGGGTAAAGTGAATTTAAGGCAAATAATGGTCTTACCAAGAATTCAAGTGACAATATCCATATATCTTACAAATTTATATATAAAGCTTTTATGTTGCCTTTGGCTGAAGTAATAAGGCACAGAACTCACACAAGTTTGGGTTCTTTTGACACTTAATTTATAAGCGACAGCTCAAAACAAGGAACTAAGACTTAAGGTCCCTAAGTGCCAAAAAGTAATTAGCTAGAACCTACATGAGTTTGTTTGCTGTTAAAGACAAGCTGAACTGTGTTATATACCTTGTAGAACATCACCCTTTCAACACTGTGCAAATGAGCTTCCTTTGAAGACTTGCATAAGCCTGTTGTAAACTAAAGCTGGACTCTGTCTCAGAGGAATTAAGTGAAATCTAGGGACAGAATTTGGCTTATACTTTTAATCACCTGCAAAATTAAAAATGCCATCTCTTCCAGACACAAATTTGTCAACTCCTTTCAAATGAAACATCTACAATAAACCACAACAACACAGTAAATTATAATTAATATCTCTAAACCCCAGCATTAATTAAACTCATATGTGAATTCTTTTATAGCAGAAGTATAGAGGAGTTCAGATCTCCATAGCCAATGAATGTAAAAATTAATCAAGCTTTACCACCCCCACTAGTCTTTTAACAATACATCGGTAGTTTGATAAAATGACAGATTATTGCATTTTATTTCACAGCTGTATCAGTGTTTTAGGAAGTCTTCTAGCCTGTAATGCTCCTAGCACATAATAAAAAAAAGTGAGGTGATGATACAAGCTTTACTTCAGCCTTTGACCTTCTGTTGTTCCTACACACCATCACTGAATCTGTGTATTGCATGTAGGTCATTCCTTCCAATTAAAACATTGTGAACTATAAGGCACTTCACCAGCAATAAAGGGAAAGTTATTTCCTTTTGAACTTGCATAAAGAGCACAGAGACTTGAACAAGGTGTTCCAGTGTTTTAGTTACAAGGGTGAGACTGGGAAATAATTTTCTTCTAGATCTTCATTCTTTCTTTATTCCCTGGATATTGCTGCTTTAGTATAATAGAAAACCTGTGGGACGAACTTCTGAACAGCAACTCCTAGCACAGAGTGACTATTTTCATTGAGCATAACAGTTTCAGACGGAAGTGGAAAAGCTTCTGCAATTTCTACAGCATCATAGTCAGCAGCTATAATCTTTAATCATGAAATGGCAGTCACTTGAAGTCATGCCAATACAATAAAGAAATAATTGGGTCATTGCATTTTCCAATTTCTGACACAAAAACATTGAATAAAGGAAGAAAATTCACTTCTTTCAAATACACTGCTGTTAATTTCACTCTGAAGACATTTGTCAGTGTTTCAGCCTCAGTGTCACTCTCTCTGCTCTGCTAGTCCCACACCAGTGACAAATTGCCAGTCCTACTTAACTGCAGCCACATTTCAGTTTTTCATTTTCTCTAATCTTTCTCTCAGTGGAATGAAGAGTTACCCAGGAACATTTTCTAAGACATTTCATTCGTAGATTATAGACGTGAAAATAAAGACTGAGGCCAATTTTTAAAATCCCACTTTTGTAACTCTCTCCAATTTCATAAGAAAAAAAGGTACCTTTACTTAAAAGCCACAGACTTCAAACCTGTGCATATAGAATTTGCCTTTGAAAATCAGATCCAAACATCAGTGTCTACACTTGGTTACAAGCCTACCTTTAGGCTGGCTTGCAAGTTTCAATATCTGGTGGAAACACACAGAGATAAAATAGTTTTTTTTTCTTTTTTAACAGAGATTTCTTCTCTTCATAATTTTATGAATTCTTACAGCACTTTTAAGCATACCCAAGTAAAGTGAGATCTAGGTGATTTCCCATCAAATCTCATATCTATCAATGAGACAAAATATCCTTTCTGTCATAGCCACATTGTTTGGGGTTTTTTTCTCATATCTAATAAATGCCTTTGGGATTTGGAGGTAACCTATGACCTGCTGATATTCCACAATTGGTAAATAGAGAAAATTATCATTAAAAAAATCTCAGGGGGAAAAAAGGGGCACTTGTTAGTTTATATAGAATTTCCACAAAAAGACCAAGATGAAATTTCTGTACTCCTAGATAAACACGGTACAATTCTCCAGCAGAGATGAGAGATGAATGCCTTAGGATATAGCCTCTCTTGCTGCACATTCCAATCTCTCTTACTGTTAATGGAATTGCATACACTTACTGAAATGCAAAACCACATCCCTCTGCTGGTGTCTAAATAAGGAAATAAGAAGTGTGTTTATTACTGAAAGAGAGTTGGTACAGATAAAGTGTGGGACTGACATTCCTAAGGGTGTTCTTACAATGCTTGTATTACCTTGATGGACAATCTGTGTTGTCAGGATCCTGAAGGAGGTACTGCCTTCCTTATCAGCAATAACAGCCTAAAGGATGCCTACTTTGTAATTGGCAGCTGAATTAGGACATTCTTTCACAAATAGCAGGCGATATTTGTACAAGTTCACAGACAATAGTTTTGGGAGGGAGGGAGTTGTGTCTCCCCCAAAGACAGAGAGACTCTGCAAAGACTGACAAATTAAGGGCCTGGGTAATCACCAACCGTGTGAAATTCAACAAGTGCCAGATTCTGCACCTGGGATGGGAATACCCATATAGACATGGCAATACCAATACAGATGTGTATACAGACTGGGGAATGAGACTCTGGAAAGCAGTCCAAAGTAAAGAGCTAAAAGTGTGAGACTCATACCTGGGACAGCAGAGCAAGTGTGATGGTTCAGTATACAGCACACACACAGTTGGCTAGGAAAAAATTCTTCCAACCTACTAACTGGTGTTGGCATAGAGCTGCCATATATAAATAGAGTTATTTAAAAATAAAATAACTATAAACTATAAATTCTATAAACTAAAACTATATCGTATATAGTATATTGTATCTCATATATAGTATATACTGTATACAATATACAATATAGTACATACTATATACGATATACTATATACTATAAATTAAAAATAAAAATAACTATAAAATAGAGTTATTTTTATACAAGAAATTTAGTATCCAAGATCACCAATGACCAGGTGCTCCCATGGAATTGGGGATCAGAGTGCTGTGAGACCTCAGGGTTGAGTGTTCTGTGTGGAACTGGGACCAGTAGCAGGGACACCAACAGCCTCTGACACTTCTAGGAGGCAACAAGCTGGGCTCCCAGTCTGGCCAGAGTTAGCAGAGATGCAGGGCTGAGCACAGACACTCCTGCAGCTTTGCTGGAGCTGGGACAGGACATGGCTGAGCTGAAATGGGGCCCAGGATCTTGGGTGTGTAGTCCCATGGTTGGACCCACAGAGGATAATAAGATCTGGTGTTGCCCTCAGGACCAGGCACATTATCTGAGGAGAAGTTTTTAATAACACTAGAAGTTTCCTTAGTGAATCCCATTAGTGTCCTAGATCTATGAGGGAACTGACTGCAAGCAAGCCAAGACACACACTAGTATCAGTGCCATGAAATCTCTTCGTAGCCATGTACATTTTCCAACTTCCCTCCTTTGCTACAGCCAAACACAGCTACAGGTGAGGTTCTGACAGTCTGCCTGGAAGTGACACTATGTCCCAAAGGTTGAATTGTACAAGCATTTTTAGGCCACAGGAATGCCTTTCTTTTCCCTATCCAGCTCTAGATATGCTGACTACCCCTTGTCAGAAACCATTGCCCAATGTGACAGTGGAACAGCACCATAATTCTTCTCAAGCAAACTCAGACTGATTGTCTTAGACAGTTTAAATCTTTGGTTGAAGATTACCTGGCTGATTTTGCCTGTAGCAAATTAAGAAACACATGCATGTGTCACTTTGCAGGTCTGTAGTCCCAAAGCTTCCTCTAACATAAATGCCTGGCTTGGATGTTTTTATATATATAAAATGGAAGTGTCTGCTTTCATCTGCTAGGATCTGTTTCTCGGTTAGCAACACTTATCTTGTTATCCCATTGTATTGCAGCTATACTGAGCAAGACACTACATGTACAGACCTCACCCTCCTTCCCTCCTGATAAAGGTAGGAACAGAGGCAAATTTACCTGGAGAGAGGTGAAGAGAGCTGGATGATTTTGCATCACCTGTTCTAACATTTGGTGGCTATAACTCAGTGGAAGAAGTTGTTGTGTGTGACACAAAGCCTGCTGATATTACCAGAACCACCATCCAGAGGGAGCAATCATGGCCAATATTTGTGTCTCCATCTGGACTCAAGATTCTGAATTACCTTTTCATTCCTGAGAAGAAACTCTTGGTACCCTGGAGTTACCCTCAAAACTTTTTTGTAGAGTCTTGGATCCTGCCACGTATGTCACACCTACTGGTTTATTTCCATTATCTCATTGAGATGTCAACAAAAGTCTGTAAACTGTCTTTTTTCCTGAGGAAAGCAATAGGCAACCTCCAATCAGCCAGAGCTTGTAATGGGTGGGTACAGGACACACAGAAAGGAATTTCTGCCATGTCCACCAAGGAAGCAGAGGCAATGAAGAGAGAAGACAGACCTAGCAGCCTTTTCAGAGCTACCAAATTAAGACTGGCAAGGTTTGAGGGGGAAAGACCCCTCCTTGCAAAAAATGGAGATTCGGCATGAAGTGAGCCCTAATTACCAAATTAGAAATTATCGCTTTTTCTTTTACTCCTTGGAGATCAAGATTTGTGCTTTCTGATATGTCTAAGATTACTCAGACTTCATTTACATAAAAGGTAGTTCCTCTCTGGGGCCCCAGCCTGAATATTCAAAGAGAGATGGCAAACATAAAAGTAGGCTACCTCCTGGCTTGGCTTATTAGAAAATCCATCATTCTGGTGTGAATGGGATCTATTAGACTTAGTTGATGCTCATAGTACAAGCTCTTCTCCTACTTTCACAGACACATTCATTTATCTCTTAATTAACTTTTCAGAGCACATCAAGAATGGAAAACAGCTCATCTTTTCCTTATTTTTCAAAAACCCTTCTTTAATATTTCCTGTCAGAGGCTCAAGGTCTGTATAGCACTCTGCAGTTAAGCAAGGAAGAACACGATAGTTATCAGGGTGTGTTAAAGAGATTTGAACTGTATAATAATCCTACAAGGAATGGAACTTGAAATATATTTTCATATAAGAAGTTAAAAATTTATAGAAACTCTTGGACTTCATAAGGTTGCTCAGTGCCCAAAATATCTTTTACATTGCTGTGGGTGCTGCAGTCACAATTCTGCGGCCTGCCTTCCCCTGCCAGCTCTGTACCCTCTCACTCATGCTGAAAAAAAGCAGCATTTTCCAGATTCTCCAGGGCTGGATTTTTCTCTTTTTGCTCTAATACTATTGCTCTCATGCTGTTATTCTCACAGCCTTGCATCTCCAAACTCTGCTAAGTGTCAATATAGATTCTTCTTTTTGTTGTTGGCATGAAAATCTCACTTTCTTCCCTCCCCCACATCTCCTACCCTTGGTTGTAGTGCTTGATTTACATTAAGAGAGACAATAATGCCATTCAGAGGGACCTTGACTGACTGTAGAGGTGGGCTTATTCAAAACTCATGAAGTTCAACAAAGTGCAAGATTCTATACCTGATACAATGGCAATCCCAGGCACATCTACAGGCTGGGCAGAGAAGTGATTGAGAGCAACCCTGTGGAGAAAGATTTGGGGTTGGTGGTTGATGAAGAACTCATCATAAACCAGCAGTGTGAGCTACAGCCCAGAAAGCCAATGAAATCCTGGCTGCATCAAAAGCAGTGTGGCCAGTGGGTGGAAGGAGATGATTCTCCCCCTCTGCTCTGCTCTTGTGAGACTCCATCTGGAGCACTGCATCCAGCACCAGTACCACCAACACAGGAAGGACATGGAACTGGTGGAGTAAGTCATGGAAGGGCCTTGAAGTGGATGAGAGGACTGGAGCATCTCCCCTATTGAAGACAGGCTGAGGGAGTCAGGGCTGTTCAGCCTGGAGAAGAGAAGGTTGTATGGAGACCTCATAGCAGCCTTCCAGTATCTGAAGGGGACCTACAGGGAAGCCCAAGAGGGACTTTTGTCAGGAACTGTAGTGATAGAACAAGGAGTAATGACTGCAAATTGAAAGAGGGGAAATTTTGATTAGATATTAGAAAGAAATTCTTGACTGTGAGAGTGGTGAGACACTGGAGCAGGCTGCCCAGGGAGGTTGTGGATGCCCCAACCCTGGCAGTGCTCACAGCCAAGTTGGATAAGGCCTTGAGCATCCTGGTCCAGGGAGAAGTGTCCTTGTCCATGGCAGGAAGGGTTGGAACTAGATGCTCTTTAAGATCCATTCCAACCCTTTAACATTCTATGATTCTATGATAATATGCATACACTGAGTTTTACAACCAAGAGCAGCACCTACTCCTCATCAAAGCATATTCCTATCACTGCTAATTGCACTGTAAACAAAACAAGAAAAGAGGGTTTGATCAGGTTCTGAAAAAAGAAAACGCAGTCACTCTAGCAAACTTTTGGAGGGGAGAAAGATCCTAATGCACTGGAGAAGGCATCTGAGGAGAGTGTTTGACAAGGGAGCCTCATCGCTTTTTCTCCTGGATGGACCTAGGGAAAACATTTCTGCTTTTTTTTTTTTTTTAACTTGCTCTCTCTTCTATTTCTAATATTTTTTCCCCAAAGTAACTTTCAGGACTACAGTCTATGTATGTTTGTAGCTACAGACCCTGCTAAGAAGTCTTTGAGCATGTGAACCCAACTCAGCATCCTTTGTGAAGCAATAACAAAGCCATGTCTCCAGTGTTAGAGATACCATCTTTCTTGGTAGGCTTGTGGAGCTCCCAAGTAGAGTATAATGGGGATCAGAGAAAAAGGCAATTAGAAGACTCAGAGCAGAGGAGACAGCCTCAGATCAGGATTCAAGGCTTGGAAGTAAAATCAAGACAATGAAGAAGTTCACTGAACTATGGGATCATAAACCATTAAGATGATATAGAGTTAGGACAAAACTTCCATTTAAAAGCCTAAAAAATGCAGTCAGACAGAGTTTGTGAAAAACAGTACGAAAATTGTTCAAAGGGTAGAAACACAGACATCAGAAATGTTCAGTCTTCAGACAGCTTTTGTTTTCTTAAGAAGCAAAATCATTTTATTAGTCTGGAGACATAGACTGACAGTACTGAAAAAGAAAAAAGTGAAAATGTAGTAATAATCTATATCAATGCTAACGAGATTTCACTAACAGTCAAGACTTCTCTAAGCAAGGAATCAAGAGAATTTATTCTGTCAACTCTGTAAGATGAAGCTACATCCAGGGAATACAATAATATATAATTATTAACATATTAACTTCTAATTATTACCATTATTAGCATGTTAAAATTGAAATAAAATTATCAATTATAAAGGTTTTGTACTCTTCAGTGTCTATTTCTGTTGAAAATTAACACTTATAACCAATGCTTTAATGTTATTCCTTGTATTTGGTGTACTATACAACTGAATGACTTCAAACATATTTGTTCACATTCTATATAGCAATAATCTTGCCTGCCTGTGGAAGCAGTGTGAAAGTAATTTCAAAGTTACTTGAAGAGTGTCACTGTAACACATTATGAGTAAATGACAGAACATGAAAAGGATTGTCTGTCTCTGACTAGAAAGAAGCAGCACATGCTTCATCCTGTAGTACCCATGTTGCCCACGTATGTTACATCATAGCACTTCTAAATGAAATTTGTAATTCCCTTTTACTTTACTTTTTTTAATTAATTCAGCTCCTTATCATATTTTATTGATTTTTCTGAGGTGATAGCCACACTTCTGCAAGTGTCAACAAACAGCAGTAATTCCACAGCTATCTCTGGGAACAAAATGACACAAGCAAAGGAATAAATCCCCAGTGTCAGGGGCTGTTCAACTTATTCCACAGTGACTGACAGCTAGTCTAAACTTTCTGAGGTCAGTGTACATAAACAGTAGTTTATGCTGTTTTCACCCTCCTAATCCCATATATTGTATGGATTAATTTCCTACAAATGGGTTTATAAAATGTCTTCAGAGAATGTTTAGAGACGAACACCATAATGGAGATTACTTTTGTTTCTAAGTTGTTTTTCTCTTGCCATAGAGCCTGGTCTATTTGGCAGCATGGGAACATTCCATTATAGGTAATATTACTGCCCTTAGAAGGCTTCCATGTTTCTGGCTGGCTGTCCCTTACAGTCCTCACTACAAATAATAAGGGCAAAAACTTTCCAAAAAGCTGAGGTTGTTTGGGGAAGTATTGGGGGATGGATTGCAGAAGTATTTTAAGTACTGCTATGTGTTTTTCACAACTCCTGTGCTCATCTTTTGTCAATATGCTATCATAAAATGAACAGGAGATTCTGGATTCAGTCACATGTCTTTCCCCATGCTCCAGGGCAGATAACTGAGTACAAAGGTTTGGCACCAATGAACTACCCAACATGTTTCTGCCTGTGTTCAACACCTCCAGGCCCTGGAGTGGCCCTCACTTTACTGTTAGTTTATTCAAAGGTGTCCAAAATTGTGGACAAGCATGGAACAAGATTTTAGATTTTGATTCCTGCAAGGAAGACCAGTGTTTGGCTTACAAGCCTGAAGATCTGATCGATAGGAAGTACAAAATTGCTCCATTAATTTTTCAACAGAGAACTTAGTTAGCTGGAAGACACTGCGCGTTATTTTTCTTTCTAGATCAAAAATGTAGGAGAAAAGTAATTAAGTCATACTGTAAGAGAAATTATTCGTACAACATCAGGGACAAAATAATATGTTTTGGTAAAAATATTTTTTAAATAAAAGCATGATAACAAAGGCTCACCTTGAGGCTAAAGTAATACATAAGGAGTCAGGAGATAAAGGTTTAGTTCCTGCACCTGATACTTTATACCTGTGTCACCTTGAATAGTTCATATGTAACTCAGTACTGCTCCCATGCAAGCCAGTGACAAGTCTCATAACTTTCAGTGGTAAAATAGTTAAGGAGGTAAAATGTGAGACCCTGAAGCACTGTAAGATATGTGGAGGGGGCTCATAAAGTAGTTGTGGCTCTATCTTGGGCCTAACTCTACACAGTCTATCTGAAATAACTGGCTTTGCTATTTTTCATAGCTATGCAGGTTATAAAACCCCAAATCTGCAATGCAATGCAATGCAATGCAGTAACTGAAGTAAAATACAATAAATAATACAAAATCAGCAATTATAATGCAATACAGTTGAATTATAATTATTATATATGATACCTTACAAAAAGCTAGAAAACTGCTTTAAATGATTTTATATTACAGAAAATGTAATGAGCAGCACTCATGCAGAGTAGGCACAAAAGAGAGGTCCTAACTGAGCTGTGGAAGAACTCATTGCCCCAGGATGGTGCACTTACTAAAAGTTCAGGACACTCTTCATGCTCATGGAAAGGAAATCCACTGACAGCTACGAAATTCTTAGTAACTATAACTCACTTAAATTCTCTCCCAAGCAGCTAGAAATCAGAGGCTCATAAAGGATTCAGAGAAGCATCATGTTCTTATACTCAACCAGGAAATAATACAGATTTAGCCATAGTCAGAGAGAGGATAAATTGTCGTTGTTGTGACGCACACACAGAGAGAGAGACACACACCTGACTCCAAGGATTCATGCAGGAAAAGAGAGCCCTTTATTTACATTACATGACAATTTATAGAAATCTAACAATGAGCAAGGATTGGACAGTGACGGTAAGACGTCTTGACTCCATTCGTTCCACCACATGTCCCTCAGAGCTCTCTTCCTCCAAAGAGGGATGTAAACAATTCCTGTTTACAAGAAAGAGTGTGAGAAAGTGTAAAAAGAATGTATCAACATCAGAAGGCCAGAACATAGGTGCAACAATAAATATCTGCACAGATCAGTGTGCAGGTAGTGAACCTATATAGGGACCAGTGTGGTCCCTCTATCTTTGCAGAGGGCGTCCATAACTCCCGGCTGCCATGGAAAATTGCTCAGAGTGGAAGTTGGTGCTGTAGGCAATTTAGCATATGGCCATTTTAATCATGTGAGATCCTTCTGAAATCAGCAGCATATTTACTACATTACAGAAAGCTCTGAAGCCTGGAAAGGAGAAACAGCCCCTGAGCTGCAAGCAAACCCCAGTGGATGGGTGCATTTACAGGCTGTGAGGGGATGGGGAAGGAGCCCTTAGGAACCTTTGTCTGGGGAGTGAGTGTGAATGAAGTGCAATATGACTGGGTGTCGGAGTCTAAGACATCCCTTTGGGAGTCCAGAGTTGCTGAGACCCTGGTCAAGGGGCTCTGAAACCCTGGAATGATGCCCAGAACATCTGTGANAAAACACCAAAAACGATTTTCGAGAACTGGGAATTCCAGGTCACCATTCTGAATAAGAAGTTATTAAATACTGGTTGATGAAACCTCTGTGGCCTGGGAATAGAAAGATTTATGTTGGATGCAAAAGCACAAGGATTATCTTCATGCAGCCCGGCTGGGGCCAGGCACTCTGCAAATGTACTGTTCCAGTTTATGCAGACGGAAATCTAGAGCGACAGACCTTACTGAGACTGGTATAACTAATCAAACAGAAGATAACAACTCTCAGCTGAGGATAGTTTTCTAGATTGACAGATTATTTCTTTCATTAAATGCTTTTGCCGGAAATTTTCCATTTTAGTCATCTTTTCTGTAGAATGCAACCACAGAAAATGAAAGGAATCTGTGAGGTAGTTGTTTCTACAGTGTGAAAGCTGGTGCAGAGGGTCTCCTGTTTATCAGATATCTTATTTATCATAAGTATGATCAGAGTAATGAAGCTTCATACAATCTTGGCTCAGGGGCCAAGGTCCAAAAGCCTTATAGCACTGCTCTATGTTCCTTCAGAAAAAATAATGTTTGCATTTGCCTTGAAAGTAGTAATATCTGGTGGAATTACACAGCTGGTATGCTGGCTGAGTTCAGCTGTAAAATAAAGTAATCTGCTCAGTCTGCCCTCAGGTCTGTTCTTGCCATTTGGTGTCAACTGGCCATAAAAGGGAACTTTTACTGTGAATCATCAGATGACATTAGGGGATCTAATAATTTATGTAATTTAGACAAAAAAACTTTACTAGGATTTTGTACCTCAGATAAAGTAACTTGCAATAAAGAAAAGGCCATCATTAACATTTAAGGTATTATTTTCCCTGTCATGTAACCTCACAGGCAAATAAATGTTTGCACTTCATAGACCTGCAATGATAACCAAACCTCTCCATAGATGCTATTCTATTGAAGGTTGAAGTAGGAAGAATATTTTGGAACCACTGAAAAAAATTTTCCTGGTTCTTTCAGTAAGGTAGGACTTAATTTTAAAAGGCTAATTTACATTTCAAGATGAAATGCTCCTAATTTATCAAAAAAGCTCCTAATTTGCAACAAAGTAGTGGACATTTAAGATGAAAAAAATAACATCGTTACTTCAAAATTATTCTCAGGAGAAGGCATGGCAATTCTCTGCCTTCAGAAAGTCACAAGTCTTTTTTTTCAGTGTGCAAAATCAAGACGTAAAAATACTGTTGAGTTTTATGGGTGTTAAGATAGATGCAGGTCTGTGTTGCCCAAGAAAGGGGAAAAAAGTTCACTGTCTCTGAGTGATAAAAAAATAAAAATAGAAAGAGAGAGAGAGAAAAAAGAGTAGGATTTTTTTTTTTTTCTGTACAGCTCTTTACCTACGCCTCTTAAATATCAGTTCTCCTCTATGTACAAAATGTGTATTTTATCATTCTCTTGATGTGGGTTGAACTTTCGTCTCAAGCTTACTCTTCACAGTAGTGGCATAAACAATGCCTTTTTCATTCTTGGGGACAATGATGGATTACAGGTGATCTGTACTGTTCTGTAATTACATTTATAAAGCGTTCAGTGAGTAAATCACACAATGTGTTCTGCCTCCAAATGCAAAAGTAAGTTCAGGTTTTTAGAACATCATTGCTATTCTTTGCATTTCAGAAGAGATTTCAGTGAAATTAATGAACTCAAAGACCCGTGAAGTGTCTCTAGAAACTATCCAATATAGGAAGTGGCTATTTCCCATTCATCCTGTCTCAGTGGACAGTAGTGAAAACTGAGCACTGAGTGTCTTAAAACCAGCTATCCTCTGAAAAATACAACCTATATTAACAGGAGATAAGATCGATTTTTTTTATTACTAATATTTTGACATTTTTACTGCATGATCATACAACTCTCTAAATCTCCAGTAAGTTTTCTGCCTCCATACATGTTCCTTAAATGTGAACTAAAACCTTTATAAAAATTGATTAAAACTGATGTCATGATCAATAGGTTAGTGTCTATTATGAAATATAATCTTGAAGACTGCATTGATTTCCCTGAAATGACCACATATCTTCTTGGCACCTAAGAGCACAGAATAAGAACCTGGGAATACACCATCATCAAATACACTTTTGCAGCTGTCAGAAAAGGTCGGGTTAGTGGCACTGGTAGGAAGAACAGTCTGGGGGATAGCCACAGATGTCTTCTGGTTTCACAGAACATGGTGGATATGCATCACTGCATTGCTAACTATTTTGGTCCGTTTCTCCCCTACCTCTTTGTGATTTCTGAATCTCTCACTTGGAGAAAATGTCAAAATGGCACAGATAAAAAATACACAACTATTCACAGCACATTTATAGTGTTCATGCCAAATGTTCTTTTTTTTTTCTCCTTTTACTTGTTCTGTACCTGGCTATTAACACAGCAGGTCAAATAAAACATTTACAGACATTTCAAAAGCAGGTGCTTTTGCCATTGTTGAGATCTGTCAGAAGCAAAGACCCCAGCAAGACATCCTATGCTGAAACCTGTGTCTGCTTTTTTTCTGTGTGTGTGAAAAGGTTCAGCTAAGATGGTAGAGTGCTTCCTCACAAACCCATCTAGTAAACGATAGAAAGAGAGACTCTTTTCCAGGGCAGCTCATCCTATCCACCTGACAACTACCTGAGAACAAGAAAATTCATCTGCTGCAGCTGCCTCTTTCTCTTTACAGACTCAGCATGCTCACAGAACACTTATTTTAAATGTATGTGTCTTTTTTGAAATGAAAGCAAAAAGAGATAAGAAGAATCTCTTCAAGAATTCTTCAGTTCAACTTCTTATATGAAAGGAAGGTTAAAACAAAGACCACTATACAGATTTTTCTGCCAATATGTTAGAAACCTTAGTCCTCAGTATGTCTAATGTTATCCAGAAGTTTTTATTACAAGATTAGTTCTAGAGAGGTTGTTGGTTGCATTAATTCAATAAAGAATTGCTGTAACAACAAACAGACAGAAAACATTGGCAATGGATTGATTTACTTTGGTTTTAAAGGAGGTGTAGTGGGTTTCCTTCTGAAATAGTCCATAAAGAGTCCACAAATAGGCCTTTTTAAACATTCCAACTGGAATGCAGAATAAATAACTCATTTGCTCCAAAATGCCAAGAAATGAACATCAAAGAAAAGATTATGGGAATAGTTTTTGGTGTACTAAATACTTAAATGCAAAAGCATTTTATTTGTGTCAGTTGTTTCTTTCTTCCTTTTGTAAAAGATGAAATGTAAAAAAAACCCCAAAACTGAGTTGGAATGTTCTCTGCATTTTCCCTGGCAGGATAGCCAATGCTGAATCAATTTTTAAAAATTGCTTGATATATCTGTGTTGACTTCATTAGAAAGACACTTCAGATGCTAGCTCAGCCACAGAGTCAAGATATTGTTTCCAAGTAGTTTTCATAATACAGTGATGCTGAGTATCATTATTTTTTCATGATGTATTTTGATTTTTTGTGTTTGATTTTTTTAAGCAGCAACTTCTAGAATGGAAAAGGGCATGATTTGTGCCTTAAGAAAAGGCAGTTTTCTCAACAGTAGGAATGCAATGGTCTCCATTAAGAAAATTAAAAGAAGTAAGAATCCAGCTCTGAAAATCAGTGAAACTTGACATTTTTTTCACTGCTAATAAGAAAACACTCTGAGAACATCAGATAAAGCTAACCTAGAAGATAGGAAAGGCTGGTGACACAGGTAACATAAAACAATAACTAAATAAGATAACAGAAAATTAGATTGAACTTCTATACTATGCGTTGGAACAGGACAGGAAAACCAAATTTCATTCTGGAAACCTGATAAATCCATTTCTTCCCAAGCTTTCAGCAGACTGTTTATAGAATTCTGGCATCTGGGTATGGTGGTTGTGCCTTTTTCATTATTATCAATACTCAGACATGACAGATGTCTATTGCAAAGCACAGAAAACACTAGTTAAGAAAAGATTTTTTTCCCCCTCTCTTATTAGTTAAGTCATGTGGTTTTGAATGTAGAATTGGATGGAGGCAGAGGCAGCAATTTATTAAGAAAAATAAGATGATTTCCTAATAATTCAAACTGGGTTTTTAGCATAATAACATTATAAATATTCAAATTTTATTGTTAATCCAGATGTAATTACAATATTTATGATTTAGTGGTTTACTCTGCTTATTTTTATAGTTTTGGAGCATGATCAGGGTCTCTATTACAGCTTTGGGATTTTTTTTTTAGTTTGAGCACTGCAATCTTCACATCACCTATAAAAATTAGTCTTTTTCTGTGTCAATAGAAAAGAATCATAATTTTTTAGGCTTCCAACTATTACTGCAGTTTTATATTTGATAAACATCAGCTCAAATCTGCAAATGCATACTCAGCCTTAATATCTGCAAGTAATGTCAGTGGATTTGGCAAGAAGGATTTAAAGTATGCTTAGTGGCATCACAGCAACCTTCCTGTTGACTTAAAAGAAATTCAGGTCAGCTATCATAAGAAAAACTGGAAACAAGAGGGAGTTCCTCAGTCATGTCTTAATCATTTGTGCATTTCTTAGAAATTCTATGTCAAGTACAATTTCACAGAATGCAAATGCTCACCTCTAAATGCAGCTTTATTTGAAAGATAGCCTGCGGCCACTAATTACTAAAATGATATTGCATTGTATTGCACTGTATGTGCTCTATCAATATTTGAAACACAGTCCTAAAAGACATGGTTACTGTTATAATTGAGAATAATGTGACTGTCCATTCCTACTCTTATGCACCACCTGCTTTTTTTAACCAGTCCTGACCACAGAAGGGCCCCAAGTTAACTACAGTAAATTCTTACATGGAAGTGTCATGTGAAGACAACATTTGATGGGTCACTTTTTCTTACTGAGGATCCATCAGGCTCAGCACCACAGCTCCCATCCTGCTTGCATTGCTAGGGCTCAGCACATTCACTCACCAGGCAGAGACAGAAGCCTCACTGAACAGCCATGAGCTGTCTCTTGGCTGCTGGAAGAGAGGCACAACCAGTCTAGGCTGTGTCAGACCAAAACATTCATTCTGTAGAGGAACCTTGTCTTTGTCACATCCAATTTCCTGCTGATCCTTGAAGAAGCTGGTATTGATTCATCCTGCTGATAGCCCAACATCCAGCTTCTCCAGACTAAGCAAGCAGAAACAGAAATACAAAGGCTAACTACACACTCAGCTTAAGTTATCACCTGAAAACAGACAGATGTAGGCTACAAGGTAGCATGGGGACAGCCACAGTACTGCCTGTGATTGATCATCTGCTTTCAATGCTATTCCCATCTGCTGGGATCTCTCTACAGCATTTGTCTGTAGGATGAGCTGTGGTGATGCCTTCGCAAAGTAGGGCTCAAGAAGTTTGCTAAATCAGTTAAAATCTGTCCTGAAGCATAGCAAAAGGAGACTCCACCTCTCTTTTCAATGTCTCCCAATACTTACTTTTTCCATATTCATCATTTATTTAGAACTACTAGAAAAACAATCGATTTGGCAGAAAAGCAAAGGAGAATAATCTGAAAGGTTTTCAGAGATGGGAGTTCACATTCACAGAGGTAAATTCAAGTCCCCACACTATTTTCTTTACTGACACTAAGCCCTTTTGTGGTAGCATTCCTAAGAAGTCAAGTTAGTTCTGTGTGGTTATGAGACTGCATCCTGTCATTTGTCTATTGATCTTTCCTATAAATGTCCTTATTATTCCATATGGACAAAAGCAATGAAATAACCTAGACTTCAATTAGGACAGAATATTCAGCAGTAATCTTCAGCAATACAGCATTCTGGGATCATATAAAACCTTTTTTCTGCTTTCTGATTGCCTTGCCAGAAAATAACATATAAGACTCAAGTTCTTGCATTTCTTCTTTAAGGCGTCCTCTCTTTAAGTCTGTTACAGGTTGACTCCATAGCTGACAATTCTGTTCTGCTGGCATAATGCACTTTTCTATTATAAGTGTATAGATTTCCTGTTTCAGACAAGCAGCTTACTCAAGGGTCTGGAGGATGCAGGACTACATAGACTGAACTAACTTGGAAAATAAGGACTGTCACAGAACTCAGCACCTGCTGCATCTTGGCTGTCTCTTCAGAGCAAATAGAGGCTGACTTGAAAAGCAGAAGAAAGCCTCCAAGTGTGTCCCACCCAACAGAAACACACCACTGCACATGTTATTCTTTTCCCAGAGAAAAAAAAATGCAAGAAAAAGTAATCTCAGTATGAGGGATATTAAGTATGCTACTTAATAAACTTTTGAAAAAATGCTGGACTTCTTTTCATAGTGAGACTACTATAAAGACTAGGAGAGGACAAGAGAGCACAGCACACCACACACCACAGGAGAATGGAATGGAATGGAATGGAATGGAATGGAATGGAATGGAATGGAATAGAATAGAATAGAATAGAATAGAATAGAATAGAATAGAATAGAATAGAATAGAATAGACCATTCTCTAGCCAAGGAACTTGATGTTTAATGCAGTTCAGGATGCCACTTCAGTGGCTTTGCTCAAATATCAATGCAGACATTGATCTTCACCCCCTTGGTCCTTAGTGGAAAATGAGAGCACTTGTACTCACCAGGAGAATCCTAATTCTCTACTGCCTTACAGTCATGAATGTAAAGTGAGTGCGAATGTCATGGTGATGCTGGGTTTTTAACAGCCTTGGAACCTCCTTGCTAAAGTGGAACTGACTGCTCGAAGGGAAAGGCAATGAAGATCCAAACCTCAGTAGTGCTGGGAAAAATGTTCTTGTCATCTTAGTTACATACAGCAGCTAAAAGTTTGCCTTTGTGTGTCAGTTCAGGTAGGTTTCATGACTCAGTCTTTTTACTAGAATAGCAAAAAGAATGTGGGGTGATGTTTAACTGTTTAATGGTAAAGAAAGTTACCATTAAAGAAGTATAACCAAGTAATTGCATTGAAATATTTTGTTATCTAAATAGAAAATTAAGAATCTAATGTTTGTTACAAACTATGTCCCTGTAACTATTGTGAAGACTGCATAAAAACATATTCACTATTGGGATTCAAATCCAAAAGACTGATCATCTGTAACAGGTTAGGTTTATTAAACTGGGTTTTTTTGGTTTTCTGCATTTCAGCTTGAAACAATAGTGAGTGTTTTTCACTGAATAAAGAAAACATTTGAACTGTTGTATTACTTTGAACTTTTCATTCTTTACAAAATTAGGAGGTATGCCTTTTTTCCAATTTGAATTTTACCTGAAGTGGTAAAAAAGTGATAAATGTTGAAGTTGAATATTGCTAAAAGCCCATAGCAATATATTCTATGTTCAGCTTGTTGTTTTTGTTTATCTCATCAGTTGATCATACTTTACATTAATTATGTAAAGTCAACACACAGTTTGACAGACTATGTTACATTATTGGCATTAATAGCAAGTATCATAATAAAGAAATACTGCACATAATTATATGGTGAATTAAAATATATTTCCTACACAAATGTGTGGGCAACAAGCAAGTAGCTGCTGCAGCAAGCATGACAGGACTGCAGCCAGAGGGTGGGGTATGGGACCACATCCAAGTCCAATGAACCTCCAGTTGAGACCCAACCATGAAACAAAATTAAACTTATGTCTGTATCATGCACTCTCACACTTCACTCTGTTTTCAGTGGGAAGGTGTTTCAGTGATCAGGCCTGGATGGATCTGTTGTGTACCCTGATAGCTGTCCCTGTGTGACAGCAGGAGCTCCAGGATGGCAGGGAACCCTATGTACGACAGCAATCCATACCTCACATAGCTGTAATGGTTGATGGGTATTAGAAGAATTCAGTTCATCTTTAAGGGCCATTAACATTGACAGTCACTGACATTTTGATCAAGATAAGAAAATTCAGCTGTATTGCCTCTTGAGAGCCCAGCCCTACTCTCTTGCACAGCCAAATTGTCTATGCATGCTGTAACAACACGTTCTGTAACTTCTAAGCACTGTATGCATTACACTAGATAAATTTTAACTAGCTACTGTTAAATTTGTCATTAGAGAAAATGAGTAACAAAGCTGTGAAATATGAAAGCTCTTCTAAAAGTGCAATTTTGGAGAATTAATTTACCTCTTAACAAAGAGTATTGAAATACTAATCAACATACCACAATTAAAGACTGGCATTGCTGATATGATTTACAGAGTTATTAAAGAAAAACAGAGTTAAACCCTTCCTTATTTATTAGATTACTTAATCCTTTGGCAGTTTGCTATGTGCTAAAATTCATGAGTTTATTAAAAAGAATTGCGATTTTATGTATGTCGTGCATCCCAACAGAATTCAACCAGATTTTGTCATATGTTAAAGGACTATCAGAGGAGTTATTGTAAATATAACTAAGTTCAAGTCTCAGGTACCTTGGTTCTCCACTGAGCACAGGGCTTAGTGGACAGCATGTTTGATATTTCAGACATTCATGCTATGAAATGCTTCCAAATCCAACCTTAGCCCCAGCTGAATGTTCTTTTTTTTATAATTTCCTTTTTATTTATGATTCACCACATTTATTAAGATAAAATCCTGCATTGCAGAAACAGTCTAAAGTATACCCCCTACATACAAACTGATCTCAGGATTACCAGGAAAATTGCTGCCTTTGTATACTTATGGGCTGACGTGATAACTCAAAATAACTTCCATTAGGACTATAAAAACTCCAGCTGATACCAAATGAATTTCATTTGATACCAGCAGAGAAAAATATTGGCTACTGAGATATTCTTTGTTCATGGTTATTTACAGTTAGCCATAATCTGTGTACTATTCAGGAATCAGAATTCCCCAGATGTTTTGCTTTACATCATGTGGTTAAACACAAGCTTTTCCCTGTCTGAATAACTAATATTCATATATTCATATGGAATTCTTCTCTCCTGCCCAGTATGGTTTCTTATCTTTCATTCACTGCAAAAAACAGTTCTTGTAAAGGGGACATAGTAGCTCAACCACCGCCTATTTTGATTTTATTTTACTTCTGCAGAATTTCCTGAAAAGATTGCTCTTTAGATTCATGAAAGGTGGAGGTAGCCAATGTTACAGGCTATGGTGAAATTATATTTTCCTTGGTATCTTGCTAAACCATAATCCACATGCAGAACCAGGGCACTTTTGTATGAAGATAAGACCAAGATGCCACACAAATATTTAATATCACTGCACTCCTAAGTGATTATGTACATCATCTACTGAAGAGCGAGTCACAGACACTATGTTAGTGCATTTCAGTGGATCAGGGAAAAAAACATAAACTTGATGGGCAATTGGAATGCACTGGTGTTGTATAGCTCCAATTCTTTCTTCCAAAGCACAGGGAGGCCTTTTGGGTGCCATGGAAATACCACTGTGAAACAATGCTGTTTGATCCAGCTGCAGATGACTCTCAGCTCACCTTTGCTGTGCAATTAGTGACTCTAGGGCAAAAAAAAAAATTAATCCCAAAAATAGAAATCAAAGCCATAGTTAAAATTATGTGCTATCTTTGTGCAAGAAGAAGGTCATAAAAGGAGAAGTCAGTGGACTGCTTAAACGTAAAGTTCTTGTAATTTAAAGATGGCTTTTCTTTTTCTGTAGTTCACTTATTTTTTTTCTTGCTTTCATCCTTCAATGTAAGTATAATTAATAATTTCATTTCCACAAATACCATTTACATTGGGTTCATTTTTTCTAACTGTTTTGTATTTCTCTAAATTTTTTTAATATGTATTTACATATTTTCCATTCTTATTTTTCAGTTTTGTTTTGTCGATCTGGAACTGGTAAACAGCAGGCTTCAAATGAAATCAAATTATTTAAATCTTCCTTACAGTCAGAAAATAAATAAAGACACTTTCAGACAGAAGGCTATCCCATGAAAAAGTAGGTGCCTAAGACATGGGGAATATGGAATCCTCAGGAAGGTATGACTTTGCTGCCTACAGCATGAATCTAAATGACAAGCTCTTAACAGACATCTAATTTTTCCATGGCTCCTGATGGACGAGATAAATTCCACATGACACAGTTTGTTTCATGGTTTTTTCCAACGGCCCCATTGATATACAAAATTATATCATTTAAACTTATTTGCCCAAAAGTAAATGTGTGTCTTGGACTGGTATTTATGGAAGTCTCTTTCAGTTCCTTATCAGCTATTTTTCCTATTTACAGATCTAGAAGGCCTTAAAATATTCAGGTTTTATTTATTCTTATCTTCTTTATAGTTTCCTTGAAAAGAATGCTAGACATAAACCCATATTTAGATCACACTTAATCCCAGCTATGTGAGCCCCATTTCAGAAGTGAGAACTGTTGCTTCCCCTGAAATCAGTGAAGTTTAAAATTATTCTAATTTTCTGAAAATGAAGCCAGAAAACAAGTCTAGAGAATTTTGTGCATTTTTAAAAAATTAATCTTTCATACTTGCATTTGGTTGCCTAGCTCTGAATAAGCTTGCTCCTGCATCCAGAGGTTGCTGAGGACATAACACAAATGCTGTAGCATGGCTGTTATCATCCACCACAGGTGCTTTTCTACCATGGAGGACAAGTGCCTGTTTCCATCATGGGATGGAATACAGAGATCTTCAGTCAAGCCCTGAGTGAACTACTGCATCCATATAGCAGCTCAGCACCGATGTCACTGAGGTCCCATGAAGGATGTACAGCCAGTCCCAGATGGGCAAAGATGCTCCTGGATGCTCAGATACACTTCTGATTCTAAGCCAATTTCTGCTATTGCAAACTTAGAAGTACTGGTTCTACTGAGTACTGCTCAGCACACATGAGGACAGTAGGATTTTGTTCCCTGGAAGGCTTCACTGACAAGTGTGGAAGAGGAAATATCAATTATTAGAAAAGGTCACTTTGCTGGAAAATTATATTGAAACATCAGCTAATTTCATATATTCATGCCTAGCACTCATTATTTTACAAAAAATATGCTGAGATTAAACTGTAAACTCATACAACTACAATAAATGATTTAAACATTTACAAATGTTACCTTGAGTACATCAAATGGTAGAGAGTTTCCCATTGACTTTGTCTAAACTTTTTCTGAAGGAATTTTCAAAAATTTTCTATCTGCCTCTTACATTGACAGACTTTTCAAAACATAGTTTTTTCGGTAGCTCTCACAATAAAATCTTCTTAGCTGTTTAAATATTTGTGGTTTGGCTTTGTTTTGTAGTTACAGAATAATCTTTTCAGTATAAACTTCATGACCACCCAGAAATAACAGATGAATTGCTTATACCAAGCTCAGAAAAATAGATAAATTCTACAATTTATTTGCTCTTAGGAATACTGCTAGGACATTTATTTCTCCAGGCTTCTGACTTAGATCTACCAGGGCAAATAACGGCTCTGGGTCTTTCTGCTGAAATGTGTATGCAGTTTTAGCCTTCAAAAGGAGTTGAAGTTTTTCTGTTTCCTGGTAAAAACTAAACAAAAAGAAGACTAAAACACTGGAACAAATTAAATTAGGCAGCTTGAATATTTTCAGGTTTTTAGGTTTGCTTCAGCTGTTGCAATTTAAGAAATTAGATTTTCTTTTGGTCAGTGAGCAACTCAAGGTCGGCTGCCTCATAGAGCTCTACTTAATACAGATAATCTATAATGTATTTCTAATCATGGTAACTTAAGACCTTGCCTGTCATTAATTTTGCTACCACAGCATTCAAAGAACTGGAGCCAAGAAGTTTTTCCTCTTAGAGATTTGTTATAGAAAATTATGATAACAAAAAAAAGAATGAATATGGCACTGTAGTTCTTTATTTAAGCACTGGTGTTCTTAATTTCTGTAGTATAGCACCCCTGTAGTTCTTTATTTCAGCATTGTTGAAACAAAGAACCAGCTTTGAGACCAGTGTTATGAAGTCTGAAAAACAGAACATGACAGAGCAGCCTTAACCTTAAAGATAAAGTGAGAAAGTTTAAATTTATTGATCCACTTCAGCACTGAAAAGGGATCTTGTAAAGAAGTAGATGTGTCCTAAGTCATAACTTGGGATATATAACCTTTGGGTTATACACATAGATGAAAACATATGATGAATTTCATGATCACAAAAGTGGAATGGTATTCATCCCTGACACATATTTTCTCCAGAATCTGTCAATGTTTGTGCTGCCAAATCCTCTCTACTGAGCCACTCAATGACCTTCAAAATGCCTGATACCAAGGTACATTCAGCTGACAACTGGCCAATTTTCCAAGATAATGACAATGGAGAAGTAGAGATGCATATTGTCTGTTAGGCAGCTTAAGCTATATTTACTGTTGAGTAAGTGTTTTGTTTCTATGGAAAAGAGAGAATGGGAGTCCTTTAAGCTCTGATCAGATTGACAGATTGGAAACATAAAGCTGAAAGATTGCTTACCCTGCGGCTAAGCCTGTATTTTCAAAATGAGGTTATACACCAAAAAGTGACTGAATAAATGGCCCAATTTTTATTTTATTATTTATTTGGATTTATGAATATATAAAATGTAGGTAAACTGTGTTTTGACATTTTAAAATCCCCACAAATCAAACTACAAAGGGAAAATGAGCAGCAAGTACCCTTATGTACCAGAGAGTAGTGAGGAGATAATCATCATAAAATATCACAGAGTATGTTATTTTCTGGCTTTCCCAGCCTGAATCACTCCTAAAATCAAGGGAAAATCATACGTTCTGTGAGACACTATAAATGTAAGACTAGTTTCTTATGGATCTAGAGTACATGCAGTTGTTCCTCTTTCCTTCCTGTGCTGAGAGAAGCTCTAGCCTTGATTTCTCCATTTTTCTGTAAATACAGAAAAAGGTAATGTTGATTTTGATGGCTGTTTAAATTCCATTCAGATCCTGCCAGACAAGCCAGCCTCCTCCTAACTTGTGCAGCTACAGAAAGATGAACATTCCCAAGCACAGCAGGTGATACTAGAAATTAATTAATCGTTCTGTCAAGGATGGGCATGCCCCAGGGGACAAGTTCACAAGCTTTCTTTGGTTCTGCAGTGCTAACAGTATAACACACTCTTGGATAACACAAAAAAGAAAGTAGGTACAAACAGCCTGAACAAAACCTCATTTTCTACCACCACTACTCTACAGAGAATTATCTTCTCCACCACAAAAACAAATCAACACTCAAAGATAACTACACAGATCTCTAAGAGAGAATTCAAATTGACTAGGATTTTGTGGGCTACCAACCTGAGTTCTGGGAATTCCTTGTTTACCAGAAAAAAAAAAAAAAAAAAACGAGATATCAATCTTGTACAGGGTAACATCTTCTTTCTAGGTCCTTCTTCAATCCAGATTTTTTTTGTACAAACACAGGATGTTTCCATGATGATTAGGAGACATGTCATTCACATAAACAATCATTTGGCATCTGAAAACTGTTGTTTTATGAATACCTAGGGAATATTTTCATACTACTTAAATTAATGATCCTGGTAACTGGCAAACATATCTTAGTTCAAGAGACCAAATGATTCAGATAAATAGGTATCCAGGGCTACCAATGTCAGTTCCTCAAGTGGCCAGTGAAGAAAAGGATGCCTGATGCCTGTTGGACATTTGAAGTTGTCACTTCATGTAGGTTTGTCATCATTTCTCTCTGCTGCTGACTTTAGCAGGTGCTAAAGCAAAGTAACAGCAATGACCAGTGGTGAAGATCATTATTTAACTCAGATTGCCTGCTGATTCCATACCTACACTAGGATAACTATCTAACAGAAAAGAACAGGCACTTCCGATGGCCAGGTCCTTTTGCTTATCTCAGGCATTTTAAGAATCTGTCTTACCTGAGATGAACCCTGGAACCATCCACCTCAATCTCCCTCTTAACTATTAAGTGAGACAACTGGTTTAGTCCACACCTAATTCTTGGACACATAAGGATATTTTAGCATGACTCCTGCTCTGTTAAATTACCAAGAGTACTAACAAACAAATTTATTTACTCAGACATTTGGTAGATACATTTTTTTGTCATGCCAAGATTAAATTGCTATATTGTCAATACACTGGAACTGTTTTCTAATATTTGCTTTCTAGAGACCTTGGGTTTTAATCTATTCAATTATTGATTGATGAATACTCTCAAGAAGACACTGAAGGCAATGAAAAGTCAAATCAGCCTCAAGTCTCGCACAACTGTGCCTTACACTGTTCACATACACTAAAACTTCAGTCATACAGATAGTTTCATTTTTACCTTATCCTGTTTTCAGTGCTAATGAATCCAGATTATATTATTTAGCTGGTCAAAAAATGCTTTTGTTTATTCTTTGTTCTGGGACACTGACCATTAGGGTGAATTCTATAAAATAGCAGAATTAATAAAACTTGTTTTGCTTTAAGCTGGTCCATTTTGAAGTGGAAGAATGAGAGAAATATGAAGAAATGCCCCCATAATAAGTAACACCACATGGCTATAGGATATGTGTGTATTTGAAGATGAAAACCCCGGAACTATTTACAGGACTTCAAAAATAGTACAAAAAATGAACTTACTCTACCTAATTTGGCTTTCCTGATTGAGGAAACATTCTTTACTTTTGCATATGACACAAAATCTGGTCTGACTCAGGATTCAACAGCAGTCCCTCAGGATGGTTGTCCCATGGTGATCAGCAGAGCCCACTGCATTTGTTGAAATGTATAGGACAAATAGGGTGATTTTTCTAAAATGTTTATTATCACTGTATTAAATTTCATATAACACAAGTATCCAATTGGCTTTCTTGACTTGCTGCATTCACTTTTCTGGTTGTCTAGAGCTTTCTTTCAAATAAAACTCTTCATCTCTTCTCTTTATTTGCATCGATTACTTTGTGCCATAAGGGTTCTGCTCATCAGTCTTCCTTGAAGTACAGCCAGTCTCTACCATCTTCCATATCCTACTTGCTCATCCCATTCCCATCATCTGTTTTTGCCCTTCCAAAGCTATTCTTTTTGCCCAGGGCTCAATGTCCTCCTGAAGAAAGGAAGGCAGTCTGGTAATATAACTGTAATATCCAAACATAAGAATCCAGCTCACCACCTCTCCCCATCCTTTCCTCTATATTTAGGCTATTTTCACCTTTATACAAAAAAACCTGGATCCATATGAGATAACATGGTCTCTGCATTTTACTTGGATGGTCCTTGACTCCAGTCCCACAACAGCTGCTGAACTCACACAGACAGGCAACATAGCAATGTTATTTGTTGATGCAATAGAACATGGTTTTCCACAATCTGTTTGGTTTTGGTGCCTGACTTACGTATGTCACAGAAGTAGCTGAAGTTCTTGGTGCTCAGTGAGAGGAGATGGTCTTTCTACCCAACATAGCTGCCAGAACACTTGGAAAGCACCTTTCATGCATTCCTCATGTAAGGAAATAAAGCACTTGAAATCCATTTCTGGTAAATATTTAATGTTTCCATTGAGAGTAAAAGAAAATAAAAGGAATATTGAGCTTCTCTGTCAAGTCACTGATATGTCCTCCTGTGCCCTTCCTGAGAATAAACAGCCCCTAGTGCTGCCCTGGGATGATCAGAGCTATAGTTGACCATTTTCCAGACAAAAATGCAGGATACAGAGTTATATAATGAACCAGGGCAATGTCAGCTGTAAGTTGTCACCTCACCAGATTCTTGTCTGTCCCAGTGATGGCTGGAGAGGAGCATCTCCTCACATGAGCTTGCCTCAGCCTTTTGATCATTCCTTTTGAGTTTCTCCCACTCCGGATGAGTGCTGCAGTTGCTAGACCTCTGTATACAGGGTGAGAGATGTTATGATGCAGGTCGAGCCTGAATGTACCTAGCTTTTTGTCATTCTGCAGGAATTTAAGCAAGTACCTGCTACATAGCTTTAGGAAAAAAAATAGGTACCCATCTCCCAAGAAACGGTCGTTTCAGGGAGACTGTTCGCACATAATTAATAATAAACGCCAGAGGAGCTTTCAAATTAAGTCGGGAGGTATCTAGAGAGCTGAAGTACATAAAAAAAGTATCAAGCAATCCTGCAAAGGGAAGAGGCCAGGTTGCTGTCTCACCCCAGGATAGGTTTTAATCATTGCTAGTATTGTTTCCTCCAAGGTCAAAAATACCAGGACAGTTTTATTCATGCCTGCTTCTCACATCAAACATGAACATATCTGCATATCATTTTCAGATGCAGGGCAGGGCCTGATCCCTTGACTGTTTGCTGATTGATATGACTTCTGTGAAACATAGTGAACTTGGGTACTGGCAGAGATACAGGCTCTTTGGAGGAAGAGGATTATGTTTCTAATGGGCAAAACCCATCATTTTCCTTTAAAAATGTACATATTTGCAGCAGATCATAAATATTTCCTTAAGCCTAGCATACTGATATGAAAAAACCCTCTTAAATATCTGAGGAAAAATGTGTTTACTTTGCAGTGTCAGGACATTAAACTGTAAAATGCCTCAGCTTATTTAAATCCATGTACAGCAACATAAAGTGTACTTAACCCCAGATGTTGAAGAAATATGATCTGCAAACTAGTAACAGCATATTTAGAGGCTGGATATCATAAGAAAACAAACTTAGTCCCTTACACAAGAGTTCTCTTTTTTTGTTTGTATTATAGTTGTTTTTGTTTCTAGGTTGGAAAAAGGCTAAACAGAGAATATTTGATTAGAGAAAATAAACTCCCATTAGCACTGTGAGATACACAACAGTGCAACACCCTGGCTCTGCTACAGCACAATGCCAAATGAAGCCACGATGGAATTAAGTTTTCCATACAGAGGGAAACATGCAGATTTTGTTCACTGTCCTACACCCCAAATTCACATGGGGAGAGGAGGCGCTTCTCACCATGTGGAAACTATTAAAAGGATGTGTAAAGAAATGTTTTTAATTGAAATTGTCATTGCTGAGCAAGACTGCTGTCTGGGGTATCTTGCTGAAAAGTGACAGCAACAGCAGGGTAACAATGTAAGAGATTGTAAAACCAGTTTCCATTACGCACTAATTCAGGGACCACATATGGGATGCTATCACGTTGTTTATTTTAAGACTTAACACTAAGGGTGGAAACCCTCTTGTTGATGCAAGGCTGAGAGCTAGAGAGGAAGCACAATCCAGGTCAGGGACCAGAAACTGAGGGTCCTCTGCTGCTGACCTGCTGTGTAGCCTTGTGCCACTGACGTCGTCCTCCCTGCCTGTGTCTCCTCTCAAGCTCTGTGACTATTCTGTCTCTTGACATCACATTTCCCTTCGGATGGAGGCAATCTTTCTGTAGTGCATGCTTAAGTACCAATGCAATATCACTGTGAATAATAACAAGTAATAATTTGACCACTAAATTGTCTGTGGAAAGTCTCACTTCAGTCCAGCTCTCCAAATTCATAGCAGGACAGTCTGACAGAGACTTGTCAATCCTGGAACAATTCTTCCTAAAGGATAATATTTGTATTTAATTTGTATAAAAAAAATAGTTTTTATATTTGCTCCTTTTTATTCATTGGAGTCTTGAAAGCTTGACAGTGTGAGTTTTGTTCTCTCAGGCCTGGGCGCTGTAGATGCGTGCTGCTGCTGAGCACACATCAGCAAAGAGCCCAGGCACAGGGTCAAACTGTCTTCTTCAGCTCACACAGAGAAGATGAAAGCTGTGACACGTCAGCCCTACCTCTCTTTTTCACTGGAATATTTATAGCCAAACCATGCTCTTTAAGGGCAGGTATCTAAAGCTGATGCTGGCATCTGGATGTCAAGCACAAAGCTGGGAGCTGATATGTGTGATGGCTCTACAGCACTTCTCTTTCAGCTCCTGCTTCAGGCTTTAAAGCTCCCTCGAAACCCAAGGTCATCTGGTTTTCTTCCGGTTTTACACAAATTAACCCAGCAAAGCATGAAGGGAGTTGAACCCCACAATGAGAAGCATTTTGATTTTTTGCTTCTATTAATCAGACAAAAAAGCTTTATCTCTTTAAAGGAAGATGGGGAAAGCAACTCTTGCTAAGCCAGACTGATCTTTCTGAAATTGGAAGACAAAGGTATTGCCAACTCAGCCAAAATGGTCACAGTGACATGAATAAGCCTGATAATATATTCAGGTAGGCCAAAACTATCTGCTTTTTCATCGGTTCAACACGAACAAACCACAAGTAAGCCATTTCTGTTTCAGAAGAAATGGAACCTAAATCAAAGAATTAGTGCAATTTTGTATTCCTATTCAGAGAATTATATAACACTCATGCTACCACTGAATTCATAAACAGCCTCACTTCTCCTGCATGATCTCACTTCCCTAGTTCTTGAAAGATTAAGACCTTCTTGACAGCATCCTTTGGATTCTTGCTTTAAATACTACATGAACTAATTAGGTGTGTATATATATGTGTAATGCAATGTTCATGTGAGGTGCCTCTTCATTGTGCATTTATGCCTCTTTGATACAGACATGAGGATGCTTTGGGCATGTGGCAGTTTGCAGACTATTCTGGAGTCATTCTCTTATAACAAGAATTTGATTGCTGCCTCTTCCTCCTGGAATGGGGAAGGCCAATCCCCAGACTTCAATGGGGCTCAAAGCCCTGCTCAAGGTGTGCACTCTGGTCATGCACCATGTTGCAGGTAGCAACCAAAACTGACCAGACACTTTCTCTCCTGTCCCTGTGCCTGCTTTCTACTGGAAGGAAAGCTTTGAAAATAGAAAGTGTTACGTGCAGCTTTCCCCATGTCAGTGGCTGGGAAAGCTGAACATGGGGAAGCTCACTTTTGCACTTCTATTTAAACATATACTGAGTCTCTTTATCATTACCCCCTCCTTCTAAGGCAGTAGTCGTGCTCCCTCAAGTAGTCTCTTCTATCTTTGTCCCTCAAGTCACATTTTAAGCACACATCCCACTGCCTCTTGAGGATGCTTCCAATTTTAATTCAAAAACCATCTCCCTTTGACAAAGACTTGTGTCTTCACAGTTTTGTAATAGAAAATTATGAGCAGAAATAAATAATCATGAGCCTCTGGTACCAGAAAGAATTTTTCCCCTAAAGGAAGGGATCCTCAGCAATTTCCGTTGTCTACATAATTAATTTTTGTGTGTCCCTCATTTGAAGACTCTGTCACACTTTGCAAATCCACACCAGGGCACTGCAGCTATTGCTGTAGGGCACAAGCCATTTATATTCTCCAAGTCCCATTTTGGAAGCCCCAGTCCCACTGAGTAGATATTACACATTCAAGGAATCTCACTGATACCAAAATGACTAACTGTGTGAGTGCAACTCACAGCATCAATAAGCTACATGACCTACTCAGTAAATTAGTACTGCTTTGCAAATGCATTGCAGAGTAATGTAGTAGTATTGCAGAAGGAATGGGTTGAATCACCATCACCTTTACCTTACAACTGGTCCAGGTGGGGAAGGAGGGGGTGTTTTGGCTTGAAGTTTCCTGAAAGATTTTTATTGGTTCAAACAGGAACTATGTACTTATTGGGGAATAGTAAACAAGAGTCTAAGTACAGGAAGCTGGATTGAGTGAGTGCTGAGTAGATGTGATATATAGTTTGTTTCACTTCCTCCAGTTCATATGTGTATTATTGTTAATATAATCTCAGTGTAAAACTCAGCAGCAGACATGAAATATTAAGCATGCTATGAAAATGATAGGTTTTGTGAATGTTGTTAAAGTCAGTCAAATTCAGAATCACATCTAAAAACACCTTTCAGCTTTTCTCTCTGCTTCTGCAAGTGTCTGAAGTATCTTATTATTCACATATTCACATTATGCCATTGCCTACTCTCTAACTGCAAATGCAGAATTCATAGGCTGACATTTTTTCATTACTTATATCCACTTCAGAAATAACTCAAATTGAACTCTATTTTCTGTGACATAAATTACTTTGGTTTTGAGTTCAGTACTATAAAGTGTGTATAAAGTTTTTGCCATGACTGTCACATGATATCTCTCATCTTTTTCTAGGGCCTCTGTTCTACATAAAGCGTGAATAAATTTGGTCTGGTTTGTTTTGACTTGACTTGACTTGTTTTGTATTGTTGTTTTCTTTAAGTCAGAACATGCACTGTTCATTTTGACCAGGGCAATAAGTGTTTTTGCTGTCCTTCCTTTGAAACAAGCAGTACTAACCTAGAGTCTCCTGTGAATTTAATTTCCATTTCCCTAAAACTGCTGCTATGCTATGGCTCCTTTTAGATTGACCTCACTGAACACAGCTGCTATTTCTTATGCATTCTGCTTCACCAGAGCTTTGACTTATTGAAACAATGGAAAGAAAGCGCTGCCTCTACCTTTTTACCCTTGAGAGGAGACTCTGCTCCATAATTATGAATAATTCCCCTAAGATGATGATGTGATTGGGTTAGCAACTAAAATATTTGAGTAAAGATAACCTGGGTTGATTTTAAAAAATAATAGTTCAATAGATTTTAAGGTCATCAAAGCTGCTCTGATTATATGGATCACATTCCTACAAAACACTAGGCTAACTCCTATCTGAGTTAAACAGTATATTTTTGAAGCCAAATCACTTTTGAATTAAAGATACATCCCTTGGTAAATCGCTCCAACGATTAAATGCCTTAGCTACTTAAAACTGCGAATCCCCCTCAAAATGTCAAGCTTCGGCTGGCAGTCCAAACACATACACAAGCTCTTGCTTCTTCCACAGGGTTAGCAATTCACTGGTGTCAGATACTCCCATCCTCTGTAGGGATGTTCAAAGGCTGCTCTCAGCTCAGCTTCAAACCTTCTTTTTCAGGGTAAAGGACTGCTTCCACAAGACCCTTATACCAGAGTATATTTTCCATACTTGTAATCGCAGATGTTTGTTCCTAAAATCCCTTTAGATTCCTAAAAATATCTTTTCCAAAATCTCTCCAGTTTTCATCTTCTCTATTTCTATTTTTTTCCTTTTAAGCCTGGCACTAGCGTGGGGCACATTATTCTGCAAACAATTCTGCTTCTGCTGTATGGGAGGGCAGGGGAGAAATGCACACTCCCCCCATTCCTGCATGACATCCTTGGCTTGTATCTATGCTCTGACCTAGCACTTCACAGTGGGAGATCATGATCAGTTTGTTAACCAATGAGGCTGGCCATAAAAACTTAAAATGCAACCACTTGTGAAAGAAGATTTTGAGACTAATTTTCCTACCTCACTCCATGCTCCAATACACATACAAAATAAAATGCATTAACTGCAACTTGCTGCTGTAATACCACATGGGTATGACAATCAGTTTTCTCCCCTGTGTCCTCAGTGGGTGAGGTTTCCCAGCTCAGCCAAGAGCTGAGAAGTGGAAACAAATGTAGTGACAGGAACCAGAACAGGAGGAGCACAGCCCTATCTCCAGCAGGGCTGGGCTCCAATGACGTCCTTCTGCCATGCACATGTTTCTCTGTCGAGAGGAACAGCAGTGGCATGGCATGGCACTGTCAGACCTGAAGTACAGAGTGGCTTAGCAGTGTAATGTCATCCAAAACCCAAACGCTATGATGTTCAACAGACAGGTGTGAGAAGTGGGCTTTGCCATTTTGAATCACCAGCATTTTGTTGTCCAGAGTCAGACACTCCCACCAAAGGTTTTCCCAATTCATGAACAGGTCTACCACTGTGCCTTTGGACCTCTTCAAAGTCTCCATTGCCCAAAGGGCAAAACTCCTCCTTGTCCATTCATTAGGGGCACAAAACCCTTCTGAAATGTGGTTACAGGCTTGGAAACAGGTATTTGGACTGGATACACAAAGTGCTGGGCAGCAAACTCCTTAGACTGACCAAACACCTGGCCTTCACAAGTGACTCCACAATGGAATGGAGCACCCAACCTTCCCTCCACAGCTGTCCCTTCACACTACATTCTTGGCCAGATTTAAGAGCTATGCAGTTAGTACCTCCTCTCTTCACAATTTCAGGTACATACTTCAAACTCTACTTTGGTCTCCCATAGCAGGGTCTCTTCCGACAGAAATACTGCTCCAGGGTCAACTCCCTACTCTGTTATCACTTTCTCCCATTCCTATTTCCTTTATTGACCAACTGTTTATTCATTACTTCTCTCACTTTGTTTTCATCCATTTTCTTCACATCTCTATATGTCTTTGAGAATAAATATTTGCATCTTCAGTATGAGTGCCTAATTCCAGCATGGGTAATGAAAGCAACAACCAAGTGACTATTGGTTCATGTCAAGTTCAGCCACACTGCACACATTGTGCAAGCTTTAAAAAAATTCTCATTATATATATTATAAGACATGGACGTTTTCATTGGCACACACTGGAAGGCATGATATGGAAAGTTAACTTTCAGAGGAAGCTGAGAACAAATGGAAGTTCAGTAGAGTTTTAGATAAAATTCACTTGCTTTTATTCCTCTCCTAGAATTCTTGACAGAATTTGCTTTCTTTTGTGTGTGTGTGTGTGTGTGTGTGTGTATTCCTGTTTATAGTTTTGCATATTACCTATAAAAGAGATGTATTAAAAGAACAAAAAAGTCAAGAAGAAGAAAGCAATTATTTTTGCTTCTAACAGCTAAATATCAATCTATGTGACAGTTTGCCTTGTGAGTCAATATGGCCCTGACTCAGCAAAGTTCCCATCCACACACTTAACTGTAAGCTTGCAAATAGTCTCATTGGCTTTATTTTGCCATATGTTCAAGTTTGACTGGATTGAGACTTCTAACAGATGTACACAACCTTATTAAATACAAAACTTAGGAAAACAAGGTGCCTGGCTTCCTCAATAGTCTGAAAATCAGGCAGGAGCATTAGAAAGGCTTGAAGTTTAGAGAGGAAGTCAACCAAAAAAACATTAGCTTTTTCTTTTCAAGCATCCCTTTCCCTTCCTGACCCTGACACTAACATCCTGCATAAATGCAAACTCAGATTCATACTGCTCTGTCTTGGTTTTGCACAATCTTCATCAAAAGGTTTTTCAAAACCCAAGCTAAAGTCACCATAGCCTGTCTGCTGCAGTTTGTCTAATGCTGAAAAAGGTGGCATAAATAAGATTGATCTCTGCAACTTAAATGCCTTTGATCCCATCTCCTGCCATTAGCTTTCACTCATAGCCTGCCTCAGATCACCCCACACTTTTTACAATTATGTCTCCAAAGTTTTTATTTCAGTAGAGGACTCAAAGTATTCACTTGTTTTTTCTTTAGTCACCCCTTGAATAAAAACGTGTCATTTTCAGCTGAAACCACAACCAGCTCTGCTTCCTAAAGAAAAGCAAAATGTGAATGTGTGGATGCCGAGCATGGAAAAGGACAGAAGAATGACAGCATTTAGAGAACATGAGGAAGCTTTTAAAAAGGCTGAATTTTCTTGTTCTGTAGCTCTGAACCCTAAAATGTTTGGGCCTAAAATACTAAAGCAAAAACTGTGAAATCAAAACACCCAGTTTTGTACTGCTTTATAACCCTGTTCATCTCACCTCACCTGACACTGGTTGGGAAGCCAGCTCCAAGAGTAAAGGCCAGGGACCATTTCATCACTTAAACCTGGAAAGCTGTGTGACTGCAGCATTTTGAAAAATCTCTGATTTTGCAATTAAAGTTCAAGGGTTGTCAAAATAAGGAGAATTATGCCAGTCAGCAGAAGCTAATGGACACCTGTGAGTCTTCCAACTACAACTTCAAGATTAATTGTGTTGTATGGCAGAGGGTTGCAACGTAATTGTTGAAAATATTTCCACAGTTGAGGAAGTAGCAAGACCAGGAAATTGTTCTGTACCCAGAACTTGAAGAGCAACCAGCAGGAGAAGGACAGACTGCTGAGCACCAGCAGTGATCCCAGGAGAGATCCCCCAGGGTACTGGTGAGGCTTAGGTTGATGTGATGGATTTAGTTCCTCTTCAGCTGGGACAGTCATGTCCAGACAGCCCCTGAGCATCATTTGCAAGGATTAGAAAAACAGCTCTTTGGATCTATCAGATTCTGTCAACCAGGTGCATGATTTAGTTGCTTACACTTAGGTGTCTGGAATAATTTTGAGATATCTTGTTTGTCACTGAGCAGATTTTCAAGGTGTAATAAATTGTGTGATAGACCCGACACCTGCAGAGAATTATCTTGGATATTCTGCAGCATCTCAGAATGCACTAATCAATCACCTATGCACAGAAAACTACCATTCCCCTAGACCTCCACTGGCTATAGCAGAAGCTTGTACTCAGAGCTCACAAGTAGAGACACATACAGACACTTGGATCTGAGTGTCTTTATCGTTGAGCTGAATCCCTGTTGGATCCCAGAAACCTGGGTTTTTTGAGCTTTCTGTGCTTTCTGGCACTGACCCCTGGGAGAATACTGCTCTTGACCTGAGGCCTGGAGAGGGCTTCCAAATTTGAGTGATGAAGTTAAAATCATGGGTGCGTAGTTAAATAGAAGTGTGTGTTTTCACATGGTGAAGGATTTTAAATTTGAGGTTTTTATAATATAGTAATAGGTATGGGACAAGATGGAGGATTTTGGGTGGTGTCTCTTTCGGTGTTCCTCCTTCTTGTTCGTGGTTTCAGGTAGTTGGACAGTTAGTACCACACTGAGGGTCATGGGAATTTGGTTATTGGGTTAAAAGTATAAATAATATAGGTGTTAATTCTCTATTAGACTGTTTAGCTTTACAAGACCTTGTAGCAGCTGGATCTTGCTCCATTTTGCCTGCTTCTAGCACTTTCTGTACTTTTGATAAGATTTAATAAACAATCAAGCCCAAACACAAGAAAATTCATTTCCTTCGTTTGTTTTTTTACTCTAGCTCTGAGTGAAGACAGAAGAGACTCCAAACAAACCACTAATTAAGTGGTGCATAACACCACCACTGTTACAAATCCCATTCCTGCTGACCCAGTAAACTTCGTCATGCCCAAAACACACACACACTAAAAGGGCTAAAAGATAAATGCTCACTGACTTTTACTCGCTTTCAAAAGGGCTCTTCAGAGTCAGCATGCTAATTAAATTGCTTGCAGCTCCTTTCACTTTCTATTTTTCCCTCTCTCCTCCTTTCCCTGTGCTCCATCACAGGAGTTATTTCCACTTCTTTCCTTCTTCCTTTTCCACTTCTTTTATCCAGTGGCCTCTGTACACAGAATGGCCATCCTCCTTTCAAACTCTGTGTGCTGAATCATGTCACAGTCTTTAGAAATTAGCAAGGCTGCTTAGCAATGCAGCCAGTCAAGGACTACTGGAGAAAACATCTTCCACAGTGCTGAGGTCCTTATTTAGCCAGTTGGGTGTACATCTGACACTGTCCTGGCTGAAGAAAGCCTTTGATTTTAGTCCAGGTTAAGCACTGATCAAATGCTCTTGTATTAAACAAGGTGCCACACAAGAGTTTTTGAAGAATAATGGGATTCAGATATCCCTGCCCTTGGCACATCCTGCCAGCTTACTTTGGGCATTTCCTGGTCTCTGTGCCATCTCGTTTTGATGTCATTTGGAGACCCTGAACCTGGATACTTTCAAATGTCATGATACCAGGTTGTGAAGTTATTTGAGTAATCTCTGATACAGGTATTTGAAGTGTACATCACTGTAATTCTCTTCTGGGGTAACTAGACCTGTTGAGAAAAAAAAATACATAGGAGCACTGAAACATGTGGGTAACAAGTTAAATACAAATTGTGAATATAACTGTTTCATTTCTTTCAGGTATTCTGCTGTCATTGGATATAAAGCTGCTTAAGGCTATGCATAGATTAAAAATGTGGACCATTTCCTGGTACTTGGGAATGTCTCAGCAATGTCCCAACTCCAGAAAGGTCAAGATCCTTTGGTGCATATCAGTTTCCACAGAGAGGAAATTAATAGCTGTGCATAGGAAAGGAAATATGCAGTCCAGACAGTAGCAGGTTAGGATGATGGGTGCAGTAATCCAGATTCAGACTGCCTCCTGAACCTTTGGATTTTTAATCCCTGAGATCAAAAGCTCCCACAGGCAGAGAGCACACTGCTTTTTGTGCACAGTGCAGAGCAAGCTGTCAGTGCTGAGTAAATAATACATAACAAGTTTTATAATCAGGACTTAAAGTGTCTATCAGTTCTCTCATGGCAGCTGCTTATTTGCTTACTGTGGGAACTGAGTGACATTTGAATGAGTGCATCCAGGCAGAGAGGAGGTCTGGGGAGCTCTGCCATCCTTCCTGCCAGCTCCTGGCTCTAGCACCTGATCCATGACAAATGGGTCACATTTGGTTCCAGCCTCAAGCAAACCACAACAGAGGCATAGATTTGACTCTTCAGAGGGACTTCTAGAGGTGCAAGAGGAGCCATTTTTCTAGGGTTTTAATAAACCAAAACTACTGCTACACCATCATCCTTGGGGCAGTAGAGTCCCTCGGCCATATTTGTCTGGTATTTGGAAGGGAGAAGTTTTCCTGAACCTGAATCCTGGAACTTAAAATAGGAGCCTTTTAAAACATTTCTTATTTTTAATTTGCACTGACATTATACGTTAAATTTTCATTCAAAATGGAGAAATAGATGAGGTGAAATATTTCACTCAGTTTTTCTTGTTTGTTAAGTTTAAAAGCATTTTTCATAGGCCTGAAAAGAACTTCTTATACCAAAAAATGCTGTTTCCTGTTGCATCTTTCAGTCATGTCACTTTATTTCTTTCTTCAGCTGTTTGTGCTCTATCTACTCAGGCCTCTGGCAGCCTCTGCTCCTACAGGGAAGCAACTCCAGACCTGGGGAAGAAGCTCCAGACCCTCATTCTTTCTCTGCTTAAAAACCTATTAATTTGAAGTTGATATATAGTACTAGCCTCTTTGTATTTCTTAGTTCTGCTCTCTGCCTTGTCTTCTGCCCTACAGAATTCTGTTTCCCTGAGGTACTTGAAAGTAGCAATCAGTCTCTGTTTCACTTGGCTCAGCGAGTGCAGGTCTAGTTTGTTTTTATCTCTTCTTCAGCCAAATAACTTCCAAGCAAAAAAATGGACAAGCAGCTGCGCTCCATTGGGAATTTGTACTTGGGAGAGAAAGCCTTTCTGGAAAAAGACTATGCCACAGAATGACATTTTCACTTGCCTCTCTGGGGAAGGGGTGTCCATCCCCTCAAATCATCATGAAAATTAGTATGTGCATGAATGCAGAAGAGCCAGGGTGGAGATCCATACCATACATTCCTCACTAGTTTTCCTATACTTTTCCTCTGTGGCTCTGTCCTCATTTTCAGTCTTTCAGCTGATTACTTGTCTAGAAGTGTCCCCTTACTTTGGGGCAACTGTGAAGATGGCTCCATACATCAGTCAATCTTCCCACAAACTCATAATTTACACCAAGCCTGGTTTCTCTGTCTGAAGCCCCAAGAGAACAGTCCCTCCTCATATAAAGGTTTAGGTGGTGCCTGTCTCTTGCACAGAGCTGTGAAGCTGGCAAGATTTTCCTTTCCTGCTCTACATCTGCACAAAAATCACTGGAAGCTTTTGTAGGATTTAACATGTTAATAGACTAGCACAGTGTACTAGAGCCATAAAATCAACTCTTCTGCTGCAGATTTAACCTTCTATTGTTCAACGTATACAAGAAATATATTTCTGAATTTAATGTTCATCATGAGAACATGACAGCCAAAGCTTCCTTCCCTAAGAAAAATACAATTATGACTTATTTTAGAATGCTCTTTCTCACCAGGTTGTCACAGATACGGTCGAATCATAGAAGGTTGTTAAAAATCCATGTCACTCCAGACATTTCAACCTATACCATGTTTTCAACAATTCATGTTCTGAGTTGAAAGTTACCCTTGCCATGCTCAATATTATCTGCCACATCTGAATAGATTTCTTTTATATTCTTATCTAGCAGTCTTTAAGTTTGTGTTTCACATCTCTTGCAATTAAATCTTTCTTTTTCTTGGGTTGGATTTTGATTGCTCTTTTTTTCCTCCCCAAGCCTGTACAGCACAACTGCTAGTGAAAAAAAAAAACGGTCCACTTACCCATAGGTGATAAAAAATCACAGTAAAGCCACAGATGTAGCAGAGTGAGAATTACTGTAGCAGCAGGAACAGAAGATAAAAGAGGATTATATATGATGAAATGTAGTAATTGACTAGAAGTCACTGAAAAATACCAGATGGATGTCACTATTCCACACAGCTCTAATTTGCCTCTAGTCTTTATTGAGCTTCACTTGAGCTTTGCTTTTACTATTTTCCTGAGTGTAATTGGGGTTTATTGATATGCTATTATGGGCCAGTTTATATGTGACCATAAAAAAATACAGTTTGAGGCCCCAGTTTAACCAGGAACACAGTACTATTCTGCTTAGCTGAAGACAGTCACATTAATGACTGCAATAAGATAAATTCCTGTTTTCTCCCTCAGACCTTTTCATAGAGTATGAACAGTAAATGCTTCACACGGCATTTAAATTGCAGAAGCATTTTCAATGAGGTATTGCTGCATAAAAAGATCAGGCATGTAATTTCAGATACTGCCAAAAGAAGCTTATATGGGATTTTGATTCTGGTTTTGTGTATAAAGAAAACAAATCTACATACTATAATGACTTGCCAGAGCCAGTCTGGAGGTCCGCTTAGTTATCAAGAATTTATTTTTCTATTTATTTTAGCACTAAGGTCAGGGGAGAATGGAAATACTTGAGTTTTGTTCTTTTTTATCTCCATCCACCTGGCAGGGGTTGAAATAAAAGGAAGTAAGGGACCGCTAGTTTTCTCTCTTCTGACTGAGTGGGAGAGTCCTGCTACTTTTCTGGTTTGGCTGGAGAAATTGTGCCTCAGTGGCCAGGAATTTGATATTAGTTGGTACCTAACTCAAATCTTTCTGCCTTTCTGGCAAAAGATAGGAGCATCACATATGGAAAGAAAAGATACCTCACCTGAGTGACCCACCATGAATGGATTTTCACAAAAGCCAGAAGTATAGTGGGTAGATGAAACCAACACTTACCTCTGCACTTACCCTTCTGCCACCCTCCAGTGCAGGGTGGGATACACCATTTTGCCTTATCTCTCCCAAAAAGCACTTGAACAAACATCTCAACAAGGAATTTGTACAGGTCTCTTGCAGGGAGGCTGCTAAGCCAGATGGGCAGTAGAAGAGACTCTGACGTGGCACCTCTGAAATAACAAAACATGGGGAGATCCCAGGCTCTGGTCACTGTCTGAGCCAGGAGCTAAGTCCAAGGTCAGGTCAGAGGAGAAACAGCTCCTGCAAACATCTAGCACAGGGCAGGCAGCTTCAGGCACTTGCTGGCCATGGCCTGAGGAGTGGCACTGCAGCACCAGCACTGCTGGACATGCCAGCAAGCCTTGCCACTGCTACAGAGGTCTGTCTCCTTCTCCCCATAATTACTGCCTCTAAATCACCAAATCAGCATCCCTTGTTAGCTATCCCTTCCCGATGCAGAGGCTTGCACAAGTGCTCTTCCTCCACATGGCTTCCCTAAAAATGAGCAAATGGGAGGCACTTCCTACCCTCTGGTAACCTGCTTTGAATTCTTCTTACAGCTTTCATTTAAACTATGCTTTGACTCTAAGGCACTATACTGGCCATTTTGCTCACACAGGAAAGAAAACACAATTGCTGCAGTTTAATTCTTACATATTGATTTCCTTTCATCCTCAAAAAGACTCTTGCTCTGTTTGAACCCTGGAAGACAAGCTAGGAACACCAAGCAGTACAGCCCTGCTCTAGTGTGTGTGTTACCTGTTCAAAATCCCACTTCTTTTCCTTCCATCCTGGCAGGGCACCTGCATTTCTGACAATTACCACTCTGGTTTCAGTTTTTCTTCTTTTTTTCTACGCCCAGTCAGAGGGTGACCTTTAAATACATTAAAACCTTTGCTGATGGTTGATTAGACTACTCAGATATGCCCCTAAATGCCCACCATGTCACTGACCAAATCAAGGTGCACCATAGCTGTGGCCACTGACATTGAGCCACTAATTAAAAATTTTCACTAATTCTACAGTAGATGATATGCACTGTGTGATGTGTTTTATTAATCTTTCAGGAAAAAAAAATGTTTTGTTTTTTTCCTTTTAAAATATCTTTCATTAGTGTCAGATTATAGCCAGGAAGTGTATGGTAATTGAGTACTTGCTTGTTTATAACAATTAGTGGGAGGTTATCATACATGCTTGCCCTTAAACCTATTTGAATAAATTATATTTATATAATATAAAATAATGATACTGTACCAGGACACATGTAATTTTCATTTATGCAAATAGGTGCTCTATAGGAAGAATGTGTTGTTCCAGCTGTGACATTGTCCAGACTGTGCATGTTGCCACATGGTTGGATGTTCTTCATGGTACAAATGTATGTTAGTATAGGGGCTTTGTTTCCACTACACATATTTCAGTTGAGATCAGAAATGCCATTATATAAAATACTAAAAAGGAGTTTACAATTCCATTATTTCAAGTAATCATTTTCTAGATATTTGTAGCAAATCAAATAAATTTTGCTGGAAGAACCATATTTTTTAAAGTTTAGTTGATTGAAATTAAAATACCGTTTCTGTTTAAAAGCCCTACCTCATTTCTAGAGAAAGAATCCAGGACAGGACAATTCCCTAAAAAAAAAATCATTTGGAATATATAAAGCCAAATATTGTTTAAATTAATAAAGAAAACAAGCATTTGTATTATTCACATTTTATTCTGTGATATGTTTCTTAAGAAAATTTCTTGGTGACAGTGCAGCAACCTGGTAAAGTAGTTTGATAGTGTAGGATATATACCATAGTTTTAGAGGGGACACTCCATACAGGAAAACTGTAGAATGAATCATGTTTACTCTCCACAATTTTCACGTTCAACAGAGTGGGTGTCTCACACACACAAAACTATTTTCTTATTGTTTCTCTAATGCTATTCAAGAGGACACATGTTGTCTGCATATTCGAGAAAACACCATTTGCATTGCTGGTAGTAAATTAAAAGCTGTCACAAGAATACATAATAAATAGATAAAATGCATAGTTCAACACTTGAATATGAAGCTGTAAACACCAGCAAGCTGTCACCTTGACATTTGCTTGCATTAATCTGGAAGCCAATTTAAATATATTTGACTGTTCACTTCAGTATATTGTCACTGCCTTTCTCTAGAAGGATACATTGAAAAAATTTCTACTGTGAGAGCAGAAAATAAAATGTTCAACTAACTTGTAGTCCCACTGCAAATGCAAAGTTCTACTCTGTAGAAACCCACGTAAAGAAGTAATTGTGAGAAGTCAAGCATAATAGTAAGTCTTCGAAAGGGACAAAGAGCTGAACTGGAGCAACATCCATATGTAAGATGTTTAAGGGCTTGGAAAATAAAAGAATCTTTTTTTCTTGATTCTCTTATAGAGATGAGCTCCTATGTACTCATGCATAGCCCCACACTGTTTGATAAACCACAGAACAGGGTTTTGGCACCAGCATTAATGATTCTCCAATGACAGCCCCAGATGCACCAGGTAGTTGCTCATTAGCATGCTGTCCTAATGCCAAGGGAGTGGTTAGATAAAAACAGACACCAGAGAAGAGATAAAAGGAGGTGAATGAAGGGAAAGGCCTTTTAACTGTCTGTCTCTCTTTCTTCTGAGGATCTCCCTCCCGAACGACCTTAAATCAAGTGGCTGACACACAGGTTGCAGTGCTGGTAGAGATGCAGGACACCCATCTCAAGTGCAGTTATTTGGTACTTTTCACTTTGCCTTCCACAATAGTGACAAGAAGACAGATTATTTCAAGCACCTCCAGAGTTATGGCATAGTGAATGTGCCTTGCTGCTAATAATAGAAATAATTGTTTTTCCAAGTTCTGTGTTTCATTTGGAGCCAATTCTATCAAATTTAATAACATCTCACATTCAGAAAAGAATATAATTAGCTTTTTCTTGGCTTGAGTAAAATAAGCAAAATTGTTCTCTCATTGATCAAAAAGAAGTCAGTGAAAAGATAGCTGATTACGATGCGCACATGGTAACGCCTAATCTAATATTCCACTTTATGATGGAAAGAAGGATCAGACATGAAGTTTATATCATAATCATATCAAATAAATACATTCCTAGAGTTTTGTCTGCAGTGCTGCAGTGGAATTTGGATGACAGATCCAGTATTTATGAAGTCTGACAGAGGAGCACAGCTCAAGGGGTTTTGATATATGCTGGCACAAATATGTCCTTTTTATTTTATTTTGCTGCTTGTATCAGACAGAAATTTATCACTCTGATTAGTACATAGTTATGTTGGCAAGTTCATAATGCTATAAAGCATCTCTTTCCCAACATTTCTGTTTTCACGGCTTTGGAGATTTTCAGGGAAACAGGGAAAGCTAGAAGGGTATTTGTATTTCATAGCAGACAATTCATACAAGAACAAGAACAGTAGGCAAAACCAACTTGCAAGCCTATAACCACCACTTAAAGAGGTTTGTAGCTCATTTAGGAAAGCTAAGAGACCTTTCTTTTGATATGTAATCATAAATAGCTCGTTACGTAGTAACATGATTTTGCTTCTATGCTTCACCGTGGGGATAATAGACAGGCTGCTTCTTTATGTAACTCTCTCTAAGCAATTTTGGGCCTCTATGTGGAAAAAGATAGCTTCAGAGCACTCATTGCTCACAGACATGTCTGGTCCCCATCCTGAACACAATCAAATTTTCTAGTAAGTATCAGCAGAACGGTGCTGCTTGGGAGATATTTACAGTGATGTTGTCTAAAGGGTTTCATTCTTCTGATGTATGGTGTTATAAGCAACCTATCTGCAAAATACATTATTAGAGCATCAATCCTTATTATATACAGCAGATGTAGGAGTAATGGAATAGTGACACTTCCTAGTTCAGGACATACCATTCCCCCTTGATTTTAAATCAACTGTTAACCATGCAGAGGCCCCTTGTTTTGCTCACTGAATTTTGGCCTGCCTTGTATTTCAGCACTGATCAGATTATTTTAGGGACATGGGGATGAGTCAGCAGTGCCCTGACAGCCAGGAGGGCCAAGCATGTCCTGGGGTTCATCAGTCACAGCATCACCAGCTGGGCAAGGGAGAGGATTGCCCTGCTCCCTCCCCTTGAATATTGTGTGCAGTTTTGAGTGCCACAATATCAGAAAAATATTAAACTATTAGAAAGTGTCCAGAGGAGGACAATGAAGATGATGAAGGGTCTGGAGGGGAAGTGTATGAGGAGCTGAAGTCACTTGGTCTGTTCAGCCTGGAGAAGAGGAGATTGAGGAGAGACCTCATTTGCAGACTTAGGAGAATCTCATGTACAACTTCCTTGTGAGGGGAAGAGGCATCTGATCTCTTCTCTGTAGTAAACCAGTGACAGGACTCAAGGGAATGGCCTGAAGTTGTGTCAGGGGAGGTTTAGGTTGGACATTAGAGAAAGGCTCTTAATCCAGAGGGTTTTTGGACACTGGAACAGGCTCAAGATGCATTTGGAATAATGCCCTTAGGCACATGGTATTGTGGGATGACACTTGGGGATGGTTCTTTGCAGGGCCAGAAGTTGGACTCAATGATCTTTGTGGGTCCCTTCCAACTCAGCTTATTCTGTGATTCTGTGATACTTCTACTATGAAACCTTTCACTTGGCCTGCAATTTGATTAACAGCTTCAAAGATTAGAGATGAACACATACACATTTTCTAATGTTGGCTTCAAAGTGGTCTTTCACTTATGCAGGATAAGTAATTCTATGAGCATCTGGTGTCACAAAGCCTCAATCTTTTGCCATTTGTGTCTCCTGATATTATTTGTGTTTGCCAAATTACACAAGTACTTTCCATTAACACCACAAAAATATGCAATGTCTTCCCACAAAATACATTGGCAGTGATCCTTGGACTGACACATTCAGTGATGCCAAAATGCCAGAGGGATCAGACAAAAGCCAGGGGTGAACTTACAAATGTTCATACTCCCATTTCTCATCCCCCCAAATGCCCATTTTTATAAAACTGGTAAAAATATAATTACTTTTGAGACCTCTGCCTCTCTGTCAAAACTGGCTGAAAACAGCTACTGAGTTCAAGAGTTATTAAGAGTGAAGAGAGAGACCCGAGGACAGAAGAAGGGATCATTCCAGGCTTGCTTCCATGGGAAATCAAGATACAAATGTTCAGGAAAAAAGCGTGGGTTAACACAGTCTACAGCCTGAGTGAGAAGAGCTGGGAATGAGCCAGCCTCTCTCTAGTGGGGAAAACTGTCAAGACTGCTAAGAAAAGGATGGCATAGGGCAGAATGGCATAGGGTCAGCCAGGAAGCCAGGAGAAGGAGAACTGCTGGAGTTCCCAAAACAGGATCAGGTATTTGCAGATGAACTCTGCTACTCCGTCCAAACTAATAAAACTCTTCACAGCAGTTATTGGCAAAGCAGAGGGGCACCAAAACCTTCTGACTCAGCTCAGCTGCCAGCAGCAGAAGCCCTGGAAATCAGCCATTCTCACTAACATGCTCTCCATCCCAAAAGTAGAATGGGAAAGGGCTCCTGTGCCATCCCCCCATCTTGCTCAGCCATTCCCAAGCACTTAGGAGCCTTATCGTTGATGTTCAAAATTACTTTTCCATGTGTAGCTTTGCAGATACTCATCACAGGGCACAGACAGATTCCTCCTCGTAGGAAGGGTTTCTCTTCATGTACACTTTTACCTCCCAAGAAACTCCAAGCTCTAAGCAAAGCTTTCCCCTCTCTTAGAGGACTTAACAGATACCTCCCCTGGGCGGTGCCTTAGCTACCCAGTGGGGTGAGAAATTATGCTAAAGCTTTCTCTTAGAGGAAACTCAGGATCTTTATTATTTTTGAGACTTCCAGGCTTCACACTGGGTTGAGATCAGTCACAGACAGTTCACACAGACCTAGCTTTTTTGGAAAGTAATGCTAGAAATATAGAAACCCCCTCTGATCTAGGTAGTTTTATAGTAATTCTCCTGATTCTTCCTACTAAAAGATCAAATTTTCTATCTGATTTCCAATTAAGCCTATGTATCTCAGAATGCATGATCTGCTTGAGTATATCTTTATAATGTCTTGATTTTTAATTTGATATTTTAAGGAAAGGTTTGAAAAAAAATCAACTCATTCCATGCCTGATTTCTTTTAAAAGTTAAAAAATACCTGCATTAACAAAGAGAGTGGGGTATCTTTGCAGATTGATTCAAACTTGAGTCTGCTATTTTTCTGCTAATTAAAGCCATTAATCCAAAAAGATTATTATGGACAGTAAATCTTTTCAATGTGAAATATGTTTCTTTCATAATGAATTGCCTGTTACCTGAAAATCTATCCTGTGCTGTTTGGTTTTTCAGCTTGGCACAGCAGCCTGAATACTATATCCAATTTTTCTAATTAGTTGTCTGTACAGAATGCATTTTTTCCCCAGTCTTTTAGAACTGCGCAGCTCTGTCAACTCTGGCCCTTCTCTCTGGATTTGAGCCTTTGACGAGGATGTGCATTGCCCTCTGCATTCATTACCCAGTGAGGGGAATTGCAGGCAAGGTAAGTCTGAACTGAGACCACATTTTTGAATCACATAGCACCAGAGACAAGTAAAGTGGGAGAAATACAGTGCAGCCTGCCTGCAGGTTGTCACTGTTTATGCATTCATTGTACTGATGGAACAACTTTGTGGCTGTCTGCTGTGGAATATCCTTTCATCTTCATCTCTCCTGCCTAGTGACGTGTGCAAAGAGACTTAATCAGCTCTGTCCAGATGGATGCTAATGAAGGAGACATTATACAAAACACTATTATAAATTCTTATTCACATCTCATTTTCTTTTGTCTCACTCTATTTTTAGAGCTGATTTCTGGAGATGCAATTACAATCCTGATATTTATCAAGCAGTCAACATCTGAAGGCGCTATTTCATGTCCACCCACTCTATTTTTTATCTGCCAACAGCTAACGAACGAGTCCTACACATATTTTTCATCTGTCCCATAATAATATTGACCTTGTGTGACATTTAAATAACAAACAATACCAAAAACATGCTATGTTTTTAGATATGCAATAAAGATGTCTTTTTATCTACAAACTAGGCAGACATTTTTACATGAGATTATTTGCACTTACACATGGGCAGCAGCAGCACATAAACATTCAGGACAGCAATTGGAAAATATTCCAAGTTTCAATTTCAGGAGATGTTAGGAAGGAGCAAGTGGTTCTGTGAAATGCTAATAAAGTCTGATTACTGTCACACTTGAATCTTGTAACTGACTGATCTTGGTCCCTAAGAAGCTGCAAGCACCAGTGAAGCTATTGTCAAAACTGGGACATTTATAGTTCATCTCTCCTGTTTAATTTTTATGGTGTCAGTAAAGGACATTGTCACACCATCCAACCTCAAGAAGACTTCTCTTGGGTCAGCACCCATCCTCACAATGTTCAAAGAAATGTAATGAATGTTTATCCTTTTGCAAAACAACTGAAGCTGTCAATGATATCCAGAAAAAATTACAGGCAAAAGAGGCACCAGGATGGGCTCACGCATGAAGATTTGACAGCCTTGAACAAAACTGTGAACACCAGGCAAAGTCAGGCCACACCGTAAATACTTCCTAACAGCATGCTTGTGCTTCTGTACTAAACACAACTGTTTAAACTTTGGGTTTGCTTTTGATTCAAAAGATGACATTTTATACAAAAGAATGCTTGTTCTTCTCATGCTGGGATTTCTTTCCACTGCTGACTAAGAAGTAGATATACCTCCTGAGAAATGCAAAAACTTCTATTTTGTGATGCTCTAACTGCTGGGATCAGGAGAAAAGGGAAGAAGAGGGTGGAGTCCAATGACTGTTGTACTCCTGTAACTGTAAGAAAAAAAGACAGGCTTGTTTTTGAGGAAAGTGATTTCTGATGTTCTGAGAAAAGAGAAATGGAGGTACAGGCAGTTCCGTAACAAAGTCTGAGTTAAGATTTCCTGATTTTTTTTCCTCATTCTTCCTTTGCTTCAAACTTTGCCTGACTCGAAATTCTTGGGCTGGCCTTTTTGCAACCCAGTACCTACTTCTGTTGACAAATCATCACACCACAGGCAGTGCCCATTGCACCTGTCTGTCTCAAGACCAGGTGGACATAAAGGATGACACCATCTTAATTTCTTATTTTAGGAAACTGTGATGGCATGTAGTGTCCCATATATTGGAAAAAAGCTTGGTATTATCACAGAAATTATTTCACTGGGGCAAAGTGACATTTATACTTTCTGAAATTTGCCCCGTATTTGGCTATGTAATGAGTGGAGAAATCTTGCCCTGGTTGTTCCCTCCAAACAGGTTTATGCTCCCCTGAACTAACAAGAAATACCTCCCTTTTTATTTTGGGGGTTACTATTTGTTAGCTGTTGGCCCCATTGATTTATTATTTTTATTTCTTCCCAACACTTGTGCTCCACTGGGGGCTGGACAAGAACAGACAGTGGCCAAATCCCCTCCCTGGAAGAGCTGCCAGCTTGAGAAGTACAAGAAGGCAACCAGACTAACTGATTTCAGGCCAAGGAATGGCTCTCTTGCAACCTTTAAATTATTCACAAGCACTCTTTGTAAATTATTAAGTTCCTAGTTCTTAGATTTAGTTCTTTGAGTTTACAGGATTCTTTTTCAGATGCTCACATCTGTAGCTGGCTGCTGTTCATCTCACTCAGAGGATGGCAGCTCAGCTCTTCAGAGTTAAGCATCCTAGTTTCTCCTTCATTATAATTTTCTTTTGGCTTCTCTGCTCTTTAAAAAGAAAACTACCAAAGGCAGTCAAGGGAAAGAGAGGGCAGAGTACTTGCATCAACATTTAACTATGCCTTGGACCACTGAGATTGCTCCACTCATCCCAAAAGTCTGCTCAACACTCTACTTTTAAATAACAGTGATTTCAATATCTCCAGTGCAAATAAAAATAAAAGCAGATCTGGCATTTTTCAGGCCAGCCCTGTGCTGGGATACTCAGAATACACCATCCCAAGTTTGGTGTCTGTAGGCTGGAGGCCAGAGACACCAATCTCAATTCCTGCAGATACCAGGTGAGACAAGTGCAGACATGTTCATGTCCCTTATCCATTTTCTCTATACTTAGATGTTAATCAGTAAACAGCAAAATTTTAGTGTGCTGCCTATCCACGCTGCTTAGTCAGTATTGTAATTCACCTGAAAGGTCACTGAGGATTATTGTCCCATTGGAAGACACCTGGAGATTCATGCCAGCATTTAAAATGTGGATGTCATGAACCACATTATATTTCATTGAAATGACATTTTAGAATCTCTTATTGCTGGTAAGCGAAGGGCAACAATGTCATCCTCCACAGCAATATTGTGAGGGAGAGATGACCTGCTGTCAGCTCCACATGTCTCAAGTCTCCTTTTGAAGCCTCCAATGCTGACAATAGAGAAAGGTACCACAGTGGGTTAGGTGGATTGCAAGTTTGACCTGGCTTGGCATTTCTTGTCCCCCTGCCTTGCCAGAGGTGCTGAGTATCCACAGTATCCATGCAGGTATTCATAATTTTCTCATGCTGGTCTTGGGGCATGTGAAATGCAACAGATTTAAGCAGGGGGAGAGCTTTGTCTAAAAGTATCATGAATGGGATCCTGAAACCCAGCAAACTGCTGCCTCAGGCTTGGTAATGTTGCCTGTGTTTTCAGAATAAGCAAGCATTTCTCTCTGTCACTCTTGTTTGATGGGCTCTTTGCTTCTCCTATTCTGATTTTCTATTGGGTATTGGCTTTTCTGGCATATTTATGTCCTCAGCCTTCTCTCTATAGGTTGAGAATTTACTCCCAGTGTACCTGAGACTTGCTCCTTGACAAAGGCTTGCTTCCCTTTACCTCTTGATGTGTATACTTTCCTTGGTGTCTAGCTTTGCCTCCTTATAGCTCTTCTTCCAGATGTTTGCTACATGTCCTTTGTATTCCTTTCACACATGACATACAGTTCAACTTACTTCACAAACTGTGACTAGAGAGGTTTGGAAACCTGCTGTGACAAGGTTATTAACCCAGCCCCAGAGGTGCCAAACTGAAACTTTGGTTATACTACTATGGTGCCTTTCTTATCTTTTCAGTGCATTAATGTCACAAACAAGTTTTTCCTCATTTGCTTCAGAATCCTGAAAAATCTACCCATCTACCCTCAATTACAAGTTAGATACCTGCAGCTGTGGCTGGGCTAAAAGGGACAGCAAGAGGCTATGCCCAAGGAGCTTCAGCAATGCTGACTTTGATCTCAAAGGAGCTGCAAAGCAATATGCAGAATAGAGTTGAATTTTGGAGCAGTCAGAATTCCTTATTTCTGAGAATTCCTTTTCCACAATTTCTATATATTTTTTGTGAGTTGCTTTTTCCATATACCTCCCCAGGGATAGAAATCTTCATTCTGGAACACTAGAAATATTTTCCCTGTACCAGCAGAGGATCTGAATTTGCCTGTGACACATCCTCAGCAGGCCTTGGGTGTGCTGAGTGAAGAGCTCTCCCTCCCTTGCTCACGTTCTGTTGGTTTTTGTTGCTCTTTGATGGAGGATGCAGGGCTGATCAAGTAGCCAGCTGTGCCAATCTACTCCCTGTGGAAGGAGGAGCTGAGCTAGCAAAGATCTAGCAGTTAATTTTCTTAAGACATCTGGCATATATTGTCCAGGTTAAATTAGGGACCAACAACACAAGGAGTACAGTGGGTCTGAGGACCCTCACCTGGCAGGCAGGTGATGACCAGTAACTCTTCACCATCTGGCAATGACAAACCATCAAGTAACTTTGCTGAAACAAGATGTGTATCCCCAGCCTCAGCAGTGCCACACCAGGCAGAGGCAAATCTTTGGAGCAAAGCCACTGTTCCTCCTTATTTCAAGTCTTAAAATGCAGCACTGTGCTAAACGGTGCTGGGCAGCGGCACAGGCTTGCAATCAGGCTGCAGTTCTCCCACAATTCCAATAAACTGAGTCAATTAGCAGTTCCTCCCCAGGGCTGCTAGGAGGATTTCTGATCTGTTTGTACAAGAGCAAACAGTTTGAAAATCAGAAAACAACATTGTCATGTTGGTCAGAAGCTGGTATCAACAAGATGATTGGCCCCAGGTAAACAAAGCCTTTTTAGGGCTTAATTAAATTTTATTTATCTTCTGTTGATCCTCACTTATTTTCCACATCCTTTCAGTTTTTAGAAGTTGATGGACAAAGGTAGAAGTATGAAAAAAATACCAAAATTCAAAAATCACATTCATGACATTTCATATTTTCAGTCTCAGAAAGTAGCAGAAAACAGGGAGGAGATTCTTCTGAATATGCCTCATTTCAGGCTTTCACGTACAGGCTTTTCAGATATTAATTAGTGCCCCTCTTGGACTATAATCTGAAATAAACACCTTTTTTAATACACATTGTCAGAAGAGATGAGGAATAATCAGAAGCCTAGTGATTAGAGCAGGAAAATACATGGATTACTAAACCATCTCATATCCACTCATTTATGTTTGTGTCATGATCTCATTTTGCAAAATTCTCAGCCCTGTCAGATTCTCCTGTAGTTATTGAGCAGTGTAGTGACTGCACTGAAGAGTGAAGCCTTTAGTTCTTCCCACTTCTGAAACTGCGTTGTTTATTTGGCATGGGATTCTTTCGCAGAGCCGCAAATCAATCTCATTCAGATGCTGAACTTCACCTTGTTCAGACACAGACCAGAAAGAGGAATGAATATACAGGAGAAGCATAAACTGAATTAGTCTTATTTTTTTCCACATGACACAGTTCACAGATATTGTTTATTTCCACCTTCAGGCTATACAGGAAGGGATTGCCAGGCCGGCAGCTGCAGAAGCTGTGTGCTTGCTAGCTGAAAAGCACCCAGGCCTTCCTAGATATCCTCTCCCCTCTGAGAGGAAAGCAGTTGTATGCCCAAAATGAGAGTATAAATTAACTTGCTGGTCTCTGCATCTCCAGACGGACCAGAAGAGAAACATGGTTCATCATGCAATGTACAACAGAGAAAGCTTTCTCTGCAAGACAATGTGAGAAGGTAAAAACAGAGTAGAAGATAGTAAATGTGCACAGGAGCTCGAGGTAATCCTGCTAACTTTGCACTGGTTCTGGCTCAAGGCTCATTTTGTGGGTTAGAAGTAGAGCGCTGAAAGTCCAGTCCCTCCACCCTCTCCCATAACTACTCCCTGCCTCACTTCCTCAGCAGAAACAACAGGGAAGAGGTTTGGTAACACCTGGTATGATCAGTATGTTTTCTTCAATTTACAGCCATTTGACTCAACTGGCAGAGCCAAAAAAAAAATTCAGCCTCCAAGTTCTTGTAGAGCTCCTTGAAGTGACAAAAAACCCCTAAACTTTACTTCAACAAGTTTAAAAGCTGTGAATTAAGTCATAGCTTTGCAGATCGTGCCTATCTGCTGCCTGTTGCTGTCAGGATGTGCAGGCAGGCTTAGGACAGAGTGTTGCCTTATCTCATAATCAAGGAACATGCCTGAAGGATTATGGTTACATGTGGTCACTGAAAATCAGAGTAGGAGTCAGCATCAGAACTGTGAGGAGAGAGGGACAGCAAGAGAGACCTTGTGTGGGTCTCTCAAGAGGGCTTGGGATGGGGAGCTCCACCATTGCCCAGTAAGCCTTTCTCAGGTTTTTTTATTTTGGCTTCTAGTTACAGAAAAAGTGGCCCCTGAAGAGAGAAACTTTGAAATAATATTTGATTGCAGTTATATAACAGGGGTTGGGTAAAATCCCCTTAATCCTTTCCCTCCTAGCAGATGAAAACTAGGAATTCATGAGAAACACTGTCAGAAGACTTGAGTCCAGACTCTGTGCTGATTGATATTTGTTTGGACTTTTTTTCATTATTACTGAATTTAGACATGATTTTAAAGGGAAAAATCAAACAGTAACAATCAATTTGTTTGACCTTTTCTTTCAGGGTATGATAATTTTTCTGTTTCAAGTTTCTATTTGCCATAAAAGGGACATTTAGGACTGTTAGCTCAAAAAAAATCAATTAAGAAGAGATTATGCTGTTCTGGCAAAAAGCTCAGTGTGCCTGAACTTGTAGAGATAAATGATTCAGTGTGGTACTCTATTTTTTTGCCAGGTCTACCACAGATTTTTCATCTTTTGCTGCTTGGCTTCTCTCTTTGTTTAGACTGCTAATTTTACAGATTTAAAAAAAAATCCTTTTGGCCTTATGGTATTATCTTCTTCAGGAAAAGAAAAAGACAACAAAAAATCTTATTAAAATGGTGTAGTTGTTGCCTTCCTACAGAAAAAAAATCACCATACTTATCTTAAAGCTTGAAATTTGATCAAGAACACTTCAAGCACTCCTCACACAGTTATAGCAGTAGAGGGTAATAACAGTGCCGTTGCTACCTGGCCAGTGGCATTTGTTACTACTGGTGACAGCATCCCTCTGCTGTCACCTGGAGTGACAATAACGTATCATTTGCTGCAGATTGGGACAATTGCAAAGTGTATTTATTGCAAAGACAGCAAGATTACAGACTATTGTCGAGTCAAATACCTTTTTTGTTTTCTCCAGGCAGCAGAAGTCTTGTCTATAATATTCTGTAATAAGGAAAGCTAAGGGCCTATGGGTGCTTTTTATATTCCTGTATTAATCTTCCTGGTCATTCAGACACATTACTTAGTGAGTCTTCCAGATGTTGGGAAAGGCCCAGAGGGTAAATTCAAAGTGTACAGTTTTTGAGGTAATTAAATATTAATGTAACAAATAATCCTATTTCTACAAGCTACAGAGGAAGACTGCTCATAGACTGTACTCTGAGATCAACTCCAAAAAAATAATTTGAGTGAGGAAGTTATCAAGGGAGGTTTTTAGAACAGCTGCTTTACAAAATTTTCAGACAGAATAATTTAAAAGTATTTTTCATAAAATTAAGAGGAGTTATTTACAATAATAATGGCCCAGGTTGAGTAAAAATATATGCTCTAGTTAACACTGTCAGCAGAAAGTTGCTTGCAAATAGGACAAGAAATGGCTATTTTCCTATTTTGTCTTCAAAGACGAACAAAAACCCAACACTTTTTCCAGTGCTTGGAAACATCTGTTACCTGCCTCCCATTTAGTCTACTTTCAGAGTTTGTATTTTAGTGTCTTAACTTCGTCTTTTTCTTGCAGAAGACTGTGTATTGAAATTCAGTATTTTTTAAGCAAACATATCTAAAAAGCATAAGATGCTGCAATAATGGCAATGGAGTGAAAAGACAATTGTTATTAGCATGGTATATCAGGCTTGTGCTAAGCCAAGCAGATAGCTCACTTCACTGAGACTTGTAGGGAACTGTGTTTTCAATTGTGCTAACCAGAAGATTAGAACAAAAACCCAAGAGATACTCAGCTGGCATCTGGGTGTCTTGCTTGCCTGCCTGCTTGATTTTTATTCTGAGGGAAGAAGAGACATTTAAAGTGAACAATACACAAGGAATGTAACTCCAAAAGTGACACTCATCCCTTTTCTTTATTTAAATAAGGAGCAGGTAATCATCAGCATTCAATTTAATGGCTTCTCTAGTCATCGCATGGGGGTGGAAAGGAAGTTCAGATCTGAAGTGAAATTTTAGTGAAGCCACAAAGGAATTCCAGTCACATTCTATACGGGGATATTGAAAATCGCTTTATTTAATACCATTTGGAAAATAGCACTGATAACCCAACTGTACATGTTGGTTACCAGCACAAAAAATAATGAATGTGTCAACATGGAAAGAGAAGCAGGAGCTATGCTGATTCTATTAGTCACATGTAGGCAGGGTACAGCTCCAGGGCTCACAGAGCCAAAACCAGCTACTTCATGTCTCAATAGCTGTCGACATTTGGGTGTCCATACTTTCCTATTTCAAAGCCAGACAGTTCTTCATCATGAAGAAGCCTGGTAAGCTTTTCAATAGACCTAACCAACACAAACCCCACGATTCCAATCTGCCTAGTACATTGGCAAACATTGAGGGAAAAAGTCAAATCAGAGCCTAAAATTTGTAAGGACAGAGTTTCCAGTTTTAAATTACAGTGGAACTTCAATTATTTCACCGTAGGCCTTGGGCTACCTGTACAGGCCTGCCAGCTGATTATTGATAGGTCCACCTTTTGTCCTAAATCTAGCTATGCACCTGACACTCTGAAAACTACTATTAAGAAGGAGAAATCCTCCTTGATTAAATTTACCAACCACATTGAAATGTTTATCAGTGCCAGAGACCTACCTGGAAGGTGTTCTTTCTCTAGGTAAGTAAGGGAAATAACACTTTGAATTCATTTGGTTGGACCATGCAATTTACTAGCTCTCAAATTTCCCCTCCCTTGGATTATTCCTTCTCCTCTAACATTAAGAGGAATTATCATTTATCCTACAGATCATTGTCAAGCACTACCACAGACTCATTTTTACCCTTTTACTGAAGTGCTTCTCTGTTTGCACCAGTGGGTGCTGAATGAGCTCAGTCACTGAACTGAGCCTCCTTCCTGTTTTAAAGGATCAGGGGTATCTGAGGATTAATGCTGTCAGAATTTCTGAACAGAATAATTACTCCCACTGATAGCTGAAACATCCTGGACTTGAATGCTGCCTTGGCATATATTTGGAATAGTGTCACAAAAAGAATGTTGAGATAGACTTATGAGCACAAGTTTCTGTTTGTGGGGTCTTTGCCTAGTTGCCTCCAATGACTTCAAGGTTGATATCAAGAACTAAAGAATTTGATGATGGTCTTTCACCAGGCCTTTTCCATAGTTCTGATACTTTTTATTAGAACTCCCCCTGACTATTCCCACTAATAGCACTGACTGCTGGACATTTTGATCAGCTGCAGGTGTTGCACAGACTTCTGTTGCCAATCTTTGTGCATGTAGATCATTGAGTAATACTTATTGATTATTTGTTATTATTATCTACACTGTCATTTAATAAGTCTTGTTTTTCCTCTGAGGTAAATGAAAAGCTTCAAATTAAAGACTATGAGAGTGTGGCTATAAAAGAGCCAATACCACACAGGTAGCAATTTCTTCACATGAGAAATCTGTCATAGAAATCATAAAACCTCACAGAACAGTTTAGGATAAAAGGGGTCTTGAATATCACCTAGTTCCAATCTTCCCACCATGGGCAGGAACACCTTCCACTAGACCAGGTTGCTCAGAGCCCTGTCCAGTCATGCCTTGAACAGGAGGATTTGTAGGTATAGCATGATGGGGATAACAGCACAACAACAGCGTGAGAACTACAACAGAAAAAGTCATACTAAAAGGCTGCAGAAAGAAACCACAAGCATTTCAAAGACTAAGGCACTGAGCAAGGATAAGTTCATAACCAGAGGAAAGTAGATTCTACAAGTGCACATCTTAGTTGTAAGACAACTGAGAAGTTCGAAAATGGTGAATGTTAGAATACCTCTTACATCAGTTTGATGGTCACTTTTTTTGTTCTATCTATTCTGTACTGAATCCACTTACAAAGTATTAAATTATGAGTGCATTCTGGGCCACTTGAAGAAATGGCTAGTTGACTTAAATTCTACTATTCAGTAAGCTGATCTTCTCAGAATTGGAAATGCTGCTCTGCACCTGCAGAAGCAGGGAGTTTTTTCTTCATGGCTTTGAATTCTTGAAAATCATCAATGAATTCAGGGAATATAACAGAAAGTTGCTTCTTGTAATACAAAAACCCCACATTTTGCTCCAGAAAAGCTCAGTAAGAAAGGCTACAGCAGGGTCCAAACATTATGCACTGTCACTATGGCAAACCACGAATCTGAAGGAAAGTGGAGAATAATTTCCTTCCTTGCCTGCAATGTTCCCCGTCCCTGTAGCAGATGGCTGAGTGCATGCACCATTGGAGTGGTTCTTTCTAATCATTTTCCTCTCCATCCAGTTTATAGCAAATGGCAGCTATTTCAGTCCTTTAAACATGTCTGGTTTTGCAAAGGAAAGGGCTCCAAGCTATATTTACAGAGATCTTTGATAGTTTTAATAATCCATGTGAAAAAGTGATTTTGATTGCTTTTGGGGCCATTGCCAGAGTTCTCATGGACTGTGAGAGCAAGGACAAACATGGTGTGGAATTTGTGAAGATTGCCAGAGTTTCAACACTTCTCAGCTAATGTAAAGAACAAAGCAGCCTGATGGGTTTAGTAAGTGCTGTTAAAGTTTTAAGCGTCTGGTCAAAGCATGTATATGTCTGTGAAAGCACAATAAAAATAGAAGCCTCTATTCTATGGAAAACTGAAGGCATGCTTCAAAAGTACAACTAATTCAGTCATTTCAGCCTTCCGGAGTATGGCTTTTCCATTTGTATTTCTGCCAGATAGCCCAGCAAGAAACACTAAATAATAGCAGTTGCTATCCACCATAGTAAGAGTAACCAAACAACCTGTGCATGGTAACCCTGAACAGAATAAATGAAAACAGAAAAGACTTGCTCTTATAAAGAAAAAAAAAATTAATCCTATCAGGCTGAATTCAAACCATAAAGAGAGACTGCACAGACTCTACAGTTTTTGCTGTAAAAGACATATTGCTGAAATTGATGGAATTACAGCAACATGAAATCAGCACAAAAATAGCATCAAGTGTGCAATGCAAAGTGCACAAAGGATGGCATTACTATATAGAATCACAGGCTACACATCTATATGGCATCAGGAGCAAACTAGTACCATCCACAGACAAGCCTTGCGTAATATGACACATTGATATCCAAGTCAGAAGCAGAACATCTTCATGCATCACACTTCTCATGCCAGAGATATCATCCATGCCTTAATCTGTGATACTACAGCATTTCCAAAATGTTTTTGAAACATTATCTAAGTAAGTCTTACAGAGTCCCAGCACAGTAGGTGTTTTCTTCATTTGTAGCGATGGGAAAAATGTTTAGATACTTACTCAGAGCTGTCAGTGGGAAAGGAAAATTCCTGATAGAAGAAGCCCTCACTAGGATGGTGTCACTGCTGCTGAATCTGCAGGGGCAGAGTTCTGAGGTTATCAAAGTGACTTAGCCATTCATGCCATGGCACTGAAGAACACAAATGATTACTTGCTTTTCTAAGACTGCAGAGTCTCACACTTCCAGGCTCTCACAACTTCCATCTCAAGATAATTTGACCTTTTAGACCAGGTCAAGGGATATCTTGAAAATGTACAAGCTTTCTTAATTAGAGTTGTCAGGAAATATATAAGCAACTAAAAACAATTTTCTCTTCCTTCAAAAGCTCTCCTTTACCATGCTGAGAAACTATTCTCATTATCTGGCAGAAAAAATAACAACTCAAAAGGACCTGATTTCATTCACCTTGGGATCTTAACACCAACAATGCAAACAAGAACAGGGAAAACAAATTCACCTTTTCTACTGTAACAGTTTTTCTAAATAGTCCTCACACTCCCTGTAAACATATCTTGCATGTTACCACTGCAGTAATCTCTTTTCTAAATAAACGTTTTCTTCCTTTATTTGAAAACTAGGGGCAGGATGAAATATTAGGCCTTAGCACTTGAGAAACAATATGAGGTTTTATTGTTCTTAATGCAAATTGAGAATTAATATTACATTTTATAGAAACCAACAGCACAAATAAAAAAGTGGACCCGTCTCAATGTGATAGGTAATGCTGGAAACTAAGTATATTTCCTACTCTTTCACCTATAAATGTAATTGATACCCTCTTACAGTGGACAAAATTATCTAAACATACTTGTTTCAGTTGTGATGTCTGCTCCTATGGTTGTAACACAGATTCACATTGCATATAAATTATACACAACCAGTTACTTCTACTCTCCTGTTATACTGTTGCATCACAGTTAAGATCTGGAGCATAGGAAATTTTTTTTTCTCTCTTCAAACAATTTTGCCAAAAAGCATTTTTTTATAGAGCAAGTAATCCTTGAATTTTGCTTGAATTTGCCAGACAGTTTTGATTTTAAATGTCAAGAGAGATGCAAATCCAGAGTGAAAGAAAGAGCAGAAGAATAAAAAGGAAGAAGCTGATAACCTTCTGCAGCTTCCTGATCAGAACTCCTTGCTGGTGAATGAGCAGTTTGAAAAAGCCCCACTGCTTTCTTTCTTACTACCATACTGTTTCTACCCTGTTCTTTTGAATTTCACGCTTCCCTTTTCAGTTGCTCTCCTTTTTTTAGAGATTTCCAAATAAGTAGCAAATATAAATCTCTTGAGCAGGTAAATCAGAACCATGAGGATGGAAAGCAGTTACAGATTGTTGTTGCCCTTACTCCTTCTGCTCTTTCTACATTTTTTTTTAATCAGTATGTCTTACCATTCTTAAATTCCTGAAGATGCTTTTTTCTTCTTATATCCATCTTTAAAACAGGCTAGAGGCTGCACACACCATCTGTTCTACAGATTGCTTCTTGACCCTAGTTCTATAAAAGCTGAAATGAAATGTCTTGAAAGAAAAGTTTGAGTCTAACAGTTGTGTTTCCACATTTCAGGCACTTAACCTTCATTTCAGGCAAGTGTATATAACCTCTTCCCTCTGTCATACATTAGACATACATTTGAGATGACCGGACAGTTTAGAAAACATCTGCAAATACAAAAGGCTTGAAATGCACATAACAAAAGGGTTTCATAGCTTAAAACCTTTCAAATTACATAAATTTTAATTAGTACAACTTTAAGGAAAACCACAAAGCCTACAGAGGTGGAGGTCAGGTGCATGTCTGCTGAGGTCATGCTTCTTAATAGTTTGCAGTGCACTTTCTCTGTACCCAGAGTGATGCACTTGAAGATGATCCTTAGAAAGCCTTTCGCAGATGTCAGAAGACTTATTTTTCTGAAGTTTAGACAAATCATCAGTCCTTTGCTCCAAATGCTTCTGGAAAACCATCAGAAGGGTAAAGGACGTGTCATTGGCACGTGTGACAAGTGGATGGCAGAGAGTAATTGCAAAACTGAATAAGAGAGTTGATTAACAGGTCATAGTGACCTAAATAAAAAAAATGTAGGAGGTTTTTGTAGGCTGCTGTTGAAGTCTTTTCATTTAACTGTTTTTATTCCTTTGCCAGCTCTTGGAACTACTGTCTACAATTTCAGCTCCATTTCTAAAAAGAGCAGGCATGCATGTCAATGTGCATGATTCTCAGAAAAAAAAAAAACACCTTTTCTTGCTTCTTAGCAGTTTTTATATAGGTACAATCAAACAATTAATTAATAATTAATAAATAATATTAATTAATAATTAATTAATAAATAATTAATAATTAAGTCACCCACTGTTCCTCGTTCTTTGAGTTTTCCCATCAGACAGTTGCCTTGTTTGTTTCTCTTTTCTTCTAGATAGATAGAAATTGCAACCAGTATGTGTACTGGCCAGCCTTCAGGAAAGGGAACGAGCACCTCTAACCTCTTTCTTCTTTGTATCTAGAATGTCTTTTGGAGCAGGGCTGCCAGTTACCACTCCAGGCCCATGATAGATCTTATTTTTCCTCTCTATCACGCTTTTTAAACTCTCTCTCTTACTAATTCACGTAAAGGTTTTACAGATGTGGTTTAAAAGCTGTATATCATAGACTTATTTTTAATTACAATAGTTATAGTAAACTCTGTTTTATGATAAATAACCTCTCCAGTGGAGAGACTTCAGCTGTCATCCAGCCAGTCTCTCTCAGGCAGATCCTAGTCTGAGCCTACCCACTTATGAAACTCAGGACTTGAAAATAAGATGCAAACAGTAATAGAAATTTTTTAATCTGCAAACAGTAGCCCAAATTCAGTATGAAGTGCTTTGGTATACAAAGAAGGAAGTAGGTAATATCTCCTTCCAGTCTATGAAATAAAGTTTGGCATACATGAGGCACAGCAAACACAACTTTAAAAGGTCTGTATCTTTATGACCTCAGAAGTAATTAACTGTTTATCACGTAGCAACAGGGGTTATTACAGAGCACCAGTTCTAATATAAGCATTCATACAGGCTTCTCAAAATCTCAGCTTGGAGCACACGCAAAAAGAAAGTGACCTTGAGGTCAGAAGCAAATTGCTGTTATACATCACCAAGGACAGCATGTCAAGTACCATATTTATGTGTGAAGTGGAAAGGAATTAATGAACAGAATTCAGTGTATGTTCTCTGGAGCAATACAAATGAATGATGTCTTGCAACAATTATTGAGCCAGACCTATTCAGATAGGAATTACTAACATATTAACATGGTAAATGATTTGTTAACCATCATGACTTTAAAATGCATAACAAAAAGTTCACATTATTTTATTTTGAGGCTTTTAACAAGCTTTTCCCTTTCCAGATAAACGTTCAGTTGTGAAGAAGTTGTTCAGCTTTCATGGGCATTATACTCAGTGCTCAAACTTTGGACTACTAATGCAATATCTAATGTTATATAACAAGTTCCTCAGTATTTTGCATGAGGCTGACATAAATAATTCATGCCTGAATGTTCAATTGTCAGTGCAAATGACACTCAGTGTCTGCTTAGTTTTACCCTTGATTTTTTTTTTAATTATGAATAACCTGTTCTTTACTGCAGGCTGGATTTTGTTGCTATTGCCTCTATTCATAGAGGTTTCTACACAGATAAATCTAATCAATATTAGTGATGAACAAATTTGGCAAAAGACAAGAAAAATACATCCTTAGGAGGAATAAACACTGTAAGATATGTACTCAAAACTCTGGCACAGAACTATCTTAGAATCTGGAAAGGAACAATTTACAGTTTTAGGTACCTACTTTCAAAGCACCTAGCTAAGTGACTTTCCTCTACTACTGCCTCAAGGACAAGAGAATACATTTTATCACATTTTTTAACAGATAGAAAAATACTATGGAGGCCTGTGATTGTGTAAACAGAGTACAAAATTGATTTTGTACTCTTTTTTTTTTTAGCTGAGAAGGGAAAACTTTTAGGAAAAGCTAAATTGTCAGTCATTCCCAGAGCAAGTAACGAGTAGAGGATAAAACTGGGTGTTAAAAGTGTGGTGGTGGGTACCACACAGTATCAAGCCATCTGTGCAGCTGTTATGATAATTTCCCTCTCTTTCTCTATTTCCTCAACTGCAACTGCTCATTTTAGTAAGACAAACATAGAGCATTGACATTTATGCTGAGATAAGTTAAAGTCTATGCTGTGCTTTTGTGAAATGATGTGTGAAAAATCAAAAGACCAAGTTTGTAATTTCACAAGAAACAAATGTGAGATTGCTTTATAATACCATCAGAAAACCAGGTATAAAAAATACCAGAGACATACTAGAATGAAATTCCTCAAGAACAATGGAGAAGTAGACATTTTTGGAAGTAAAGAACATGGTATTTTTTTTGAGCCTCCGGTGAACATAATTTGAAACTGAAGCCATCTGTATATGAGAAAACAATCAAATATCAGATCAACAGCTCCCACCTCTCAAAATAGTGTCTGAGTCAAACAGCTTCTGCTGACTGGAATCTTTTGTGCAGTTCTGGGAATTTTTGTGTATTTTGTGAGAAGTTTATGAAAAAGAGAGACATTCTGGAATAAACTAGTGCCTGCCTAAACTTTTGGGGATTTGCCTTCATGCGCCTCCAAGGTAATGAAGCGTGAGTTCAAAAGGTTAGATTTCACACAAGCCAGCATGGAAGCCAAAAGGGAAACTTCACATTGAAGCTGTTTTTCAGAGCCATCTATACATGAATGGTTCCAAAGAAAATAAACAAAAGAAATCAAATTTAATTTAGTTGTGAAGGTTGTCAACAATTGCTGCAGCTGAAGGGACTTCAAACACAGTTGACTTGACTACATTATCAGGTATAAAATGTGCTTGTGTTTGTTTGCTTTGTCCCTTGGATAAATGTGACTTTCTGGTGAAACATTCTTCCTGAGACAAAAAAAGTGAGAATCAATCCTTCAACAGACTGTAAAAAAAAAAATCAATATTTTTCAGCAAATCTGACACTTATTTATGGAGCTGTAAAACAATTAAATAAATGGTAATATTTTTCTTGACTTATACATGACTTCTATGAATTGCAAAGCATACGGCTGCTATGTGCATAATGCCAAGTATTCTGCCAACAAAAATTTCCCTAATAATGAAGAACTTTCTCAAAGATTCAAATCCTTCTTACACTCTCAGGAATTATTTTATTTGCAAGGCAAAGTTTCCTCCCTGCCTTCAAGAATCATTCACTCCTTCTGTAATATTATTGAGATTCTTCTCTGTCTTCATTGTAAAATCTGGAAGGAAAGAGCATTTCTGCTCTAATCTTTCGGCACCAGAATATTTAATTAAAAGACTCTCATATCCCTCAAAAAAGCAGTAGCTTTGGTGAGTACCCCAGCACAGTCAGGAAATCACAAAGAAAATATCCTTCTGTAGGCCTCATTACCTTGCTTATTCTTGGTTTTCAGTGTTTTTAATTTTTTCACTGCTGAAAAATAGGGAACTCAGCTGTTGTATATGACTAGGTTATACATTTTTCCAGATGTTATACAGAGAGCACACATATTTGATAATTTGATGGAGGTACGGTCATCCTCTGAGCTAGAGTATCCTCAGTCATCAATATCACCAGTGAACCCAAATAAGTGAACCCAGGAAGTATCTTCACATTATCTTTCTGTGCAGTCTGGTCTGCCAGACTACTTGAACTTGTCCATAAGTTCGTGTAAAGAATTTATAAGTCTATCTGGATCAGTGGCATAGGTCCTGCATAAAAACTGTATCCATGAGGGTCACAGCCTATCCCACCATAACAAAAATATATCTGAACTCAGTAAATTACTCTGAAGAACGCTGACTTCTCTCTGTGCATTTCCACTGACACCAAATTAATATTGTTCTTCTACATTTGCCTGTAAGAATGTCCCATCTTCAGATGGAGGAACTTGAGTGGCAGGTTGGTATCAAGACTCCCAAAGCTGTATAGGTACATTCATAGGCACATAGCATCCTTAGCAGAAGTCAGTAGATGTTTCACTTGAACAAATTTTTCTTTGTTGTATTTTCTGGTAGAAGAAAGTGTGGTATGTAAACAGTTAAAGTATTTTGCCTTCTCCCCCCGCCCCCCTTGTCACCTAACTTTTTTTAAAGATTTTGAACTGAAAGTACAAATTTTTCATTATGCTGACTCTTTCCTGCAAGAAAGACTTAGGCTAATTCCAAAAGAAGACTCAGGGGACAATGATTCCTATAGACTAATCACAGCCTCAGGGAATTGGCATATCTATCTTGCATGTTGCTATGCCCCACAGATGCAATTATCTCACACCAGCTGCACAATTTATCGTGACTGTTAATGAAGGACTAATACATGTGGAGAATTATACAGTTAAATCCAAAAGCAGAGTCACATATAAAAGACCAGCAACATTTACAGGCAATCATGGAACTAATCAAAATATATTTTTCTCTAGACCTGGAGACCTCACTTATGCAATGAATGAAGATACCTCTGTAATATTACTTGTATAAGCAAGGATACAGGATCAGATCCCAGCTAAACAACCTGAAGCACCAACTGTAGCAGCATGCAGAAGTTCCTATTTAATGAAGTGTCAGTTATAAACTGCCAATTTAAAATGGATTAGGTAGTCAGATTCACAATAAAAATCCCCTCCGGGGAGAATCTTGGCCTACTTAATTCACAGGCATGGAAACAATAAAATTGTAAAGTAACTCTGCATGAAGAAATCATTGGAGAAATTGTTCCTGATATATTTTCTGAAAAGTATTAAAAGTTTAGTTTTTTAAAATATTTATGTAAATAGAAGAACTGAAAAAGTCCCAAAATTTGATTGCAGTATAAAATAGAAGGTTTAATGCGTCAGTACTCAGCTCCTCATACAAAATAAGAGTATGCAAATTTACCATAAACATCTTTGCCACTTTCTTCTTTACCTCCAAACTTTCCCTTGGCTTTCAAATTTCCTTAGTCAAATTCTTCTAACACCTCTATCCCCCTCCTTTCTGCCACCCTTCTAGTGAGAACATGCATGCATTCTTTTAACAGCCATACCTTTGCTACAGTAATGGAGTAAGTTAACACAAATTTTTCCCAGCTATTGGTGAGAGGACAAATAACCTCTATTACTGAAATATTACTGACTCTAGACTGCATTAGCTGGCACACATCCATATAAATGCACAATTACACCTATATGAAATCAGAACTTCAAAGCCAGGAAATCTATTCAAAAACTCCGTGGCACCTAAAATACTGGTTACATTTCTTTGGCACTTGGGTGTTTCAAATACCTTTACTGGAACGAAAAAGTAAAAGAAAATACTAAAGTGCTCCTCATGTTAATGAAACAAAAATCAACTACTGCTTTTTTTCATACTCAGAGAAAATTCCTTGGACCATGTAATTTACTCAAAAAATGTAGAATGTTCAATTTACTCAAATTAATTTTCCCAATGTGTAAACACACAAGGAATTTATTACAGATTAAGTAAAGATTTGGTAATCTCAGGATTCCACATCTTTTCTTTTATGGATCAATTCTCACAGATTTCTGGGCTACAAGTTATTTCATAGACTACACTTGTAGACTTCACAAACTTCAAGGCTGTCATAGACTAGGTGGCAAGACATGCAAAAGGAATAAGCTCTGTAAAGTATGTGGGATTTGATGTCTTCCACTTCAGACCATCCTTCATCCTGGAACCAAATGCAGATAGACAGCAAGAGCCCTTCACAGCATAGTATTCAAACAGAATCCTAAAAACAGACATTTTGAGTTGATCTTCTGGAGGTAGCAATTTCCATATGTAATTTTTCAATTACTTACCTGTTTCAATTGGTCATCACATGTGCACTGTCTCCACTTGCAGCAAAAAAATCTACTGATCCTTTCTGAATTATTTAAGAGACAAGATTTTTAAGAGATGGGATAGTGCAGAATACAGCTGAAATCCAAGAAAGCCAGTCTTAAACAGGTATGTATGTAAAGTTCATTATTCCATTTGAAAAGACAGCAAGTGCAGTACAAAAGGCAGCAGATTGAATGAGGGGCATCTTTTTAGTTCAATACAACAAAAAAAATACAATATAAAAATTAAAACAAATTGAATCTATGGCATTTGTTTTCAATCTACCTGTCTCTTCTAGGCAATCATTTAGCATATGAAGTAACAGCTCACATCCATCCTCCTCTTCAATAACAGACCTCATATGTCTTGAATAGAGGAACTTCATGTCTTGTCTCTTAGGTTTCATCCAAAATTCTACAGATTATTTTGAGTTGTGGAAATAAATAGTAAAGTTTCCTCATTTCTACCACTGAAGATGTTCCACTCTGTAGAAAGAAACCCTCAAATTTACCAGGACAAAGACAGTAAAAAAGGGGGCATAACTCTCAGCCCCAGTGGAAGAACCCTGGTCTCCAGTTTCTGTTTCACATCCCATTTCATTTGTCTGATTCACTGGTTTTTTTACATGAACTACAAAAGTGGTTCACTGGTTTGGCTTTGTTTGGACAGCATTTTTGAGCTTCCACAGTTTTGCTCTTGGCAGATCTGACCTCATTAACACCCTCATTGTTCATGTTAGCAAGTGGCTAAAGCTCACTTTTTTTTAAATGCATCAGTCTGCTCACTCAACTGTAAAAGATAAAAATAAAATTTAAAAAGAGCCAAAGCTATACCCAAAGATATTATTGAAATTAATAAAAAGCAAAGCAATATAATTAAAACATAATGTAATTTTAATTTTAATCTACATTTGCAATGCCAGTACTTCACATGAAAAACCTGTACAACTTACCAGAGCTAAAAACTCCATGAACATTGACAGGTTCTGACACTAATGGTTTAAAACCTGATAGCAACAATGAAAAATTCCTCTGAAATCCAGGACAATGCATTATAAGCAATTGTGCAGCTTCATAAGCCAGAAAGGGTGTCAAAAGGAATTTCATAAGCCAGAAAGAAGCCATTACCTTCCAAATGGACGGTAATGCTGATGGAAGCTGATGGTCTGCCCCTGGGAAAGAGCAACATCTATCTGTGTATGGAAATTCCTAATGTCTACAAAATTTTCAGCATGTACCTCTGAGTCAGTGCTGTCTGTAGGTGATGAAGGACAAGGGGGAAAAAACAATCTTGTGGGTGTTAATATCTTGCCTAAACCTTTCTAGAATAATGCACTTCTAGAAGAAAATCCTGCAGCTTTAGAATTCTAGCCTTACTCATATTTGAAAAACAGATATCTTCTGGGAAGTTTATGTTTGCAGTCCTTAGTGTTTGAACAGTATTCTCAATAGATCCACAAACACATAGACACAAATACCATGGCCACTGTCAGGCTGGCAAGTTACTTGTCAATCAAAACCAGTCAAGCAAGAGGTGACACCAGGCTGTCAGAGGTGGTTTCAGGCAACTTGAGAAGTCTGCATCTTGTACAGCAGGACCTGATACATTACTAAAACGAAGGAATCCAAAAGTGGGGCAGGACTCATGGCATAGGATAGCACAGGCTAAATTACAAGCAATGCAGCTACACAGTGAAAGAGAGCATAGTGAAGAGACACCTGAGCTAGCAAAAATCTGCATAGTGAGTGACAACATTGCAGCTGAACTCTTCACAGACCTCAGCAGAGCAGATTTGGACTCCCATTCACTAACATTCAGTAGTGGGAAGTGTTCAGCTGCATGTAGTGCTGCAGTAAATGATTCTATGTTTCAGATCTCTGTTAGCTCAAACATCTCCATTTCATGTGTAGACACAAGTGGGGAGATTAAATAACTATCAATTTAGACTTGCCTTTAGACATGCAACTCTTGTTTCTTGTATTAAACTGTGAGAAGAATAGTAAAACAAACTAATCCAGAGGAAATCAAATTGCTCAGAGGAATAATTATAGCAACTTTCACCTCAACAGCTGGGTCACTGATTCAAAATCATTCAAATCACTTGTGACTGAAAGTCATTACCAGTTGACTCCACTCAATGAGCTTGTGCTTCAGGTCAGAGTAATAATTACTGCAGGACTAAAACTGCCATTAGTGGCTCCATTAGTAAGGAGAGAGTGAAAAGGACTGAGAAAGAAGTAGCAGTCTCAGTCTCATTAGTGCTGCTTTCCAATCAAGAATGAGAGGAGAAAATACTTTGAGGACTCCTGAACTGCTGAGGCTGATTAAGCTGCTCTAACAAAGCACCATTTGCATATACTCCGGGATATCACACCTGCTCTGCATCTGCATCTCCAGAAGGACACAGGTCTCCCTTGGATCTTACCTGTCACACCTATCAGTGCTGTGTAGACACAATAAATAGCCACCCTTGTCTTGGCCCTAACACTAGATGTCCATCTGGGGACAGTTCAGTTCTGCCCTTTTTATTCCACCCTCTCGCCAGTACTTCCAAATAGAAACTCCAGCTTCAAAAACTATTGTATTATTGATAAACTGAAGTCTTCCCTTTCCCCTGTTTTTTGTCTTTGACAACCACACAGATATTGGGAAATACTGCCAGAAAATATATGCATTTAAATGTGCATTTCACAAAAGATTCCTTATGGCCTGATAGCTTATGTTTAATACCAGTAAATTATCTATATCTGGGATGGTTATTTTCCTTATAGAAAGTGATATCTGAGCATTTCTCTATCATAGGAACAAATGGAAGAAGCTGAGCTGAGGAGCTGCTCTAGGAAGGGTAGCCAGGCTAGGAATAAGATTTATGACAGCTCAGTGTGGCTGGACATGCTGATGGCTCTCTGGTACATGAACTACGGTGTAATACAGCTGAGCTAGGATGTTAAACCCACTATTCTGTCAAGTCAATGATAGACACAGATGAGGCCAGTGAAAAGTACAGATTTACATCAAATGAAAGAAAACCATGGTGGAAAACAAAACCTTTAAGAGATGTGTTTCTTATGTTTTCAAAAGGAGCTCTGTGAAAATACCAAGTATTAATGACCATTAATATAGAGGGCTACGAATAGAAAGCAGTGTTTTAAAAACAGGGACAAATGTGTGAATACTATATTGAAGATTTATTATATAACATCTCTCTTTATAGCAATTTCTGGTAGTTTTTAAAAACACATTTGCTTATATGACTGGATTCTTTATACCCAGATACCATTCATAATAACATGTACTCATAATAACAGGATGGCCTTATTAACATTCCATATTTAAAAGATCAGCTGACATGTTCAATTGGGTCTTCTAATATTATAACAGTTTTTCTAATGGTTGCTATTTTAATTTCTCTGTCTCTTTTAAAATATCACTCTCTTAAATATTTATCTCTTTCTTTAAGCACAGTGTTTTATTCCAACATCAATTCCTTATATTTTAAGAGAAGGTTATTACAACATATCAAACATATGGGCTCATTTCAGCTCCCAGTGCACATAAAATTAGTCAAAAAAATCACTACCTATTCATTACCAAAACGTGTGGTTCAGTCACTAATTTTTGCTCAGAAGTTTCGTGGGACTAATTTAGCAAGAACAATACAATTTTTTTCTCATCTCATTCTTATCTCTGTAGATCACACAGCAGAAGCCAGAATTGCAAGATTAAGTTCTGTCTCTCCCTCACTCTGTCCCTCACTTATATTTCATTCAAGGTTGTCTCCACTTTCAAGACAACAATTGCTTTCAGAGATTGGGAAATCTATTTTCAGAATTTATATTGCCTTTTGGAATTACAGAAACAGATAAATCTTGCAACACTGGTGAAGCAAAAACTTCAAACTATATAGACATAGTATTGAAAACCTGAGATAATTCCAGAGTATTTCTCACAATAAAGATTGTTTTTCTGTTTCTATATGAGAAGGGGGTGGGGGAGGGAAGAAGCCTATGAGAGCAACTAAGTTTAATGCCTGACTTTCTGTTAGAACAGAGAGCATATATTCTTTCCAGGGAGTAAATTCAAGAACTGAGCTTGGGATCGTCAGTGAGTGACTCCCTCTCCCTGGCTCTTTTTTGGGGCACCACACAAAACTGTCTTCATGACAATGTCTAAGGGGACATTTCAAGGTAAACCTTGCCCCCAAGATCCCACAATGTAGTTATAAAGAAGATATACATTGGTTTTGCCATGTTCTATCCATAAAGCCTTCAATTGCTACTCCAGAAGGCTCTGTACTCTCAGGATTCTCACATCACATCCTGGAGCAGATAAAAGACACTCTTAGATTCATGCTGTAAAAATACCACAACCTCACATTGCTTCTATTTCTTTGAATTGGGAAAAGCAGACCCAATATTTACTGCATTTGAGGGCTGCAAGAAGGTCATGTTAAATGCAAAGGATTCCAGCATCCAAAAGCAGCACAGGGAGGAAGCAGCTGCCCTGTCCTGTGGACATCTTTCTGAGCAAGGGGATGAAGCATGGCATGGGAATGATCCTCACCCTGTCACCATCAGCAGCATGGGCACAGCCAAGGAAGAAGGCAGAGCTCTTCCTCACAATGTTCACTCCACTTTCCTTCCTGGAGAAGCAGGAGCCAGCAGCAGCCTCCTAAATGAGCACTGCTCTTTGGGCTGCCAGTTCCCCATTCACACTGGCAGATAGCAAAGCCAGCAGGCTGAAGTATTAAATATGACCTAGTTAGTCTGATGTTCACTGGGAAAACTGTAAACCAGAATTGGCCAATTCATGACATTTGGGCTGACTTTGAGAAGGATGTGAGGCCCATGGGCTCACTCCTGTGAGAGGACACACAGGACAAACAGATGCCAAACCAAACTGTAATTCACCAATGATGTGAGCTGGCATCTCCTAGCTGTCAAAGGTTTCAGGCCAGAAAGCACAGCTTTTAAAGACAAAAATACTACTAACACCTTTATCTGCTTAGGAGCATATTTCCCATTTAGCACAGCTCTACAACTGTCTACGAACAGTGGAAAACTATAAAGGAAGATTAAAAGAAATCTTTGACATTCATAAATCAGGAATTATGGAGTAACTCTGATATGAGAAAATCAAAGCAGAAATTAGTCCTAACATGACCAGTTTTTAAAAGAAAAGCGGTTTTGCATGCACACGTGCATGTGTTCTATTTAATCATATTTTTTCACAAGATTTTCTGAGTAAAAAGATTCCAAGGATCATGTTGCTGGGGAAACTGAAATGATGGTGTAATCTTCTGAGAAAGTGTGAAACGTAGAATTAACACCACTGAATTGAATTTAATAACACTTTGCAACATCAGACCTAGCCTTAAATCAATATTTAATTTTCTCAGGCATATTACAGATTAGTTGTAGCCATTATATCTCCAGGGAATACCAACCACCCCACAGAGGGTCAACCTACTCAAATAATATTTTGCACGATCTTCTAGTGGATAGATGACAAAATACTCTTTCAGAGTTTGTAACCTCAGCTTCCACAAATACTTCATTTTTTACATTCTGGAGATATTCATAATGTTCTGCTGTATTTGGTCTTACTCACTTAAGCTCAGTGATACTTATGACACATTATAACTATTATTTCTAAAACCAGACAGAACATAACCCACTTTTGGAAGCCAACAAAAATAGTAATCACTAATATGAGTGCATTAAAAAAGGCTTCTGCAACCACTGCTTTCAAGAAGGCTACTTTCAAATAAAAGTCAGATCTGAGCTCTAGATTACTTACAGCAAAAATCTGTGGCTTAAAGTTCTTCCATATTATATTTCAATCCAGTTTTTACTTGGAAGTACCTCACAAGCACAAGCAAAATGAAATTGCATGGTCCATAAGATGCGCTTTCACCCTTGCCTTGAAAAGAATTTCTGAAAATATTTTGTGGCAGCAGCAGAGATGGCATTCCCTGAATGATGTTCTGCTGCTGCAGTCTGCAGGCATAGCAGAGAGCACTGCCACAAACCAGGGCACCAGCAGGTCACACCAGGGCTGGTATCAGCAGCAGGTGCTTGTGCAAAGTTGCTGCCATGCCTGGAACTCTCCAATTAACTGCATCAAATTTGTAGGGTCCTTGAGCAGAGAACTGTGACAGCTTGATGCTACAGCTCAGTTCTTTGCTACTGCACAAAGAGAGGCTCATCCATCACATCACTTTGCACACAGGTGTGCATCCAAGAGTCTGTCTATTCAGGCTGTGCCCCAGGGCACAACATCACAGGTTCCCACATATTTGATGGAATTGTGCCGGTACAAAATGAGCCACTGCTGAATGCACTCAAGTGGACACAAGCTGTGCCAAGGTGAGATCTGCAGCATCTGCAATTAAACAACTTGAGGCTGGGAGTGGAATTTGCACTGCTTATAGCCCTTTCTGAATTTAAACAAAGTTATTTTATCTTCAGAGGTTCATAGATTTGCTAAGTTATTCTTTCACGGACAAACAGAAACACTTGTGTAGAACACTTGGTGCTGCAAGGAGCAATGACTTCACTCAGTCAATAACATCACAAACTGTCAGAAGAATGTTGAATCAGGTTATGTCCTGGCAGAAGATAGATTTTATAGTGTTCCCTTTGCCAGTAGGCTGAGTTTATACATATGAGCTAACTTGCAACTTACTGTATTCTGCAAAAGAAAGCCTGATATCTGCCATAGAGTTTTGACCAACAGCAACCAGCCAGCATTAAATTCTTGGGAATTCTCTTTCTCATGTCAGAGAAAGAGCCTTCCCTTTTTAGATTATACTTGATTTTTAGTAATGAGCAATTTATGAAAGACCTGATAGAGACATTTGAAAATTTCTTGACTAGTATATGTGTTTCATGAGCCCAAAAGTCAGGGATATAATAGAATGTTACAAGGATCATTGATGGAGTTGTATGCAGAGATTGCTCTGTACATACTGGTTTATCTGTAATTGTTGGACAAGGAGATTAGTCCCTTATTTGCTTAAGCTATAAAATTATCCTAGAAGAAAAGTACTCCAAATTGTCAACAAAACAGACTTTGGTTCTCCATCAATTTGGCAAGAAATTAAGAGAGAAATTATAAAAGAGCAGATGGTAGAAGAGACACACCAACATGTTGTATGCAACAGCAAAGGAAGATGGGAATCTTGTAGGAACAAAATTTGCTTTATCTGCTTAAAAGTTAAAAGCAAGAGAGATCTGTAGTTCAATATATGAGAAAATGTAAGCTTCCAGAACTGAGAAATAAGCAGATATTTTTCTGGATGTCTTTCTACTATTGAAAACAATCTAAAACAATCTAAAACAATCTAAAGAATTTACTGCCTTTGACTATAAGAAGGGATTTAAATTACTCATGCTACATTTACTTTTCATATTCAATAATTAGCAAGCAATTTTTGAGTAACCCTGAGAGTAGCTGGTGATATTTCCACAAGAGAGCGCAGTATCTATAAGAGTTCCTACAGCCTCAAGAGCCAGATTCCAGACCTGGAAAAAATTATGGATAGTGCACATGTGCATGGAAAAGTTCTGAAGATTAAGACAAAGGATACTGTGTGCAAGTGTTCACATTCAGGTAAGTCTCAGGATGTTCCTCTTTCACATGCCTGAAAAGTTATATCCAAAGTCACTTTAATGTTGACAACATCATGGCCTGAGCGGAACACAGTCTTCATTTACTGTATTTAAATATTGTAGCCAGGGGGCTTTTCTTAAATATTCATTGTTTGTTCAACCAAATTATTATTTATGGAATTTATTGAGTTTTTCATGCTTTTAAGAACTTGTTTTTTTCCCAACTATACTGTGCTATGTTATGTGCAAAGTAAATGAATAATCTCTACAGCTTCAATCTCAAACACTTAAGCACATGAAAGAAATATAAAACCACACTTCCCCAGTATCATAATTCAAAAAGGAATCAACATACTTCTTGCAGTGCTGGGACTCCTGGTTAAGAGTAGTAATACTGGGTCGAAAAGAGCTGAGGTTGCATCCTGTCATGCAATCAAACAAAAAAGTTACTTTCTATTCTAGTTGAATTATGTTTGAAATTTTAGGTTTCTTGTCTTTTTTACATTTTTAAACCCAGAAACAAATAGCACCACAGAGAAGAAGCAATTTCATGGCACTCAGGACTTATGACACTAAATTGTTGGAACTCAATATTCTTCTTGGGTAGTGGGCATTAAATATATATTTATTATATGAAAACATGTTGCAACCACTTGAATAAAGAATACCAAAATTCATTTATTCTACACAGACATGACTAGAAAAATTCCACCCTTTACCAAGACATTGGGGAAGGATGTTCATTCTAGTTAATATATGACCTCAGCAACATTGATATACCTATACAAGAAATGCATCCTTTTAAGAAGAAGGTATTTTATCAGGCTTCCACACCCATATTAAATAATGAGATAAGCAAACTAGAGAGAGAAATCAGAAAAGAGACTTCAAGTGTCCATTCTATTTCAAGCAGTACACTAAGCCCCAAACCTAAGATTATGCCAATCCAAACACACAGAATAGTGTGTTGGTTTTTCTCTGAAAAACCTCCAAACTCTGGATGATTTTCAGAGAAATAGGGCCAGAACAAACCACACTTATTAGATCGACATTTCAACTGGAATAAATGTTCTCCAGTATCTTTGAAAACAGATGCTTGATTCTTTGAACATCTGAGAGTATTATACACAGACCCAACATCCACCTGGACATTTTCATGCTGAAAAGTCATCTCACTCATTCTGGCTTGCTTTGTAGATTTTGGACTTAGCTGAACACACTGCTGTCTGTTTTTCCATAGTGGAAATTAACAACTCAAGAGCCCAATTATTATTATAACTTGAGGGTACCTTTTATTTATAAGGTAATATGCATAATCTGGACTAATAGATTCCGTGGCTGAAGGCCAAGGACTTTTTCAGCCCACAATACAGTTATTACAGGTTATTATACTCAGTGCTTAATTAAATATTGAAATCTTAAAAGACAGATGTCGGAGGAAGTCTGCTTTCTTCCTTTACCCTCCTTCAGCCATGCCCTTTAGTGTCTTGATGCACTTCCTTCTTTATATACCATATCCATTTTACATTACCTTCTGATCTTTTGTGTGCAGTTTCCTTTTATTTCCATGGACTTTGGTGACAGCTGAAAAAGAAGTTTAGATTGTATCTTTCAAAGTAAAAAACAGTTTGAAAACCCAGAGAATTACAGTTTTTTACCTGAACTTGTAGATACTAATAGACAATTTGCATATTCACAATAAAGCACCCTAGAAAAAATCATTATGTGATTAGAAGAACTTGAGCATGGAAAGAGGTAGGCTTGTCACCAAAGGTAGATAACATAAATAACCTGATCCTTGCCAGTGAAGGTACAGGACACTTCAAATGACTAGGTCTAGCTGCATGCCTGGTTTTAGAAGGCCATCATTAGATGAGATGAATCCCATCTCTGCTAAGAGTCATTCTTGGACTCCATTTCCTTGAGCTGTAAGAAATATGGCCTCAAATTCTCCCACAAGAACTCAACCAAGTGTGTTTAGCAGAGCTCTCAAGTGATGGCTGCATTGAAAGTTGCTTAGAAAAATGTTACCAAGCATGAGAGAGCAATGGGCAGTTTCAGGGTCTGTATATGAAGCACATCAAATGAACATTGATGATGAAAGCTGATGAAAGAGCTGAAAGTCAGCTGGCAATTATCTCCCTGGTGATGAAGATAGCACAACTTTCCTCTTTTTTGTTACAAGATCACAAGCATCACCACATGAAGAAGATGAAGACAAAGGGTCCAGCAACATAGTGGGAAGAAATGTTAACCAAAGATACCAAGGTGCTGTCTTGGTGCTACCAAGATCATAGATGATTGTATCACCATTGTGCTTATCAGCAGTACTTAAGAAAAAAAAATCTAGAACCAAAACCAACTGAGATCTCTTTTCCCTCACAGCTGGAATGCTAATATTTCCATAGGAGTAAGAAAATGAGTTCCTGTCCTCCCCTGCCAGTGGTTCAGTAGGCTTTCCAAGATGAAAAATATTTTTGTATCCCCATGACCCTTTGAGAACATGCTGATATCCAACTCAAGCCTCTGACAGCTGCAGAAATTTAATATCTCTCAAGATAACAGTTTTTTGCCAACAAGATCAGTAATTTAAAAAAGGAAGAGATGTTTCAAAAATGCCATGGAAAACTGAATATTAATAGGAGTCATGTACACAAATAATTTCCAAGCTTGAGCCAATTTACTCTCTAAAATAGCACATGAAGAAGCAACTGGAAAATAAGGCAGAAAATGGATTTCAACTTATCTTCATTCAGTCACTCATGACACTCACACTCTGAACTCACTCACACCCTGATCTGAAAGAAACTACTCAAACACAACCACAGTATCTGGATAATGTCTCATGAACAGGACTCTGAGCTAATACAAATGATGGCAACAGAACCTCAAAACAGAAGTGAATTTCACTGTTTGAAATGGTGAAAGCATGCATGGTGCATCAGCACAGTATCTGTGGAGCCATACTCTGGGAGATACATGGAAAGCACACAGGAACAAACACCAAACATGATACAGGCTCCCAGTAGGAAAGATTGGAAAATTATGTTTTAGATTAATTCCAAAGAAGAGCTTAAGTGGATATGTGAGAGAGATAGAGATGGACTTTGCAAACAAGGCTACTGCCACAAAAACCTTGAGTAAGCAACATCTCTGAAAGCAGGTAAAATGAAACTTTAAGTCTGGAAGTGATCAAGAGTTGAAGAAAATTCCCACATTCAAAGCAACTATTGAAAGTAAAAATTTTTCTAGATACAAACTTCTCTAATTTATCTAAGGTGGAGGTGGATTTTAACGATCTCCTCTACTCCTCAACATAATTATATTTTCACTGAAGAATTGGCAGCCCAGTCTGTAGGTAGGGTACTTTGCTTTGCTTTCCCTGTTTCACTCATCTGCATTCACATTTATTCTACATTCCCTCCTCCACTTTTAGAGCACTGAAAACTCTCTGCAGCTAGCATTGCTCACTCTACACATACACCTTGAGAGGTGAGCTGTAAAATAAAACTATCTTATCAGAAATCTTCCCAGTTCCCCTCAGCTGTCACACGTGTGAGTGAGCCTGTGCTTTTAATACTGTTTCCTTTCTGTTTGAGTGAGGAGCCATATTCTGAACAGAGCACTTTCTTTTCCACCTGACCCAGATTCACCCACATTGAAAGCTGAAATGTGGACAATATCCTACTGAACTACAGGAGCAATATGAGAGGAGTCACTGTGGTTTTGTCCACCTGTCACTCTAACCCTAATAGCTCCCTGCTCTGCATTTTCCCTCTGGGTTTTTCACTTCTCCAAAGCACTGCTACTCGACCTGTGACACTAACAGCGAAGAGCAGGCGCTGCTCAGAGATCTGCCTGCTCCCCAGGAAACTTGAAGTGAGGCAGCCAAGCCTCCAACAGGGAGCAGGAGTTTTAAAGGAAAAGGCACTTGCTAACGCCTTTGGATGATTTACATTTTTTTTTGTTTCAACACACACATGTATTTCAAAGTTTACTCTCTGGGTATTTAACCCACATAGGCAAGTAGTCATGCAAAGAGAACTCATCAATTGTATTGTGCATAAATTCTACTTGAGTGAATCGCAGAGCTCAAGCTGAGGGCCAGCTCATATGCCTGGCAGAAAAAGACATTTAACTTCTGGCAGTGGAACAGTTATTTATCTACAAAATCAATAATTTATAGGGGAAAGAGAGGCTGCATAAAACTAAGAGTAAGAGAAAACCAGTAAAAGCTCTAATACAAATGCAGGAAATAAATCACTCTTCGTTCTTCTATGCTAGAAATTTAATTTAAAGATTCTTACATCCAGCTTAATGGAAATAAACCACCAAGATTATAACTCCCTGTGGCATGCACATGAAAGTACTAAGTTCTTATCCAATTGCCTCAGCAAGCAGTTGCTCTATGAGGGCAAAGAAGTAGGTGAACAAGGAAGTTTAAAGATTGAAGCATCCCTTTGAGACTAAGGGATCTGATTTAATCTACATTGTCCTTGCCTTCAGCTGACCTTGTCAGTATCTCCATAGGAAAACTCTGTTCATTCACTCCAATCATATTTGGTTGGGTCAAACAATCAAACTTCCCACTTGAATATCTGATATAACAGCAGAGTGACCTGGTTTCAGAGAGAAAGGTAAGGTGTCAGGAGATTAATAGTGATGCCTGAGTTTCAGCATGGAAACTCCAAACCATGATGATCTCATTGTCAACTGGATTAGTGGAATCTAGATCTCACAATGGCACTGCAAAGATTCTACCCATCCTACATTTCAGTAGAAAAATGTAGCAGAAGCTTCATGTGCAAAAACTTTATTTGCTTCTTCCCTCTTAGAAAAAACTTTTCTTCATATAAACAACAATCCAGCTTAGAGCTATTAGTGCTGGAAATTTGATTTTCAGAGTATTGTGTAATATTTGAAATTGCTTTTTCCAACATAATATGAAATTAAATAGCAAAAAATTATTTACAATTTAGCAAAACTGCAGGCACAGAAAATGCCAACCAATTGTAAACAAACAACCCAGATTTCAGATGGCAAAAATATGAGCAATTGCCTTCAGAAGGATCCACAGAGAGAAGGGAAGGTAGAAGATTGGTAGAAGGATAGCAGATACTAGGCCATGTCTTATGCCATCCTTGCATGTAACAAAAGGTGAATATGTGAATTACAGGAAAAGCCAGGGCATCTTACACTATGTTTGCCCTAAGTGGAATTTCTTGACCCTTAATATCTCCTCAAGATGCTTTAAGATCACAAAATAAACCAGATTGGAAAAGATCTCTGAGATCATCAAATCCAACCTATGACCAAACACCATCGTGTCAACTAGACCATGGCATTAAATACCACATCAGTACCACATCCGGTCTTTAATTCTTAAACACCTCCACAGATGGTGACTCCATCCTCTCCATGAGAAACCCATTTTAATGTCTAATCACTCTTTTCTGTGAAGAAATTCTTCCTAATCTCCAACATAAGCTTTCCCTGCTGCAGCTTGAAGCCATTTCCTCTTGTCTTGTCATTTGAGAGGAGGGGCCAACCCCCACCTGGCTACACCTCATTTCAGGTGTTTGTAGAGAGCAACAAGGTCTCCCCTGAGACTCCTTTTCTCTAGGCTAAACAATCCCATCTCCTTCGGCTGCTCCTTACAGGCCTTGCTCCTGTTCCTTTTCCAGTTCCATTGTCCTTCTCTGAACTTGCTCCAGCACCTCAATATCCTTCCTGAATTCAGAGGCACAGAACTGGACACAGCATTTGAGGTGTGGCCTCGCCAGTGCCAGGTACAAGGGGACAATCACTGTCCTGGTCCTGCTGGCCACACTATTGCTGGAACAGGCCAGGATCCCACTGGCCTTGTTGGCCACCTGGGCACACACTGGTTCATGATAAGTCACTATTGACCAGCACCTCCAGGTCCTTTTCTGCCTGGCTGCTGTCCAACCACTCTGTCCCCAAACTGTAGTGCTGCATGGGGCTGTTGTGGCCAAAGTGTAGGATCGAGCACCTATTGAACTTCATGCTGTTGGTCTCTACCCATCCAGCCAGCCTGTCCAGATCCCTCTGTAGTCTTCCTCCCTGCAGCAGATCAAAAGCTGACTCAACTTAGTGTTGTCCATGAATTTGTTAAGGATAGACTCTATCCCCTCATCCAGATCATCAATAAAAATTTAATCAGGACTGGCCCCACTGTGAGCCCTGAGGAACACCACTGGTGACCAGATGCCAGCTGGATGCAGCACTGTTCACCATCTCTGGGCCCAGCCATCCAGCCACTTCTTAACCCAGCAAAGACTGCTCCTGTCCAAGCTGTGAGCTGCCAGATTTTCCAGGAATATGCCAGAGGAGATTTTGCCAAAGGCTTTGATGACAAGCAATGTCCAAAATATGGTATAAAGATGAAGATAGTGCATGTCACATCTTACTTGAGCTGGTGCACTGTGCAAACTTGCTAAGTATGAAATAGGCACAGCCATATAATAAATCAAAACCTACTCTCTTTAACTCATGCAAGCAATCTCAAATAGTGTTGGGAGCTGCTGCCAGATGGCACTACTTCACAGAAACACGATGTTAGCTTTCACACATCCTGAGCAGGTAAAGCGTTGCCTGTAAATGGTCAGATTCACGCCCAAATACTTGTAAGCACTGGGGATGCTCATACAAGCTAGCTTCAGGCTGTGCATTAAGACCAAAACAAAGAGAGATCCTGACTTTCAGAGGAACTGCTGTTGTGAGTATAGTCAGCTGACTTCTCTTTGTCTGAAGCAAGTGTCTTCAGTTTGTAGAAAGATACTTGTGGTGGCACCAGTGGGGCAGGCACTATGCAGAATAAAAGGTAAGGTACAAAAAAACAGTTCACAGAGAAAAATAAAAGGATGAAAGATAATTATACACAGAAACTCATGGTCTTAATCATGGCCTATGTTCCTCTGATGATGTGAATGTAGAAGAGGTCTACAAAACATCTGTTTATATTTCTGCAAATGGAAATTATTTTTGGGTGATGCAGCTTTTGTCCAGCAGTTCTGTCTAGATCTCAATCATGCACTCTAACAAAGGGTGACCTGGCAGTGAGGCAAATAGTGGTAAGGAAAGGATAATGGCCAAAGCAATCTTTTCTATAGCCTGAGCTGCAAAAAAGATTTGATGATTACTCATAATACGAGCTTATGCTAATGCTCCAGTAACTCCTATGAGTACCAAAATTTTACATATGCAAAACCAGTACAAGATCATCCTCAATTTCTTTTGGCAAAACATGGAACCAAAAATAAAACAGAGAGGGACACGCTATCTATGTATAGGGCCCAAGTGGTGTCTGCAGTGTTTAAATAGCCTTCTATTTGTAATGAAATACCTAAAGTTTATCTCAATTTTTCATTAGACTAATGAATAATTAGCAACTAATTCTGTTCCTCTGTTCCTCTTGGAGAAAGTCACCTGATGCCAGCTATTAAATTACATCTAGTGGAAGGAGAGTTCTTAAGTTACCTAGCAAACGTCAGTGCTGGAGGTAGATATTCAGCAGTGTACAAAGTACCACTGCCTCACACTTAATGCAGTTTTATGGGAGTAGGCTTTACTTGTTGTAACTGAAAAACAAAAATTGCAGCTGCATGAGCCGACATAAATATTCAAACTGTTAATGCATTAGCACAAGTGACAGTACCAGATTGCAAAGCTTAGCATAAAATCACAAATAACTAAATATGGTGTATAGTGTTGCTTCTCTGAGCAATCAAAAACCTTGCATAATATAGCACAGCTGGTTAGTAGCTCATGCCATATAATTTAAGTCTCCTTAATAGATAAGAAGAACTTTGGAGCATTCTCTAATGAAATATCCCTTTGGTTCCAACAGTATCAGGAATAAGTTGTCTCTTAGATTTTTCTCTGTTTCCAGGCTCATTGATTCATGACAGAGAAAGTAATGATTTCTATACATTATTATAAGCATTTTCACATTTATCATGCAATATGAAAAATGGGTAATATTCCATGCCCTTGAGCATCTGTGCAATATATATTTTAGGTCAAACACTTGATGGTATCTGAGTATTCACAACAGAAAATTAATAGCTTACATATAGAGTAGTGCAAAAGAAAATGTCCATAAAAATTCCTCCATTACAGGAATTAGGCAAAACCAGCACACTTGACTTGTTGTTAGAGGTGATACTGTCACAGAAACAACTTTATTACCTGTCATGTTGAGATTCAGAGCCATAAAAATCTTATTTCCCCTTGTAATTTCTGACATGCTCAATAGCCCTGGTAATGGAAGTACACTTCTAGGACTTTTTTAGCAGTCTGAGATGGCTTACCAGCTAACTACTGGCAATTAAAATCAGTAATGTGAATGGAAAAACAGAAATTAATTAATCAGTAGTATATTAGATAAATAACAAATAACAAAAATAGTGTTTTGATGCAGAAGCAAAAATTTCAATACAACATGTGCCATATAATGTGTGCAAAAAATAACAAGGTGCAAAAAGTATTCCTGAGACTGGACTCTGGTATGTGATCCCATACATAAAATAGATCATGTGCATCTTCCTAGCATTCAGATGTGAAAAAACTGCTTGGAGCTATGATAACAACTGAATGTTTCATTCTGTGAAGAATAACATTTTCAGCAACAGTAACCAGCATTTTATGGAGATTAGATAAATCATCGCAATAAATATGCGCTAAAGAAGAACAGACAGTATGTATTCTTAATTTATTCATTCATCTATTCATAATATACATTGATGCATTGATGTTGAGACATATAAAACACTAAAAGAAACAGACAGGTGTCTGGGACTGTGGAGCTTTTGCTTTGTTTTGATCATTAAATTCTAACAATAGAGCTAAGATTAAATTATGTACTTCCATTTGCAAAAATATGATATAAAAACATTCTGTTCTGGTACAAAACATAAATGGTGAATAAATTGCTTCACCAAGTCATTGTGTAGACTCTTTGAAAAACATGTAGAAGACATACACTATTCACAGAATACCCTGGAGAACAATGTGTTATGCTTAAGTAATGATGAATTTTATGCTGGCCACTGCATTAGCAGTTAGTTAAGTATTTTCTTAGCTAGACCCTTTACAATTTAGCAATTAATTAATGATCATGAAAGATGAGACGATTCATTAACGGCCATAGACATCTTTCCAAGATATGTCATTATTCAGGTTTGTCATAAAGCAGCACCTATTGCATTAAAAACTTATGCAACAAGAACTATAGGCTTTGGAAACAAACTTACAAAGGGAGTGGAACACTGAAATGTGAAAGGCTTTAGTATGCACATTTCACAAGGCCATGACAGCCTTGAGGCAGTATGTCCGCCCTGGTGGAGCTCCTCTGCCTTCACAGGAGCTTTACTAAAAGGGCAAGCTGCCTCAAAACAAGAAACAAACAGAATTAGACATTGCAATCCAAATTACTTACAAGAGGTGCTGAAGAGGATAATGAACTTAAACATCCTCAGCAATATTTTAAACATAAATTGGAATAAGAGCTTGAATTTGGGTGTGGGTGCATTTTATAAATTGAAGCAGCTACAACTGAAGAAGCCACATGTTTCTACACTGCCACACAGGGTGTGACCTTGAGGACAAGTTCAGCCTATCCATATTTACCACCCACCTACCTTGCTTGGTCATAATAAGCAGACAAAACAGCTGCTACTCTTCCTAGTAGTGCCCCAGTCACGTCCCTGAATTCAGATCACTTAGATGGGAAATGGGAACACCAGGTAGCAGGAAGATGAGGACACATCACAACCTCCTCCCTCTCTCTCCCTTCCTCCTTCTTCTCCTCCTTTGAAATAAACTTGTAACCTGAAGAGACATGCTTACTGGTTCCATGATTCTGTCATTTTTATGTTTTTTTTCTGCCTTGGTACACTTACAACACAAGAAAACAAAACAAACACAAATACAGCCAAAACCAAAAACAAAATCAAAACAAAAAACACATTCTTAAAATAGTAAATATTAAAATAATAAAACCTTCTTGCACTACAAATAATTAGGCAAACAAAAAACCTGAAAATCCAAAAGAAAAAAGTAAAACCCTATAGACAGCTGCTATTTTCTTTAAATCAGCCTGCATCTTTGCAAGTTTGAAGTGATAATAACGCACAAAATACTATTCTTTTGGAAGGTAATTCCTCCCATACATATAAAGCTACATAAAATGAAATTTGGGAGTGCAAGTAAAATACTATTTTCAGCCAGGGAAATGATGCCTGGAGAATAATATTTTTGGCTTCCTCTGTTGCTATCATGCTGGTTCTTGAAAATCTGGGCCATCAATCCATCATTCAACCTGTGGGTCACTTGGGTTCTATGAGAGCTGATCAAGTTTTAGCCAAGTGCAGAGTGTTTCACAAAGAGCAATAAACCTCTGAGTTGCTTGTCTACTGTTTGATGTTTTTGATTAACATTATATGATTAAAGTGATGTTTAGGAAAAACAGTTCCTAAGAAATCAGCTCAGCATAGAAAACTCATTTATGTTACTCTTCAGTCACATCAAAGAAAAGCTGGCACAGAGCTAATAACAGTCACCTTCACAGAAACACCCTGATAGTCTGATTTAAAATGGAGAAGATCATGGGCCTGTTTCTTTAGAGAGATGAAAAAATTTTCTCTTGTAAATCAAGGTACTGATTTGAGGATGTCTCCATAACCTGTCTAGATGCTGTGTGTTCATTTGATGACTCAGGCACAAACATACAGAAATCAATATCAACCACCAGGTATTTAGAAACAACATGGCAAGCACCTTACTTGGTTGCTCATAACTCTCAGAATATATTCACAAGCTGTTATATATTGACCAGCAGCATGTTGTCTTCACTGGATTGCTCACTGAGATAATAATCTTTTCCTATAGCCAGCATCACTGATGGAAAAAAACAAAGGTTCCCCACACAAGGCCGTAAATAAGAATGAGAGGATCAGCCCTAAAGCCACTCTTCTGAGAAGTGAAGTCAGGGAACAGAAGTACAAGAAGTACAGCTGAGCCAACAGCTGAGCCCTCCCCAGCGAGCAGCATCCCACAGGATCTCAGTACAGAGGCCAGAGCCAAGGACCAGGAGCATGGTCCATGGACAAACAAGGTAAACAATAAGCCAGAACTCACAGTGTACCTTAAGGTCAGGGCTAAGTGCCCAGGGCTGAGTCAAAATAGGACTTCCTGGACCATTGGAAGGAGGATGCTTAGATGCTTAGGTGGGGATTTCAGGTGTGGCTGCTCAGGACAGTTGGGACCTACCAGAACCATCCCTGGTGTCACTGGAGTCATGACTTTGAGAAAAATAAATTTCTTTGGCAGCTTCTAGTTTTCTTCTGTTTCTTGCCAAAAGGCCAATGTACTTACAGGAAATACATGCAAAGTATAAAAACTAAAAACAGACTCCAGCTCATGTATTCTTGTAAAATCTGATAAATTAGAGACATGTGGCCAGCTTCTTTGCTTTTTTTAATCTTGTTAATGCCATTTCTATTATGAAAATTTACATATATAAAATTAGGGAAATCCTACCACTAATTTTCATCAACAAGCTTATAGACACTTGAGTATTTTATTGTTAGAGGTACCCTTAGTATAGACCAAGATGACCAAGATTTTAGGAGGAACCAGGGTCTCAGCAAAAGCTTGAGTAGTCATTGGCCCAAAGAAGGACAAGGACTCTGGAAGGAAGGTTTTGGTTATAATAAGAGACCCAAGATGGCCTATTTAATCTTTCCTTTCCTTTCCTAAATCCTATATTTCTTTTTATCTGTAAGGGGGTGAAATAATACTTTAACATGGCATGTTTATTGCTTCCTGAAAAAAACTGTTGTGCATAATATCTCTGTTTGACTTGTCTAGTGGTCTAGAGAACAGGCAGTAGATTGCCCTGCTATCCTCTAGGATTCTCTTACCCTGATATTTTGCTTACCCTTTGCTGCCTGAATTATTTACAGCCTTTCTATATGAGAAAAATATATGGATTAACAAAGACCCTGTCTACCTTATCAAAACCAAGGTATCTAGATACATGTTACAGCCTTACTTTTGGCTCAAGCCTCTGTCAGGGTCGCACAGACTCAAGGGCCTTCACCATTTATCTACTTTGTCAAATGTATTTCATTATTTACATTCTGACAAGACAAATTATTAAGGCCATTGTTTAGATTTGTTTACCATCTTTTTGATCAATAACTATGTTTAATGTGGACATTCATTGCCAACCAGAGATGGAATAATTAGAATAGGAATGTAAGTGCTTATAATAAATTGCCTTGTCAACAAGAGTAATCTTGGGAACAGAATTAGGAAATCACTTTCTTCTGATTCCAGAGAACATCCCTGTGTTGCATGCCAAAAAGGAAAAAAATGAAACCGTGCAAAGCCATTTAAACTATCATTTTATTAAAAGAAATTACAATAATGCATAAGATGTAAGCCACAAAAGGGGACTGGAAAAGGTGATTTGTGAAAAATTAATTCTTTTCATCATCCTGTAGCTACATGAAGAAATATATTTTAATTGGCTGGATGCAAGAACCTGTATTTTGCCTCTTTTCCTGCTCCCCTTTTAACTGCAGTGTTGGGCTTCTTTTATGAGACCAAAGATGGCAGAGTACTAGCATAGCAATGAAGAAAATACCTTACCATACATGTAGTGTGAGGGCTCAGCCAGGGGGCTGAGTCTTACCAGAATGAAAAGGAGAGGGCAGAATAATGTTCTTGTATTGCAAGTTGTCCAGGAAGCATTCTCACACACACGATTTGTGAATTAGCACTACAAGCACCATTGTGAGGGCACAGAAAACCTAAAATAAACCAAAATTAAAGCATAAGAAACTACTGGCTCTCTAAGGAAAGAAAAATCCAAGAAATAAGAAAAAACATTCTGTCTTTTTTGGCGAGAGATCTTTCCATCAACTAAAAGTAAATAAAACTCCCTTTTTCTTCATAATCAAGAAGTGGATAAATAAGTAAATATATGTGTTACAAACCACTTAGTCCAGATTTATTGGCAAGAGCTCTGTATTGTGAAGAGCCCTGAACCTTTGATCCAGAGCAAGGATCATGATTTCTCTGTGGAAACTGGAAAGAGAGAATGCTCCAAGTCCTGACAACTGTAGTTTGATTGAATAAAATGTTTCAATAAATAATGTTATATCCAGTTTTCTTAAGCTTCTATTTTAGGAAATACAGAAGTATGTTTCCTGTAAAAAGTCAATAATTAAAATTAAAGTAGATGTACATTTGAAGTCATAGCTTCCAGGTCTCAGCATCAGCCAGCCACTGAGATACAAAGCAGCATTTCTGAACAGACTTTCTGAGCAACAGTTTCAAGCCCTTTTGTTTCACATCACAGATAGCTCATATTTTTAAGACATCCTTTATTATCAAAAATTATAATTTTGTCACAATTTTCATAAATACTTCTTTTATTAGTGACAATAAAGTACTGTAGGGAACATTAAAGGAGATGCCAAGGATATTTATAGTACTGTGAATGTGAGAACGATAAAGGAGAAGGGCAAGACAACAAAGGAGTAGGCACAGGAACTTGCAGAAATGTGGATGCTCCAAGTGGAAGGAATGAAGTGCGTCAAGCTATACTTCATTTTTAATTTTTCCAACTACTCAGTGAACAATTTTATCTATAACCAGCAAAGACAGATTTAGAAGTTCTCTCAGAAGTTGTCTGCTATCCATTGGCAGGTGAAATATGACATCAATGCTCTTTTATACCCATTTTATTTTAAATTCAGATATCTTCTGTCATCAATTGTTATATGAAAAGGATGGGTTTGCCATTAAAGAAATATACTAACTCCATGTTTAAATTCCCAGCTGGTGCACCACTGATTTTCTGTTTCCAGTAAAGAGGCAGCCCAAGCTTCTCTAGTCAGGATTCAGTTTAAATTTCACATTTTCCCTAGTGTAGGAAAACATGTTAGCATAAAAACTTGCCTAAAATGAGATATAATCAATGAGATCCAATAGGATTAATTAATCTAACTTATCTTGCCTGCAAATTACAGCACAGTTAAGGTGGAGGCTACATTACATTAGACCCTTACTAGCCAAGTAAAGGAGATAAGCATTTGGAATAAATTCCAAGCAATTTTTTTCAATTTCCTTCATTGGAATAGGAAGAAGTGAAGAAGTGAAAAAGTCACCTAAGGTAACAAAAAATTTTAATCAAGCCCAACTGAGATATTTTATCTCCCTTTATTCTTTAGCATATTTCTAAGTTATTACTACTTTTAGCCAAAATAAATCAAGGTAAATTTTGTTAAATTCAGTAGTGAAATGTGATTTTGGAACATAATTGAAAGAGCACTTTGAAAATATCAGAACAAAGCATTTCCATTTTTCAGAAAGAATCCCCATTTCACAAATATTTTTAATCCAATCAAAACTGCAGTCTTCCTGTAAGAGTACTGTTCAATTAAGAAATGGTCCTGACCTGGTGCACCCTTGGGCACTCTTACACCAGGCTGGAGACCAGGAGCTTTGCTGAGCCTTCCACGGGGTAAAGGGGGGATATTACCTGTGAATTCTTCCCACCCTGAAGAATAGACAGTGAAGGGATTTAGCTCTAGACCATGTTTGTACTGGAGGACTGAGGTAGCACAACCTGCCCCTGACCACATATGTCTGCACAAACACACACGTGTGTGTGTGTGTATGAGCACGTGGACACACACAGATACCATAGCTACACACACATATGTACTTCCTACTGCTTTGCCTCATTCACAGCCAAGAGCATGACACAAGGATGGGGTGCCAGGAAACACAGAGATATCTCAAGAAAAAAAAGTCCTCTCTACTACCAACAGATGCATCAGAAGTAGATTATCTCACACGGGTTTCCATGGTAAACTAAATGAATGAAAAAATGCCTCATTTCTGAATTGCATCACCAGAGAGCAATTGTAATGGAAGTAACAATGAGATATGTAGGTGATAATATTCTTCCTCCTCAATGTAGCAGAATGGGAAGAACATATCCCTGTTGTGCAGTAAATGCCAATACATGTAGCCAAAGTGTTTATTATTTTGAAGCCCTCAGGAAATTTGGGTAAAAGCTAAAGCCAATTTTTCTATTGGATCATTCACTGAAATGAATGTTCATTATAACACAGAGAAATGAAACAATGCAAGGCCATTTTAAATTTAAATATATTTTAGCAAGTAGAGCAAGGACTGCTACATTATTCTCTCGGTAGGGTGTGAGCTGCTGTATCAGTAAGCATCTGTTCTTTGTAATTCCTCCAGTCAGAATCCGATGATTTAGTAAATATGCAAAGAGCAGTACTTCTCAAAATTAACATTTTTCCTGAGGTGTTTGTTTCTAGTTCCTATACAGCAGATGGCACTGGTGGAATAAGAAGTTATGATGCGTGACAACTTGTAGAAGCCCTTCAGCAGGCCCAGTGAGGTTTGAATGCCTGCAAGAACAGACACCCCACAAACTACTTGGGCAAATAGTCCCTACATTTTGCAAATCTTACCACCCAGGAAATTAGTGTTTTCTTATGCCTAAATGGAATTTGGTCTGTTTCAATTTGTGTCCATTGTCTCTTGTCACTGGACACCACATTAAAGAGTCTGGACCTTCCTTCCTTGCACCCTCCAAGTATTTGTGAATATTCATAAGACCTCCACCTAAATCTTCTCCAGATGGAACAGTCACAGTTCTCTCAGCTTCTTCTCACATGCCAGATGCTCCAACTCCATAATCATCTTCAAGATTGTCTGCTGGACTAACTCCATCATGTGCATATGCCCTGTACAGAGGAGCCCAGAACTGGACCCAGTGCTCCAGATGCTGACTAGAGGGGAAAGATTACTACTCTGATATGCTGGCAGTACTTTTCCTAACATAGCCCAGGGAGATTTTGGCTTTTTTTTCCTGCAAGAGCATATTGTCTGTGAAGATCCCCAAGTCCTTTTCTGCAAAGAACTTTGCATTTACCTTTGCTGAATTTCATGAGATTCCTGTTTCTCCTGCCTGTTGAGGTCCCTATGAACTGGTAGCACAACCACCACATCTAATAACCAACCCTCCAAGCTTTTTATCATCTGCAAATCTGCTGAGGCTGCACTCTGTCCCACCATTCAAGCTATCAATGTTAATGTTAAACAATACTGGTTCCAGTACCAATGGTGGTACACGGCCCCTCTCAAGGCAGACACTCTGCTGTTGACCACAACCCTTGGAGACTGATATTTAAGACAGGTTTCAGGCCACCTTATTGCTCCTTTATATAGTCCATATTTCATCTTTTTTGCTGCAAGGCTTTTATAGAAGACAGGTTTGACAGCCTTGCTAACCTCAAATCCACTACTCTACTCCCTGTCCTCCAAGCCAGTCATGGAATCATAGAAGGCTATTAGGATTATGTTGTATGATTTCCCCTTCATAAATCCTTGCTATCTAAACCAAATCACCTTCTTGCCCTTATTATGTTAGGCAAAGCTTTCCAGGACTAGCTGTTCCAACACCTTTCCAGTGATTGAGATGAGGTCATCCAATCTGCAGTTCCTTGGATTGTCCTTCTTGCCCATGGCTTAAATTGGGCAAAATAAATCACACCTTTCTTCTGAATTAATGCAGACACTCCCTCCCTCCATGCTTAAATGCAACATCTCAAAATTAAAACAAAGCACATTATTTTGTTTTGAACGTATTTTTCTGTTTTCACCATTTATGAAGTCCCAAATAGATACTAAAGGACCATTCAGATATCTTACACTATTGAGAGAATGCTGGGGTTCTGGTACAGTTCCAAGTGACCACAGCTGCAAGAAATGCAATGGGTATTTTAGAAGAAATCTCCTGTGGTAGCTTCAGAAAGGTTATGTCTTGTCAGGTAGGCACATGGGCCTCCCTAGGATGACACTTATTTTGTTGCCATCATCCTGATAATGACTGCCATTGGCCAAATGCTGCCAGAAAAGGCTACAAAAATCAAGGAAAAATCCTTTGAAGTTTAAACTTACTGCTGAGTCAAAAAAGTACATCCAATGCCCTCACAAGACTGTGTTTAGGAGGGACTTGAAGTCATTCAAGGTAGTGAGACAGAAGAAAGAACATGAATGGTGAATTTCCTTTAGTGTCATTATGAAGCATGACCTTCCTTGGGATTAACAAAATATGCTGTCCATCTCAAATTTTATTTATTTTTATTTATGCAGTTTTTAATTAGTAGGGCTTTTTCCTTTAGGAGACAAAGTCAATCCCCAGATCTGTTATATAAGGCTAGACGGTTCTTGGAAACTTCTGGAGCATTTACTCTGGGTATTAAATCCTAGTTCTGAATTTTCCAGCTTTTATTAGCACTTTAAATATTACAGCCCAACTGATTTGTTTTTATGTTTAATACTGGTGTTAAAAAAGTGAAACCAAATGGAACCTTTTACTTACAAGTGCACTTTAAAAGCATTTTGATAGAAGAAGACCTTAAACAAGTTACAACTTTCTATTCTGACATGCCACATGAGAATAAAAGAACAGAGCCAGAGCAATTTCCTCACTACCTGGATAAAACACAGTTGAGATTGCCAAGTGTTCTTAAGAGCAAGAAGTTATACAGGCAGCCTAGGGAAGGGGATAAAGGGCACTCTTTTTAACAAGAGGACAAATGGTAATTCGTACATATACTCTACCACTCTAGGGATTTCCCATGCAGTACATGCAGTACACTATTTTGGAATAATTTCCACTCAGCTTTTGCACAGTATACACAATTGACAGGACTGGGAAAATATTCCTAGGTCTTTATTCTCTGATGGACTTTGGGACTGCACAGGCTCATCTTCCACTTCACTGTATGTCACTGTGTTGAATGAAAAAGTGGGCAACCTCTTGGCTTCACTAATACTCTGGTGCCAGGTAACACATGTGCTGTTTCCCCAAACACTGCTTTGGCAGATACTTCATGAGCATCTGCTGCCCAGAGTTAGGGGCAACCTGTCTTCCCCCACAGCTGCTGATAGCAACAGGCAGCTCATGTCTTCACCTTCTTCTGCAGGTTCAGTTCCCTCTATCAGCTTGAGGTCTACGGCTTAGGGCAGCGAAGAGCAGCTACCACAGAAAAGGTGAGAGCAGACATGCTGTGATCAGTGCAGCAGTGTAAAAGGATGCTGCAGTGACTTTCTCCAATGCTTCAGTCCACTCTACTGGAGACAGTCCAAATTTTCAGAATTCAAGAGAATAGCTGGTATTGCAAAAGGCATGATAGGAGTAATGGTATGTGTTAAATTTTTTACTTAAGTCTTATTGAAAAACTGATTAGTTTTGAGAAAGAAAGCAAATGGCAAATTACAGTGGAGAAGAAAAGGTTAACTGGACTTCCATTCTAACATCATATAAAAGATGGACAGCTTTTCTGAATTCTAGTGTAACAATGTCAGGAGTGGTGTGGAGTTCAAAAGAACAAGAAAATTACATTAAATATAGTCTGTTCCTATTCTTGCTATGATAGCTGAACCCCATCAAGGCATTCACATAGAGCTACAGAACCAAAGACACCAATAGACACCTCAGAATCAAAACACACAACAGGGATGTTTGGTGATACAGATGAGAAGTGAGCATAAAAAGGAAAATAGCTTGAGATATACTAAATTTTTCTCCAAAATATATACCCAGCAGGGATGAGTATGAATTATCATTCAGAAAGGTATAGAAATTATCAGCCAACATGTGCTAGTTTTGTTTCATTTGCTTTTAAATTTGTTGAAAAATTGTTTTGGTTAATTTTGTTTTATTCACCAGAGCCATTGTTTTCTGTATGCTCACTTGGGTTACTTTCAGCCTTCAAAATTTTCTGAAATACAAGCCATAAAAAACAAGTAATTCTTTGTTCACCCTCATAAATCATCACACGACAAAATCATTGCCCTACTGCCTGCAGGTGACTGATTGGAAAAAACGAGTTCTGACACTGAAGAGATTATGACGAAGAATAGGGCTTAAGAAAACAGAGCCTGATGCAGAAAAAGAAAAGGTTAACTTCCTCCCCATTAACTTTTGGGACACAGAATTCTAACACATCAGTTTCAAACTGATGCTTGTGTCAAAAATCTGTACATTAAATCAGGGTTACACTCTTCTGAGGGGCAGGAATGAGAGTTTTACAAAGGAGTTGAGATTCAGACATCTCTTTTTCCTCTGTGCCACGTACAGAGCAGGATGCCATGTCAGAGTGGTACAGAATGTTCACAATCTGCTGTTGGCTGAACTCTCACCAGGACTGAGTTTCTAGATCCCTGCATTTCAAAAGTGCTGAGACATCCTGATAGCTCATTTGTCTATGAGCAATAAGGATATTCAGCACTCCATCACCTATAAATTATCCACAAAGTTTAACGGTGAGCTCCAAAATGTTGAGTCAGGCGCCTGCAGTCTATAGAAAAGGTTTATGGTCTATATGGGCTTTGCAATAGCCAAACCACTGAAAGGAGCAATATGTAAACTGCACCATGAGCAATCCAAGTGAGAGGAATGGGGAATTTTGCAGAACTTGGATTTTGAATGAAAGCATTGAACCAATGTGAAAGAAATTCGGAGATAAAAACCATCTTTTGACTGAATTACCTAAGTTACACACATACAGACCTATAATGTCTTATAAAATCTACGTCACTGAGATAGCCAGGTTCCATTTATACTCAAAGGAGAGATGTGAGCACTCCCGGAAAGATTAATTTGTCTACTTTTCGGTATTGATCTTGAGATAAGCCAAGTCACAAATCACATTATTAGCACTCCTATAGATAGTTTCTAGACATCTGATTAGCTCAGTTGGTTAGAGCACTGTGCTAATATTGCCAAGCTCACAGGTTTGATCCTCATTAGGGACATTCACTTAAGAGTTGGACTCGTTGATCCTTGTGGATCTCTTCCAACTCAGAATATTCTGTGATTCTGTGTAACTATTCAGATATTGACTTCTGTATTCATAGAATAATAGATCAGTTTGGGATGGAAAAGACCTTTAAAAGTCATCTAGTTCCAACTTCCCTGCAGAGAGCAGAGACATCTTCAAGTAGACCAGGTTACTCAGAGCCCCATCCAAACTGACCTTGAATATTTCTAAGAATGGGGCATTTGCAGCCTCTGGGCAACATTTCAACAGATGACTCTCATTGTCCCATTAGATTGAAAAGATGGTCATGAAACAATTTGCCTGAGATCAGGAACAGATTAAGTATTACAGCATTTACCAGGTCAGTAGGAGACTTGAATTTAATTTTTCCCTCAATGACCAGTGTTTGCATTTGTAACCTACTGAGAGAAGGGAACTTCCCTCATCTCTAAGTACAGGTGGGCCATAATTCAAGCAAATAAAAGGGAGTAAGCCAGTGGCAATACCCCTGAAATGGAATTACGGTCATCTGGGTTCCTGTCAGCACTTCCCTGAGAGAAACAATCATGACTAAAACAGAGAAACAAAACTTAAAACTAGATCTAGGTCCTCTCTTTGGTTGTTGTTAAAAAGTACTGCTGGCACGCAAGACAATCCTATCACACCCTTTTAACCTCTCTGACTCTTTAATTCTTTGCTGCCCCTGAAGCATAAAGAGTGCCTTTCTCACAACCAGCTGGTTAAGTTCTGCACTGGTTGCACTGCATACCTCTCAGGCATGTGAACAGCTACACATTGACCAGAAAATAGGCTTGTCTATTCTGCATCTATCTGCTGACTTTGAAATGTGGCAATACTGACTGTTAATTTGTTAAGTATAATTAGAAAAAGCGTAGAGACACGGTAGCCTTCAGGGACCTTAGACTCCCTAAAGAAGCCCAGGCAGAGAACAAGTTCCCAAATGTTCAGTTCAGCCACATTAGTATTCTTAATTATGCAGAATAGAAAAAATTCTGGAGGTTCTATTGCTTTTTAGGTACAGAGGTAATTGAACAGATTTTTTTTTCATTTTTCTGTCATAATTAGATATCTATGTTTTTCAAAGTACACTTTAGGCACCCAGGCAATATTTTCAGATTTTTAAAAAATATTTGATTTTTCTTTTTTTAAATTTCATCTCATTCCCACTGTACTGCTATCAAGCTCATCTAACTTTTCATGTATCCTCATTCTCTTCCATATCAACAATGTGACCCAGTTTCATATTAGATATCATTAGTTCAATCCTACTTCTCATGCCAAAATCATTAAAGAAAACATGCAGATGCACTCCAAGGCTGATTTATGAAAAATGATCCTAGTACCTCCCTTCAATCCTCTGCATATTTTTCTCAATATTGCTCATTTTCATCTCCACTTTAAACAACTCCCTAACTATCTCAAAGTTTGTACTTCTGTGTTATTAATGAGCACTTTCCTACGGGCATCATCTCAGATGCTTTACTCATAAATTAGTCTGTCTCAGTGGGACTACTTCCATTTAGCTTCAGATGTCTTTAGAGTGGCCATCAACATCTGAGCTAGTCACCCCTGGCTAACTTTGCAGTCAATGGAGAGAAATAAGCACTTGTAGGGGTGATTCATCTGACTTATTTTAGATATTTATTTCAGAATGGGATGAATCATACCCTAAAAGGAACTATTTTTGGGCAGTGCTCAAAAAAGGGAGCATGAGGTGAGTAGTTCAGAAATAGAGGTCCCCAGACCAGACATATGCATTTAATCAAATCAAGCCCATTGTTCATTACTAAACAAATTTGATCCTTCATATCTTTCTGCTTTATAAAACTTGTTATCCAAAAAATGAATTCAGTTATGCAGGCATGAACTTCACTTGACAAAATTTATTCTAATTTATACCATTTTCTTCTACCTTTATGTCATACATTATTCCTTCCATCGTAATTTTATCTTGCATACTCTTGATGTTACTTGAGGTCTGTTGTTGCTCAGTACTTTCACACTGAATAAATTAACCTCAAGGTGTTTTGCTCCAATCTTCAATGCAGATTTTTTTCTGCATTCATTCTGATTTGTACTTTATTATTTTTTAATATAATGTGTTTATTTATACATAATTATATACTACATAATATTGATTATCTTTTCTTTATGTTTATGTTTTACATTTCCTAGTAGAGTGCTGGTTATTCTGAAAGTTAAGGCCAAGCAATGCCAGAAGCTTCAAACACAAGAGATTCATTACTAGATATGGTTTGAAAGGATGTGCTGTCCCTTTGTAACTCTTCAGTTGTGTCTTTAGTCCCAACTTTGAAATAACTTATAAAGGCAATAAATGCAGTTAGCATTCATTTAACATCCAGTGAATCACAATAGTTATTGAAATCTGAAAACATAGAAGGGCGGGAATGTAAAATTACTTAGAAATACATAACACCAGAGCAGTAAACAACTTCCACTCCCTAAATAGACTTTATTGTGAAGAGCCTCTTTGCAAACAGATGAACTCAAAAATTATCTCTCTGATGCTTAGTAAATTAATTTCAATTTGACTTTATTAATACCAAATAGGTATCCTTATTAACAACACATATTTATCACTTGATTGCCATATTTATAAGAAATAATAAATCGCAAACATTTAGCAAACCATTCCAATGATTAAAAGACTATAGTAGGGAGGAGGTTTTCATACTCTGAACAGCCAAGAATCATGCATAATGTAACAGCTAGTGTCAGCAGGACATATTTCAAGAGATATTTAAAATATGTTTTTATTAACAAGAGAAAAAGGTCTTTCAACTGATCTGAAGCAATTTCTGTGTAAAAAGCTGAAGAGGCTATCATTATAAAATGTAATGGTAAACAGAGAATCCTGACAAAGAACATCCTAGGAGACTGTTTTTCCCTGTATTTGATCTGTATTTAGCGAGGAACTGATCCAAAGCTCATTTGAGAGTCAGCTGAAAAGTTTCTGCTGAAGCCAATGGATTTTGGACCAATGCTAGATTGCAAAATTAAGGTAGCTGAAATTATCCACAGAGGTTTGGACTTGAGATGAAAAGTAAATGATGTTCAAGATAATGTGTATAATTGGTGCTAAAATGAGAGATGAGACTAACCTGCAAATTTGAAAATAATGTAGAGTTCTGGATTTTTTCCCTGTTTGACCAATCCCAATGGCCTTGAGGCTTTGGATCTTTTATTTATTTATGGTTTTATTCAGAAGCACTACAGAAATAGGTGGTACGTATGAAGCGTAGCATGTAGAGACTTCTGCAGATCTACCATTAAATTGTAATTCACATATCAGAGCCTGTTTTATTAAATACTATGGGTTAATAACATAAGGAGCACTTTAAAAAAAATACATGGATGAAAATTTTTGTGGGAAATCAAATGACCAGAAAACACTGGTAGTGAAAACATTCACATTCAAGAAATGTGTCAGAGCTTCCTATAAGCAAAACTAGACAAGCCAGGTCATTCACAAATGGGTTTTTTAACATCTACTTCATGTAAGAGTGAGTCAGTTTTGTATTATCAGTAATTCATTCATCTACCTTTTATAGATTAATATAATTTGATATTTATAAGAACTATTACATATATTAAGCTGATTTTATATCAGAGTTAAAATAATAGAAGAGTTATTCTTTACAGGAGTATTTTGCTATTGAGTCAGTGCTCATGCTGGTGTTTCCATCTGCAGATGTTCTCAAGCTGTTCTTCATCTTTAAACATGGGTAAATTAGATTCATCCAAAATAGGTTAACTATCTAATAACGCTATTTTGGATAAAATGTAAATTTTTAATTCAAGTTTCTAATCTCTCCTTTCCATTTGTTTTTATCCCTTGGTTATTATTGCAGTAATAATTTTTACTATATTTTATATTATTGAAAATATGAATTCTTAATGTGCTATCTGTATTGCATTATTCTGTATTATTGTATTGTATCGTATCATGTATTTAAGATTGTAAGTAAAAATTAAAAATATTTGTTACACTGAGAGATTTTCATCAGGGATGAGAGAGCTCCTGGAATGCTCTTTGGGAGGATCTCAAGACCAAAAAATGGTTCACAGTTTCTAGTGTCAAAGGAGATGGGCTTTGCTATATTACAATTTACCTTCTGCCAATGCAAATCTCTAAAATAAGTCTGGGGATACCTATGGATGCCTTTTTTTTCTTGCTGTTGACCATAAAGAAGCCCAGAATGAGTAGCTCAGATGTAGATAAAGAGCTACATGTGATCAGTTACACTAACCTCACTTGAGGTGATGTAAATTTACCTCTGTCTGTTGTCTAAAGGTCTTCTTAGAAGGGGAAATATAAATCCCATTCAAAACTTTACTCCACATCTTCAGGAGCAGTTCCAGCAGAAAGGAAGAGGAATGAACAGGACACTTGGTTTTCTTCAAGAGTTTGCCATTCTACCAATCTGACAAGGTACTAAAATTTTCAGTGACATTGCTTACCTTGAGAAATTGTGAGTTCTGAGACAATTAGGATAACATTTTTAAGCAGGAAATTCCTTAAGGGATGCAATCTTTGCCAAAGATAAGGCACATAAAAACAGCCATTTACTCTACATATCCTATTGACAACAAGAAACCTCTCTAGAGCTTGAGAACAGGCACAAAAGGAACATCCAGCAGCAAACTGAAACAAAGAGTTTGTGTGGTAGTTAACCAATACAAAAACGTTTTGTCTCTAATGCTGTGTAAGAACATTTATGAGCACAGTGTGTTCTGCCTTCCCTTCATTTACAGCATACACAACAGCTTCCTGTGCTCATGTGTCCCCAAGTATGCTGATCAAGCAAATGTGAGATAAAATGTAGGCTTTTAGGGCATGTTCCACCAAGTTCACACTGACAGACTGGTCTGCCTGACTCATAAATTTAGTCTCGACAGTTAGCCCTCAAGTCACGGATTTGCTTCCAGTGCATCACTTGGACACACTTGGTCATGATCTAGAAACAGATGACTGTTCAAAGTATTTTGCCTTGGCAGTATTCCTGCTGCAAAGAAAATCCCTAGCCTTTTTAGGAGTTGTGTGGAGACAAATGACAGTGACCCAAAGCTTTAGATCTTACTCAGACCCAAACTCAAAGAGCAATAGCAAATCTACAGCCTAAGTCTCTTCTGCAACTTTGAGCACATTTAGCAGTGTGTCTTGATTAAGATATTATACACTTCAGAGTCAGCAGCATAAATTTATCTGAAGCGTCATTCAGAATACAGTCTGATTGAAAGTCCTACACAGTACTTGTTCTTTCTTGTTTCTCTTTTTGTTTGTTTTTGTTTGTTTGTTTGTTTGTTTGTTTTTTGTGTGTGTGTGTTTTTGTTTTGTTTTCGTTTGGTTTTTTGGGGTTTTTTTTTGGTTTTTTGGAGAACTGGGGTGCCTTAAATTTAGCACGTGATAAAGGGCCTTGGCAACATTTTCTAGATATGCAGAGTGGAATTGAGGGCTATTTATAGCCTTTGTGACTTTAACCAGCCATTGTGATTGAAGCAGACACCTTCCTAATTCATTCTTCATCATCCTATAGTTGTTTTTGTTTGACCTAATTATCTGTGACTGCAGGTGTCAGCCTTTCTTAATGTACTCAGATTGTGTGCTACAAAAAAACATCTCAAGAGCTTTGAACATACGGATTCCCAGACAGACAATCTATAGAGCCTTTTATTTGCTTTCCCTGTGCATCACTGGTGGTTTAAAAACTATACAAAGTAAAATAGGATTTTTTTTCAATCAAACTAGGTTATTTCTGGCTAAGCTTGATGCTATAAGGCCTGTAACAGAAGATAGGCACTATCTTAGCATCTATGGTTTAGCAAGGTATTTAAAGGGATGAAATCACTAAGCAGACAGACTGCAGCAGACTAAGTCTACAGCAGCTATTGTGCAATGCTGAAAGGTGATGCTACAAAAAATAAATTTAAAATAAAAAATTAAGCATTCTGTAAAATCTGGGGTAAATATGGAATTGCTACTCTAGCAAGAATGTCAGGATACACAATGTTACATGGCAATCACCCAGAGCAAAGATGCAGCTTGCAACATGGAATTGAAGAAGACAGGACAGGGCTCTACTCAGCACCCTATAATTGGGTAAGTCATGAAATCACATTCAGCTCCACTCTTGCCAAAATATGCTGATGGTAGGAAGGTAGTACCCAGCTTTTCTATTAATCACTGACTGGAGAGATGAGGACTCAGGCTGCACTGTAAATACCTAAAGTGGAATCAGAAGAATCCTCCCCTCTTTGTTACAACTTCTCTGTTGCTTTTACTCTGTTCAATGTACTCCCCCTTCTTTCATTATTAAACTCACTTATTCAATTAATCACTTGGTAGTGAGAAAGTACCATTCTCAAACACCTTGCTTTTCCACACTTCTTGGATTGATGAGGAAATTTTGCATGTCTATAAAGTGGTCATTTCTACTGAACCAAAATCTGGGATCCTTGAGCAAACATTTGATTTAGGGTTAAATACTTCCATGCGCAATATATTTTCTTATATTCATTTAGTATGTATTTTATTCTTCCTGTAGACTATAGCAAAAAACCTTCCACCAATGCACATCCTTCCCCTTAAACAATGTGAGACTGACTTGGCTTGTATTCAGCCTCTGCCAGTGGCTACAGCAGCCAATCCTCACCAAATGCAATAGCACATACTCTGACTCTCAGCAGCTTTTCTATGCTGTTTTTGTTATTTATGATCCACCTAGCATGCAGGGCAGGATCAGAGGGAGGGTAGCCCTACTCAATTTAAAAGTGCAAGCAAAATTCTGGTGTTAAATTCTGCTGATCCCTTAGCACTTCCACAGCTGCATTCACAATCAATCTGTCAGTGAGGTACATAAACTAGCCTTTGCAGATGATACAGAGCATAGGAATCCTTTTGTGCGAGCTATCTCATTTTTATAACAGGGCATGCAGATAGTAAAGGTACCTTCCGTGCTCAGCTTTACCTTTCCAGAGTCAGGTACTGATTCTTTCCTGCTTTCTACTTCCAATAACTTCACTGCCCCTATAGTAACAAATGAGGAAGATGGTGTTCTAGATCTACTGTGGATAATGCCTTCTGGGAAAGAGTTAATTTGGGCTGACTGCTGGTGGTTCTGTGTGCCTGTGAGGGCCCTTACCTCCCACTACTGAAGGGAACTAATGAGATGCAGCACAGATGAGAGAGAGGGAAAGCACAGGCAGGCCCTTCAGCTGTCACACAGCCTTTGTTTTGATGTTCTAACTCACCAGGATCACTATTCTGTCTTAGGAAAAAAAAACATTTGCTGTCACTTCTCTTTTGTTTTTCTGAACATATCAGTGCACTTTTGGAGCTCTATGAAGCAGCTACCACTGGGAAACAATTTTGTTGCTGGAGTTATCTCAACAGTAGAACTGTTTGCACCATTTAGCACCCCACACACATACCAACTATTCTTTTTCTTGCTACTCTATAGCATGGCTAACTGGGAAAATCTATTATCCCAGACCACCATTACAAAGATTTTCCTACTATTTAGCAGGATTGGCTCTAATGTCTTCCTATGGGGGAGAATCTGGTGGCAGATTAATCTGATTCTGCTGCTAAGAAGAAACTTCATGCACTGCTGCACATACAATTTTACCTAACTATGCTCCTTGCCACCATCTAGTGGGCGGCTAGACATTTCGTTTATCCCTAGAAATTACTGGGTTATCTTTTGGAGAAGGCAGAGAAATACTTCGCATATGTGCCGTACTTAAATGTGTTTGTCAAAAATAGCTTCTCTGCTAGCTGGTTCAATAATTTCTATATCTGTTTTATCTGCTACATGTTTTCATCATAAGAATACAGCTAAAAGTCAAATATGGCAAGTCTTTGCTCTGTATTTAGTACATCAAAGTGTCTTTGAAAACCTCAGCCTACTGAAAGCCCTCAGAAATGTATGACTTTTTAGATGGAGCCACTACTTGCTTCAACTTTGCCTTTTATAACAGAACATATTGCATATGGAGCAAATGTGTATATACAGAGAGAAACCAAGTCAAGATGACTTACTGAAATTCACTTCTAACCTCAGTCAGTTAAAACTATTATCTGGCTTTTCATACATACACTTACGTATGAGTTCCCCTGCAGCCTTTCTGACTCCCACTAAACTGAAAGGTTAACAAGGTAGAGGAAATACAGATGGAGCCTTAAAAAAGCATTTACTGTTCAAGAATGTGTTTTGCTCTGTTGTCCAGCCACAGTCCTAATCTCCTGTTACACTAACAAGCACTTTTCAGCTGGATCTATCAATAGAAATTCAATCCTCTGAAATCACAGTCATTTGTGCAATAGGCATTGAGTTTTGGGAGTCACAAAATTTCCACTCTGTTGCAATGAAGAAGCTTAAAACCTCTACTGCCAAAGTCACAAAAACTGCAGTGTACAATGGAAAAGAACAGCAGTATGAAGAATGCTCCAAAATAACAATGAAGTTTTTAGGAGATAGTTAAAAATAGTTATTCCCTTCCAAGCATGTTTCCAGAGCTATTTTCAGCATGATAAATAGATAGATAGATAGATAGATAGATAGATAGATAGATAGATAGATAGATAGATAGATAGATAGATAGATGTGTGTCTGTACATGTCTATGTATACATGTCTACACACATACATATATTTTCCTGCACTTCACCTGTTGTGACTTACTGATGACTCCTTATCCATTCTTATTCACAGTGATAAGGATTTTCTCGAGTCTTCCAGTGGACCTTGACAGTCATTCTCCAGTGAGTACACACCATCACCAGTTTAAATGGTACTTTGGGACTTGCTATGAGAACACTTTTCTTGCTTACATATGACTTAATTGTTACTGGTAAAACCATACTGAATGAATTTACAATGAGTATGCTTTCTCATGTTTAAAAACCAATAATTTTTCAAAATTTAAAAAAAACAGTAAAGTTTCAGCAGGCAAAACAAGGTTCCCTTATTCCAAAACCTGAGAATTGTCAACAACCAAATGAAGCTGGTGTACACATCTAAAGCAGGCAATTTTCATAGAATCATAAAATTATAGAATTATTTGAGTTAGAAGACACCTTAAAGACCATCTAGTTTCAAGCCCCCTGGCATTGGCAGGGACACCTTCCACAAGACCAGGTTGCACCTTCTACAAGACCAGGCTGAAGCCCCATCCAACCTGGTCTAGAAGACTTCCAGGAATGGAGCAGACAGAGGTCCTCTGTGCAACCTGCTCTGGTGCCTCACCACTCTCATATTGAAGAAATTCTTCCTAATATCCAATTTAAACCTACCTTCTTTCCATTTTAAGCCACTGCCCCTTGTCCTCTCAACATATGCTCCCACAAGAAGTCACTCTCCAACTCTCTCGTCAGCCACCTTTAGGTACTGGAAGGCTGTTCCAAGGTCTTCCTGGAGCCTTTCTCCAGCTGAGTAACCCCAAATCTCTCAGCCTGCCTTCAAAGGAGAGATGCTCCAGCCCCCTCCTCATCCTCATGGCTCTCCCCTGAACTCCAACAGGTCCATGTCCTCCTTATCTTGGGGACTCTGACCTGGACACAGCACGTCAGGTGGGGTTTTATGAGAGTGGAATAGATGGAATTACCTTCCTTGACCTACTGGTCAAAATCCTTTTCATGCAGCCCAGCATACAGTTTGTGTTTTTGATGCACTAGATGTCCCCTGAACCAAAACTTGCATGAAGTGACAGCAATGTTCCCTTGGGAAGAGCCTAGAATGCCTAAAAGGACCGTGGGTTTGCTAACAAGACCTAGATTTACCTGTAGCAAGCAGTTCCTCAAGTAGCTGTTTTTCTAACAAACTGTGAGTGCTGCTTCTGTGTTTAAAGAGTTAGAATAATGCTCATAACAATAAAAATCATGTGTGTTTGTTTACTTTGCTGCTTATGAGAGAAAGAAGTATAAGACATATTGAAGAAGACTTTATATTTTGGTCGTTATTTATTTTTAATAAAATAAATATTTTAGGTTTATTTAGGTAATTAAATAACTTCAGCCAAAAGATAAAAAATATTAGTTAGATGTGACACACAGAAGATATCCTTTCTTACAAGAGAAACCTTTTGAATTTGACAGATGGTTTAATGTGAGATCTCAATATCTCGATTCAACAGCAAAATAAAAGTGGATGGTCTGGAGGTGTTATATGCATGGGATTCAGAAAATTAATTTTCAGTTTGTGGCAGGAATTTACAGTAGCCTAATAAGGTGAGTCTTATTAATCTCTACTGGTAACCAGTGGAGCCACACAAAGGAATTTATCGCAAGAGGAATTTTAGAATAAACCTCCTCCCTTACCCACATATTCCTTTTCATTTCCTTATTGGACAATTAAGATCTTAAGTGGGAAAGGCTAGTTCTGAACTGATAAAAATCAAGGTGAAACTGGTGAGGTTATTGCTCATCTCTCAGCTTTAAGGTGGAAGCAATGATATGTGAAGGTAGTGTACATGAATGGTTCCAGAAACTTCACTACTCAAAAAGCTAAAATCCCTTTTCCAAAACTATTGAGTGTACAACAGCATGGGTAGCCACTGAGATGAGCATGTCACTGTGCTTGGACTCTATATAATCTTAATAAATATTTTTAATACCATTCCAGAGAAGACTGCAGCCTCTAAAAATATTTTAGAAAGCCTTTCTCAAAATTTTCTGGGTTTTTGTTTTTTTTTTTTTAATTTCCAAAATAAATACTTAAAATAAATCCTAAAATCTGTGAACCAGCTCTACCATACTACTTAAAGGATGTGATAAAAATAATGGTGCACCATTTCAGAATGAGACTTGGTGAGGCTAAACACAAAATAATGGTTCCTGAGGGAATAATAAGATCAACAACATGAGCACAAGTCAGTTGCAAAAAAATTTTTGTTATTATTGCAGTCAAGAGATATTAATCTTTTGCCACATGTTTAAGGGAACACAACTGCATGAAAGTAAATGTTTAAAAATTCATGTTATAGAACTTTCTGGTACAACATAATTGGAATTATTGCCTGCTATAATTATTGCCTTGGGTCTTAATTTTTTTCTCCTTCTTCTATTTTTCTCTTCTCTCTCATTCCACTAAACAGAGGAGATACAATTCCTCTTCATGTATCAGTGTACCATTTGTTGAGTATTGCCCAGTGTTTCAGACAATGTGATACACTAAAAAAACAGACAAATAACGTATTTTATAATACATTTTCAGAATATGGAGTTCCAGTATCAGTTCTCATTCTATCCAGAATTTAAGAGTAGTAATACAGTTAAATCCCACTCTTACTATTTTACATCTAAGGGGGTTGTATTAGACTGGTCTTGTATTAGACTTCGCATTTAGTTCTGCTATTAGTGAGCACCATAATAGCCTTGTAGGAACAGAAGGTTTCTCCTTTTGGATTAATTTGGTCCTTCATAAATATTTGTTTGCTAAAGTTGCACAACTGTATTTCCCGACAGCTCCCTGTAGTGTTGTATCAAGAGATAATTTAGGCAAGAGAGTACAGGACAGCACAAGGCAAAATTTTTGCAGCACACCAGTGTGTTGGCATTTGAGGTCAGGGACATGGCATCACCAGGGCTTGAACACAGCAAACTTGCTCAGAGGCAGCTGATATCTTGCAAAATGGTTTTCAAACTAAATGGGATTGGAAAAGGAAGACTTAAAGGCTAATGTGAGTGTCTGTACATACCAGCTAGTGCTATAGCTCTGCCTGCCTCCAGTCTTCCCCACCCAAGTTTTGATGCTTTCATACATCTACTGCCACTAAAGTCAACACACACACGTTAGGAGCACTTGTCACTTTTCAGAACTGGGTCCTCAAGCAGATACTGATAAAGAACTGTAAGTGCTGCAAATGCATGTGGGTTGCCAAGTGTTCTTTAAAGCCATCTTTCTTTCATAAAAATAATGCCTGGCCTGTGTTTGATCATGTTCCAGAGACCACTGCATCTGTGGAACAATTTCTTGATACTTCTGACTCACTTGGAAGGGAATAAACACAAAAGTATGAAACATGAGTAGAAATGTTCTTCCATCAAGATGCGGTCAAGAAATCTCTTATGTCTTTGGATCCTGCCTGAAGGTTTCTACACAAGGTTCAAAGAGACAGACTTGCTGAAAGCTCTCCATATATTTGCCTCAAGGAGTGGGACTGGAGTGCATGGTTGATATTTTTACTTCCAGTTTGCAGACTGGAGCAATTTCTTCTTCTTTTTGACTTTTTTTTTTATTATTTATTCACTTTTTTTTTTTTTGATGTGTCAAAAAATAGTGAGAAAATAGGCAGTAAGGTTTTTCTTTCTCTCTCAGTAAATCAAACTAATAATTGCAAGAGATGTTTATAATTAGGCAGGCCTTGATTTGTCATGTACTGATCCATCTCTCTTTTGCTGTGGTTACAAGAACAACCTGCTATAGGTAAGTCAACCCATACATGTTCTTGTGGGGTATCAACTCTCTTGCAGTCACTGCCTACACACACACACACACATTGCTACTCTGACATACCCTGGGGTAGATGCAAGCAAGTTTACCCTTTAGTGAAGTTATTTTTCCTTTATTATCCTATTGCAGAATCTATCACAGTCCACCAATTCCACAATTGATTTGCTGGCAGCTGAGCCCTGAGGCTTGGAATGTAAATAAGACTCAGAATGAAAGTGATGTGCACTGCAGTAGCCAACATTGAGTGCAGGTACTTCATCAATTGACCTGATTTCTGGAAAATCTGCTTGCAACCTTGAAACTTGCTTGCAATTAAAATTTTTGCAATAAAATATTAGTCTCCATGGTAATGATAAGTGCTTTACTAACTCATTTAGGAAAAAAAAACACCACAAGGAGATGACAGGATCTCTGAGAAAATGAAATTTTCAACATTATTTCACAGTTGGACAGCTTCATGCACACTTGTCAACAGATTAGTAGCATTCTTCCCATTTTATATATGAAAAATCAGAGTAATTAATAGCCTTCAGGCCTTCCTTGCAAAAAGGAGATTTAATGAGCTCTGTAGCAGTATCAGAACAGAAGACCACATCAGTAGTTTGCCTCTATCCATGCAAAAGAATATCACCAATAGAAGGACAGCCCTGCCTTACTCCTTACCAGATCTAGTAAATGTTATTAGATAACTACCCATTTAAATGTTGAAAAATTCTGGGACACAAAAGTTCTCTTTGGGGCAGGAATTCTGTCTTTCCTATGTCGTTTTGTAATAGCTATCACTACAGGAGTCTCACCCACAGGCCTTAGTAACTGGGAGGGGAAGAGTAATTGCATTTCACTAGACACCAGGTGCTCAACAGACAGTTGGTCAGGCCAGCTTATGAAAAAGGGTCTGTTTTACAAGCTACATACAAAGGCTTACAAAGCTGCTAGTGAAATCTTTCGGAATATCTTCGTCACAGGAAACAGTCAAAATAATGGCAAAAATATTCAAGAGGCACAAAACTGAAGTCAGGGTGGGAGAGAGAAAAGAACTGTCCTTTTTCTTCCCTCTTAGAGGGTCAGAGAGAGAGGTGCAGAATTTATTGCGTGGCAGCGTGCCCAGGGGTATCCTATCAAATCCACTTTCCATCAATAAGTCTTCTAGAAGATAAGTGGTTGGTTGAAAAACCCAGTCCCATTTCTGCTTAGATGGAACTTTCTTGGATAGGTGGAAGGAGAAGAGTGCAGTTTGTGTCCTATGAAACTTGGGGTTTTAATGTCCTTCTAGCTCAGTTAGTTTTTGTGAAAACTCAGAATTCCTCACTAGAAAGAAAACATTATATTATTACCAGCTCTGTTGGGTTTTGCTTCTTGTTCTTGCTTGAATTACTGTCAATCATGGATAAGCAACTTTATCTCATTATTCTTCAGGTTTTCCACCTCTAAAGCAAGATGGCAAGCACTCCAGATGAAAACAACAGATTATATAGATAAAGTATTCCTCCTTAACTTTGTTATATAGCCATAATTACCACTGAGCAAGAAGGGAAAGAAAGAAAAATGTTACTTACAAATCACAGCTGGAAATTATCTAAAAGCAGCCACTCTAACTACACTCTACATTAACTCACAGGTCTTAAATATCTCAGTGCTTTCTTGGGTAGACACTAAAAATGCAAGCACTACTGTAGGATCTCATACTTATAGCCTCAATTTTATGAAACAAAATTATTTTAGTAAGAATAACAATTCAATTTCACAAATAAAAGTAACAAGAAAAGTTTAAAATAATTTCTGTGGTTTATGTCAGTGTTACTCTGATATCCTGGCCTGCTGTCTGATGGTGTCTAATGGTTGCCTGTTGGATCACACTGGCCTACAGCTATACCTCAAACACAGATACAGTTTTAAGATCTTTCAACAAAGATTTCAACTTAGGAGTTATAAACTGGGTTCATATGAATCATGCACTATTAACTTCTCTTTTTCATTGTGTTACAGTATTTCATTGTATGTATTTCCCTAGAGTTCTCACTTTTAGAGACCAAAAATCCCTTTTTTCCTCCTACTTTTTAAATATAGGCCTTGGTCATGGAGTTCTTTACATGCAGATGAACTTTTAGGATTTCATGGAAATAAAAGACAAGGTTAGACTCATGGTTGGAAAGTTAAAAACAGCAGGAAAAGGTAGAGGCCCCAATTCATTCTTTCTTCTACTTCACATCATCATAATTTCATACTACTCAGTATAAAATTACATCATCTGACTGATTTATCACATTCAGCGCTATATTTTACTTAGGCAAATTACTATGTAAGTGCAAAAAAAAGGTCCAAATTGCCAACATTAGGTAATACGAGGAAAGGCAAATAATTTTTCTGGTGCTCTGACCAGGGTTTCGAATGTTTTTCAAGAGAAGCTTCTTTAGATACTGAAAGGTTTTTGCAGTAGATTATAATTTTTCTAATCTTTTAATGCATCACCCAATGCAATTTTATATAGTGTACATTAAAGTTCTAATCAACTTAACCTTAAGATAGATAGAGCAGTCTTTAAAAGTGCCTAATTTTATTTATATTTATGTCTATGTGTGTGTGGTTTAAAAACTATTAAACTAGAGGGCAAATGTAATTAATTAAAAATTGGTTCTGACAGCAGAGATGCTTGTACAGCCTCTTGATTGAGACAATACAATTCTAAAATGCAAAACTTGGACACATTCTTAAATCATAATGTTAGCACATGCAATCATTCAGACTATCTCTCCAATCTTTTCCTCATACAGCTTGAAATAATTTTAGGAAGGAAATTTGAGAACCTTTGAAATGATTTAAGAGTTTCACTTTCCATTTAAATTTTCTTTTTTTTATCTTTGCTTCTTTGTGTCAAGAACAGATAGTTATTTTAATTTCAATGTCTGGCAAAGAGAGGTGTACTATAACAAAAAGCTAGGCAGATGCACAGAGTGAAGTAGTTCAGTATTAATGGTGAATTTGTAACAAGCTGGCATAACTACATTGGTATTTTCCTTGAAAGGTTTAGGTTAACTATTGATAGACAGTTCTTTATTTTTCCCATAAAAACTGAAGTATAGCTTGTACTATGTCTAAAGTACTACAATGAGGGATTCTTATTGTTCAGAGAACAACAGAATAGTGGAATCTTTGTTATCCACAAGTCTTTGCCCTACTACGTTTTCATTTTTATTGAAACGAACACATTCCACAGAGCATAATTCTCAAATTCAGAATTTACTTTTGTTAATTTTGTATTAAAAATATATTTCTTATCTACTTTTTTAGGGAAAGGAGAATGTGTGATTAAGTATATACTTTTAACACAATTTAAGACTGTGAGCCATAATCCTTCAACTCTACCCTAAACATTTTAGTAGCAGCAAAACATAGTAGCAGCAAGTCTTCAACGGACCTGCTCATTCTCAACCAGCGAGCAGGGATATGTCTACAGCAGCAGGGCTAAAGGATTCAGTACTTCACCGGAAGCCTCAATTCACAAGAAAATTAGAGTTGTAGGGTCTTTCTGTCAATCCTCTTCTAATAACTTCTGTTCCATTTAATCCAGAGTTACCAAAGTACAGGAGCCTCAAGCATGTTCAGTTCCTGCATGTGTCAAAAAAAAGCCCAAAATGGCAGCAGCCTGAGAGACACTTTCACAGAGAGACCCAGCTCTCATCAGTTCTGTGTGGCAACTGCCTGGCCAGGCTGTTCACCAGCAAACACACTCATAGCTCTGGTCAGGCATAGAATAAAGTGAACCTGGAACAGGTGGCAAGTCAAAAGGCAAAGTGGATATATCGAGGCATCTTAATGAGGATGACTTACATGGGTCACGAGGGCAACCACATTAGTAAAGCAAGGAGGTGCAGGAAGATGAGACACAGAAAAAACAGGAAACAAGACTCCATTCACTGCACTTTTCTTACAAAAAGCTTATTTAACTTCTGTTTCATTTCTATTTTGTTTTTATGACTTACAGTTGATCAACACTGTAACTGTACCAGGCATATGAGTTTTCCTGTCTCTACATATGCATGTGTACTTATACACACGCACAATGTACAATACATGGCATACAAAACAAGATGCCTAAGACCTACTTAGAATGCCTCATTCAGTGTAATTAATTGGGACACCAGCTGTCTAGAGGAAGAGACCATTGAAATACTATTAACAATAGTATGAAAATATTTGCATATAAAATGCCTCTGCATGCCCCAACTGTGGAACAGGTAGGGACCAGCCAGCTACCTACATGCACGAGCAGTGGTTCTCAGTGGCCACAGCCACATTTATGATGGCGAAATTCAGGCAATGGAGAAGACACAGCTGTTCCAAAAGCAACTGTGGTAGCAACTGATAGCCTTTTTAAGCTTCTGAACCATTTTGGTTGAATCCTGCATTACCAGTCCCTGACATTTTATTCTCTTGTCTGCAAAGTCACTGTGATACTGTCGTGTGCTGATCCCTTGAAATACAATGGGTTTTAGCACACTCCTTTCTTACAAGAGCAAGGCTGGCCTTTGTGCAGATCTGCAGGCTGCTAAAAATAAGGATGCAATAGCCACTTAGGCAGATCGATTTAGCATGCTGAGAAAACTACAGAGCGAGGAGATACTCACTTCATACACACAACTCTCCCAGAAACTGCAGATAAAAAAAAATTAAAAAAAAAAAAAAAGTGTTGTATTTAGGAACTGCTTCAAATTGAAATGCTATAATAACCTTCCAAAGAAGCAGAGAAGCAGACTGAAGATAAATTATGCAACTGCAGCTGATTTGAATCAGATTTTGAGGGAACTAGGGAACTCTCCAGAACAGGTATTTGCTCTGCAGTTCATGTTAATTAAAGCAGAACAGAAGGTCATCATAAAAAATTCAAATTATAATTATTGCTATAAAAAGCAAAATATTAAAGCCCTAAGAAAAAAAATGGCTATTTCCAAATGGAAAATAATGGGAAGCAGAGCCTTCTGCACGTGTTAACTAGTTCATACAGAAATGTTAATCACTATTATTGTATTGACATAAGTGGTGATGAGGTGATTTATACCATCTGTGCATCTGGTTGTGTGGAAATATATAAATTTGACCAGAAATGATGATACCTGCAGACACACTGAACAAATGAAAATTCAGTTATAAAGACAGATCAAGTATGTGCAGATGTCCAAGGAATGTGAGCAAAGGAGCTACTAAGAAGAGCATGTGATTGGAATGGGCCATTAGTCAAAAAAATACATCAGCAAATGTGATAAAGTCAAACTAGCTACAGAACAAAACACAGAAATGTGAAAGTAAGTCAAATAGTACAAGTCTGGCAATTGTCACAGTGAGTCTGGTGAAGCAAATCTTAACCTTGATTCACAGAACCTTACATATATTTACATACGCTTAAATTAAAATAAATTCTTACATATGGGCAAACTTAAGCATGAACTGAAATTTCCTTTACTTAATTAGAAGTTATAGAAGATAAGATTGAATACATGATATACTGCCTTTTCTAACTAAGGAATTTCTTTCTAAATTAGGCCCTTCTCTTCTGAGTTATGGCCCTTCCATGAGCAAACATTACTTAAAAATTCTATAAATATTGTAATCTCAGGAAGATTGTTGAATTTGAGAAATCTTGTTGACAAGAATTTGACTTGATAATACATATGTGAGGTAGTTTGGGGGGTGGAAGTTGAAACAAGGAAAAGAAATACCAGGAAACATCAACCAGCACTTCATCATGAAATAATATGGCAAATCACCTATTTTTAGGTAGTGATATAAATCTTAATGCTTTGGATTACAGAAGCAGAAACCTAGCAAACATGATCATCTCATGTTTTACCTTGTATTTATAAGGCAAAATAACCCAAAAGTCATAAAGACATCTCTCACTTTTACCATTTCACGATGGCAAATTATGAAACACAAAGCTTCCTCACTGTGCCCACTTAGATCACTAAGTCAGGGACAAAGCCAGAGCAGACAAGATAATTTTAAATTGCAAGGCTCAATTTATTGGTTTGCAGGTCTTTGCGTATCTATTTTAGCTCTTGTACCACGGGGACGAGAAGTCTGCAATCAGTTCACAGAGCTTCGCGTGCTTGATGACAGCAGGTCGCCGGCTTTCCACCGCTTCACAACCGAGAAGCACCTCAGAGGCTTTGTGGCAGCTGTTTAACAGGCACGAGTTACAGACTTCCATCTTAAAAGAAGGAGCTCCACATATACAGCTGAATAATATACGAGCCTGGCGATTGTGCTGGCTCAGCTGCTGCCTCACAGGCAGCTGAGCTGCCCGTCTTGCAGAGCAGATGTTCCAAAGCAGGTGTCAGCAGACAGCTACGGGTGGCAACCCCCAAAGCCCTCCCAAAGCAGCGTTTCCACTCGAGAGTTAAAGCCTCAAAGGAGCCATGAAATAACCTTGTTAATCTGACGCTTGATAATGCAAACATCTTTAAAAATCCCACTCCAAATTGCATGTCACTCCCTAGCACACCGCCAGGAGTTCTCATCCAATTTCAGAATATTAAGATTTTAATGGGGGTTTTTTAGAGAAGCTTCTATCGAACATTTGGTGCTACCAGTTCAATGTTTAATCACACTTTCCTACAAAGAAATCGCGGTGATGTTTAAACGTACGAATTAACTACACCTGATACAGCCCTTTTGTTGTCTCCTCACAGTACCTGTCCTGCCGACAGCATCAGCAACAACCCCAGCAGGAGGAGACCCTCTTACAGAAGGGCTGGAACGCTCTGCCACCTCACCCCGCTACTCGTCCCAGGCAGCGAGACCCGACACCCATCCCCGCCACCGCCCCACTGGCTCTGTAGCAGCTTCCCGGGGGGATTGTCGCTCCGCGCCCATCCGCCGCAGGAACCTCGCCTTTGCGAGAGGAGAGGGGGGGTCGGTGCTCGCGGTTCTCCCGCCCCCATGCCGGGTGGCCCCCGCTCTCCCCGGTTCAGCCGAGCCGCCCCCCACCCCGCAGCGAGCCAGATGCGCGGGACAACGAGCCCTGCCGGGGCAGAGCGAGCGGGAGCGCTGCCAGATCCCGCCCGGCCCCGCCTGTGCGCGGAGTTTGAGCTGAAAAGGGAACGACCCGCACCGGCCCCGCGGCCACCGCGAGTGAGCTCCGGTTCCGCCCGCCCGGCACCGCCCGCTTCGCGTCACCGCGGCCGCAGCCGAGGGGCACGCGGGGCTGCCCCGGAGGGCGGTGTCATGGGGGGGCGGGGCGGAGGGGCGGCCAATGGGCTGCGGGGATGTTCCCGGAGGCGCAGCCGCCGCGGCTCCTCCCCCGCCGGCCGCTCCGGCTCGGGGCTCGCCGGGCGGGAGAGTTTCGCTCCCGGGTGGGAGATGCCGCGCGGGCTCCGTGTCCTCGCAGGTAACGCCGCGCGGGGGAACGGGGGTCTCGCCAGTGCCCCGTCCGTGCGCGGGACCGGCCCGGGGGGGTGAGGACCGGACGGGACGGGCCCCCCTACGGCAGAGCCGTCGCCGCCAGGACAAAAGAGGAGCGGCGAGCGGGGCAGGGCCACCGCCAAACTCCCGGCGGGGCTCGCCTGCCTCCAAGCTTCGACCCTTACACCGCAGCCGCCGCTGCCTTCCCGGGCGGGCTCCTTCCCCGAGACTGCCCGCCGGGTGCCCGGGACCCCCTCGAGTTTGCGGGGCTCCGTGCACGGCCAGAGGCACCCTGGGTTCGGACACCCCTGCGGCGCCGGCGCTCCCCGGCGGGAGGCACCGTGCCCGCTCCGCCGCGGGGCTGCCTGCGGCGTGCCGCGGGTGCTCTCCGGGTCGGCTTGGGCTCGCCTTTCCCTGGAGAGGGCGGCGGGCAGGCGCCCTCGCTCCCCGCTGCCCCAGGCAGTGGCGTGTGCGGCGCTCCGGGGAGCGGCGGTCCCTCGTGGGTGTCCGCCCCGCCCCGCCCCGCCCGTGCGGTCACCGCGCTGCCCGGGGAGGGAGCCCCCATGGACCGGCCTCCCGAACCGCGGGGAACAGGGCTGGCAGCAGCTGTGCGCCGGATAAATAGAGCAAGCGTAATGGGAGAAACTTTCAGGGTGAAATGAATTTTGAGTAGATTAAATATTTTAATTGCGTGGTGCGTGTTGATGCTGTATCTGTGCTGTTGGGAGCAACGCCGTGCACTTCCCTTCGTCAACAGCCACGCTCTCTCTCTTTGTTTCCGTCAAACTACTAGCACAAGGGTGAACTACTCCGAGGAAAGGTTTTGCTCTTAAAGCAACTGCTTTGCTCATCCAGGGAGCTCTAGGCTCTCAGGTTGCACAGCTCCAGGCTACTGACTTTATCTGAATTTGGGAGCAGCGCCATATGGTCTCCAAGGCGAGGAGGGCCACTGGTGTGGCAGGGTGTACTGCCTGTCCCTGCACACGTGTGTGCAGGAATTGCAAATATGCGGGGACCGGAATGTAGTGCTGCAAAAAGAGAAAGCTACAGAGCAATTGCTGTAGCAGCCCCAATGGTCAGCTCTGTTCCAGAAGCCAAATGACTGGAGCTGTTTTCCTAGACCGTGCAAAGACATTAAATGCAATGTTTGCAGGCGTGCACCAGAGCTATTTTTCTTGGTTTTCTATTTTCTGTATGAAGGTATAAAATGCAATATTTTCAGGAGTGCAACAGTTGATTTAATAAGCAAATAAATAAGAAGAAACTGAAGATAGGCTACTATATGTGCCTCTCATTCTTTGGGCTTACAAAATAAAAAAAAATCATATTCTGCCTGGCTTTTACTGCAGTTTTCCATTCATAACCTCCTTTGTTTGCTGTTTATGCCAGCATTTGCTAATAAGACCACTCACAGTAGTGTCTGAGCACTCGAGGAGGCAGAGTAGTCCAGACAGAAGGCTGGCTCTGGAGCATCAAGAGACCCATCCGAGTAAAGCTGGCTCATGGGTGCAAGTCTCCAGCCTTAGTACCTGCACACTGATGTATCACTCAGTGTGCTTGGATTGCAGGGTCTTTTTCATCTGCCTCAACAACCTCATGAGCCCGTGAATACAGCAGTGGAATTTCAGCTGCACTTGAGGTGTGCAGAGTGATCTCGTGAACACTAGTCCCATCTCAGTTCTATGGGTCTTGTTATCTCATTGCTTAAATTGTTGAGATTTAGGGCCTAGTCCATTAACTGCTATCTCCATATGTCTATCTGTGCTGTTTGTATTAATTCCTTGCATGGGGGAATCTGTAAGACTAAGTCCTTTAATTTGATTAACTGAAGGGAGTTGGGCTCTTTTGGCAATTGACAATGTTTGCTTTTCAAACGTGGAAGGAAATTATAATGTTTATCATTTTCTACATAACTTTGTAAATGCTTCACAGTCCCCCGATGCATCTGTTTGTATTGCTTGAAAAGAACAGTAAGAAACAGAAAAACAGTTATTTGCTCTAGGTTTTACAATTTGTCTGTGCCAAAGCTTTACCTGAGCATCTAAGACATTCTTGTATTTATCTCTGTGCTCCAGCCATGAGAAATTCTGCCTTTACTTCCTCATTTGAAGTACAAAATTATTTTTAGGTATGTTCCAGTAACAATGAGAGACACTGAGGGAAAAAATATAAGGTTATATGAAACATCTCCTCTCCCAAGCCAACTTTCCTTTAAAATTATTTTTTTAGTGAATTAGAGCTGTAACCATGCACTTGTGTTTCTTCCAGATTTTCAACCAACATAATGCTGAAGCTCCCAACTTTGAACAAGTTTTCCACAGAATGGCACAAATGGAATCTAATCTGGACCATGATGTGTCATGGTTCCTCCTTCCATCATACTGGGCTAAAATGGTTGTGGCATTAATTTCCTTCCTCTGTTTTGCTAACAGCTATGATGGAGATTTTGTCTTTGATGATTCTGAAGCCATCATCAATAATAAGGTTTGTCTCTCTTCTTTTCCTCACACCCTTTGGCATAAATGGTCATAGGGAAAGAAATAATGCAACAGTTGATCTAAATAGGCCCAAAAGTTTCAGCCTAGTAAAGAGCTTCCTTTAGGTATAACTTTTTCGTTTTTAAACTAAATTTTTCCATTTTGTTTTATTGGGTGTTTTTTAAAGTTAAGCCTGATATAAGGGTACCTGTACATCAAGACTGCCAGTAGGTCAATTTTTATGCTCATTCCTAAGTCAGTGAGAGTGTACAGTAAACTTTTCTGATACCCATGGATGTTAATAGGAGATTTTGTTCATTGTCTTCTCAGGGCCACAGAATAAGACCAGTGAATAAACTTAGTCTGGTTGCAGGTACATGAGGCATCATTAAGCTATTGTAGGGTGCAGGGGGTCTTCAGGTGTAGTTTATACAGTAAAAATGTTACAGGAGCAAGCAAAGCTCCCTTTTCGTTCCTTCCCCCCTTAAAGTTCCTGTGACAACAGTATTTTTTTGAGATAGAGGTGGATTATTCTTGTGTTCCATTTTAAAGCTGATCACACATGCAATGAACAGACCTTGAAATGCTTAGAAATTAACATGTGATTCAAACAAACCTCAAGCTGAGATTCTTTTGACGTTGAGCAGTGGAGTGTCTTCAATTGCTGAGCCACTTCAAGGATCACACGTAGCAGTGAGCCTGTGCCCATGGATGGGTATTGGTGTTACAGCATTTATGCTGTTCTGGAAGGTACTTGTTCAATGTTTAGAAAGAAAAGCCTAGGATAAAAATAATCACATTCATCTGTTGGTTCTGTCTTCCTAAAGCCATGGGGTTACAAAGAGGAGAATCTGGAGACTCATAATGCTAGAAGAACACAATGCACTTTTCTTTCTCCTTGCACAAGATATAGAGGCAACTTATCACAATGTGTCTTTTAGAATCATGCAAAATTACTGTTTCCTTAGACAAATTTCTGTTATGCGTGTGTAAGTCATCATACCTTCAGTTATAAATGTATGGGGGGAAAATACATCTGTCAGCGTGGAAATAAATCTCAAAGCTTTCAAGAGGATACTGTAGACAAATTAAGAACCTATAGCATTGTTGCTTTGGGTTTTTTTAAAGCAGTATTGTATTTTAGATTGCACAGCTCCTGGCAGTGTTTCATTCTGTGAAGTTTTATTTGGGACCTGTTAATAATATTTTAATTTCCTGAAAGAATGAACAAAAGACTGATGTTGAAACAAGGCAGGTTGTTTTGTTAATGTGCAATTTCCACACTTGTAATTTCTCTCCATTTCTTTTAGTCTTTATTCTAAAAATGTTTCTATTTATCTATACAACTCAACAATTTGCACCAGGATTCTAGCTGTTGGCAATGCTGAGAAATTCAACCAACTGCTTATATAAATTAATTCATATGTAGTCTGTATGTTTGAAAAACTGTGAGGCTGATTCTATTTTTCACATCAAAATCCGCTATTATTCCCTAGAAATTAAATGAGGATTTTGTGACAATATCATTTTAACACAGGGGTCGTATGGAAATTCAAAATCCACAAGAAAACTGCAGAGACAATGAGTTTAGCAGTTTAATGGGGAGAGAGATTATCTAGCAATGGCACAGTTTATTAAACAAAGCATAGCATATTTTGTTCCTATTTAATAGGAAAGATAGCAGTTGAAGTAATTTTATAGCTTTACTGAGCATTGCTACTGTAGTATTTTCTTGGGTACCACACTGTGCCCTTTCTGTTAATTTACTAGCTGCCATCATCTCAATCTTTTGCTTCTTTTATTGTTTTTTTAGCAAAAGATACACATTTAGTTGACCCCATGCCTATTGTACGATGGAATGTTCCATTATTAGATTTTGTTGCAGTTAAAGGCTGTTTTCCAGATGCTTTCTTATCATTTTAAGCAGCATTTTAACTGGTACACAGCAGTGTCTTTTGTCTTTATTTATTTACTGGCTTGGCAAGACAAACAGTTGGATTAAGCAGAGCTTCAGACACAGTATGTCATTTCCATAAGCCTTTATATAGAAAAACTGACCTTTCTTCAAATCTTGAACTCTGCTGTTTGTAAGTTGCTGCTAATCAAATATTTAGAGATTATTTGATAGCTACTTTTGGTTTTTAAAGAGAAAATCACATGTAGCTTTTAAACAGCTGTGTCTCTTGGAGCAAATCATTCCTATTTTAGGGTAAGTTCACTAAGTAGGAAAATCGGTGTAAGAAACTTTCTCACAGAACTTGGATACAAGGGTAAGATGCATGATTGAAGATTTTTAGGTCATATGGAAATGTAATCTAATCACTAAGTAATTCCATGCATTCAGCTTTTCCTGCATTCTTCCGATGGAAGACAAAAGAAGGCTGATTATAGCAGAACGAGAAATCAAGCCTTGTACATTTCCCATCTCAAATTATTGAAGACCATCTGTGACATGGAAGACATACTTTTCTTTTTCAGTACTAACATTTATAAAAGTAGGTCTTTCGTAGACCTTATGTACGTAAGGAGCAGTGCTGCTGGTTGGGAAATAGTCTGAGGGCCACACCACCCTCTGACCACTGTCCCTTGCAGAGTACAAAGACTTCAATAGATGTTGGTGTGCATCCCTGTCCCAGCTTGCTCCTGGAAAAGCTGTATTGATTCAGTGAGCTGTTGGTTGAATGTGTTCCTGCTCTGTGAGTCAAATTATGACCTTTAGGGTTTGTGTGTACCAATGAGGAATGGAACAGGAATTTAGTTGTCTAAGGCTAAAATTGCAGTCCTGGGAGGAGAAAGAAATTTCTAGCTATTTCTTGGCAGTAGAAACATCTGTGAGACTGTGAAGAAATTTTTCACCTTGGTAATTCTTAAGCCCAAGTAGGATCCCCTGAGAGTCTTGATTTCTTAAGAATTTCCCTGAGAGTACCTTAATTGACAGCTGCAGTCTAGGTTTTTTTCAGACTGCAGTTTTAGCCCTGCTTTCTCTTCCAATCTATTGATTAGTTACCTATTAGAGAATACTTCAGTTCATTTGACTAATACTGACTGAATTTGATCAAGTGATAGAAATAAATATTTTCTTGGATTTTTTTTAATTTGTATTTTTGAATGGATGAAAGTCTGAATATGCTAAGAATATTCTTGTTGAAGAAGCAAGAAAAAAATTAGTTATTTTAAGTTCAGTTTAGCAGCAGCTAGTCATCAGGGTCGAGCAATTTAGCTATAATTTGGGGTACTTGCAAACTGAAAACACTAGCTGAGGGTGAGATGGAAAGTACCGGAGAGCAAAGGAGTGCTCAAGATACTATAGAAGCAAGTGAGGTGTTAGAAGCATTGGAGAGGAACTGGAATTAATAAACCAAGGGAATTGCAATGTGGGAATCTTGTAAGTAGATGGAGTTGTAGGAATAATAAGGCAGGGGCACCAGGGTTTGTAAGATCTTTCATGGGATTAGTAAGCCTGGTTGTCTAATTACTTATGTTTGCAGTGTCTTGTTCGCCTCCTTTGGTTCATTGGTCTAAAACAATTTCAAGACAGAAGGTGGGGTAGAGTAACTTGCTGATTGCAGGAGTAATACAGACTCGTACAGTTTTATTCTTCAGTTCTGTCTCAAGTGTCTTTACCTGCATGTACCTTGCCATAGCATAAATTGGTATTTAATTGCACTAGGGAAGCAGAAGAAAGGCAAGTATATGTTAGCTTGAACTTCCAAGCTTGTCCTCATAGAAAACTGAGGCAGATGCTAGCAAGATCCCTATTTTTCCTCCAAAGTGTATGCTTTACATTTAATAGCCTGTATTATTTGGATTTTTCATTATCAGCATGACTTTGGGATAAAAGGGAAAAGCAATAAAGACTTTTTCTTTGCAATATTTTTTATAGGCTCCTGTTGTACCCCAAATTAAAATAATTCATTATCTTTCTGTCTTTTAATCTTTTAGAGCAGTATGTAGAGATGTTGGTTCTTGATTTCATTTATGAAGAGTTAAAACAACCTCAACTATTTGAATAGTCCTGTGCAAAGCAAGGCTTCAAAAAGAGTTAATTGTTGTTTCCTACCTTTAGTCCCCTTGATTTCATGCTTTCATTAGTAGTTATGCTACTGTACTGGTAAAAAATGGCTATTTTGCATCAGTTTGTAGTTGGTCTTCTTTGTAAGGTAACCTACACCTAAAATCAAAGGCTTTTTACAAAATTATAAGGTAAGGAGGTTTATGCATTTCCTGTCTTGACTATTGACCAGATTATGAACTTATGCAAATACAGCTCTAAATTTCATGTAGTTATGCCTACTTACAGAATCCAGGATCATGGCCTTTACAATGACAGGCATTCAAGACCTTCATTGCAAACTTAGGTACAGTAGTGAGCCAATAAAATTCCTGCTATGTCCATCTTAGTGTGTGCTTGTATCAGTTAGAGCTTGTTTGTGGTTTAGCTGCTTTCAACAAAGGAAAAATTTTAAGAATCTGGCAATTTGTTTTCTTTTAGGACCTCAGGGCAGAAACCCCACTTGGTGACCTGTGGTATCATGACTTTTGGGGTAGCAAACTCAGCAGCAATACCAGTCATAAGTCATATCGACCACTAACTGTCCTAACTTTCAGGTGAGGCTTGTATTTTTGCTTGAGGTCTGAATTTTTTTAACCTATATTGACTCAATTGAATTTACGGGGGAGGCAGCAGAAAAGGCAAGAACAAAGTAGCTGGAGGGTAGTTGGATACCTTTCCAGAACACAATTTTTGAGTTCACTACCTTAATCTCAAATTGTGTTTTAATTTTCCAATGGTTTCTTTCCAAAAATATTCATTATTCTGACATTCTGTATTTATATTTTCAGAGATTCTGTTTTAATGGTCTTCTATAGCTGATACCAGGGGTGGTGTGGTTTAGAATGTCACATTATCAAGGAACTAGGAGATGTATGTTCCTTTCACTTAGCAATGCTGCCACTTACACTGCTATTGTAGTATTTGTTCTCTGCTTTCCTGCTAACCTGTCAAATTGTTTATTTTATAAATAGCATCGAGGTATTGTGGCCTTTTTCCACCAGCTCTCTGTGTAGTCTTCCCATCTCCTTTCTCCAATATTCTAACTTGAGTGTCTGAGAATCTAGTGAAATATCTGCTTATATATAATTTGCTAGTTTTGTCAAATAACTAAAGGTTTAAGAGGATTACTTTTGTAGATGTTTAGCTCATGCTTCTTGCACAAAGATTTGAGCAAACAGTAGACCATGTAGAAATCTGGCACAGTAATGCAGAGAATATTTGAGGACTCGGTCTTAATTTCTTTATTTTCCCCTTGTGACTTAATGGTGTCAGTGGGGACTTGGTGCTTGTTCTGCATTTGCCCATTCCAAACCAGGGACTAAGTAAGTGCAGAAGCAGTGCTCCCACTCTTAGTCTTCATACTCAAGCAAAAACTTTGACCCTTTAGGATAGTGTCAGTATTTTAAGTACCTAGTGCTATGGGTTTCACTGTCTATAGGGCTTTCTTCATGTTTTCATCAAGAAAAATACCCAACTGAATATAATGTGTCAGAGTCCTAAACCTATTAAAGTTTTCAGTGCATTACACAGAACATGCTTTCCTTCTTTATTTTTTCCTTGTCTCTGTGGTATATTCCATCTCTAATAACATTCTGGTTTGTTTAAAGAGTGAACTGGGATACAATCATTACTATATTTGAAAATATAGATGAGCCTGTGGAGATGGTCCATAAAATGCTATTTTCACAAGTTAGAAATGGGTTTCCTTAATTTCCCTAAGCTCCAACCTTTATGTGTATCATATTTATGATAGGTTAAGTTTTTAAATAGATTTTATTAATGCCAGATGCAGATTGACCGAAAGAAGTGTAAAATCCCCTATTCAAACTGAGTTTCTGGGTACCTTTGCTATTGATAAAAGCACGTGGATAATAGCACAATGTTCCCCCCTTTTCTTCTCAGCCTCCATTTTGCTGCAGAGTTCCTGTCTTGAATAGGGATTTAGACTGAATTTTCATTTGCAGTTCTTTCTAATTCTTGTATGAAACATACCTCTAACCAGTCTCACAAATCAATTACCGAGATGTGCTGACTTCTTGTATCAGGATCAGGTGGATACTGATTGCACCCACATGCTAGAACCTCTTTCAGAGAGTATGTCAGTGGAAATCATAGTCCCAGTGCATATTAGTTTCCTCACTGTGTGGGTTTAATTAACATAATTTCATCAAGTTGGCTGCTCTTAAACCCAGGGGTATACCTCAGTGGGCTGGGTTATTTATCTCCAGGATACTCCTGTGTTGCAACACTGAAGTTACATTGTTGACCAAAAGCCAGTCCTAAGTAATTGTAGGAATGATTAACAAAATGGTACTAAGGTATGTGTTTGGAGACGGTAGATACTGTATCCATGTGATATTCCCTATGAATACCTTCGCATAAAGACTGGGATATTGTTTCTATCTTGTTGTGGTGGCTAAATGGTAACACCACTTGTACTGAGATGCCTGCTTTATTTTAGTGCACATATGTCTGCTATAGGGTTGTTTAGTTTTTCTATTTGTATTTTTCTAACCACTGTTGTAATTCCTAGCCTTAATATTTTTGTTTCTATATAGAATGAATTACCTTTTTGCTGGAGGCTTCTACCCAGTTGGTTTCCATGTCATCAATATAATACTGCATTGTATTATCTCAGTGTTGATGGTTGATGTGTTCTCCATATTACTGGGTGGATTGCAATTCAGTAATAAAGGAAGACGGCTAAACCTGGCTCCAAAGTCCTCTCTTCTTGCTGCTCTGCTCTTTGCTGTGCATCCAGTGCACACTGAGTGTGTAAGTACTGAATAATTATCTCCAGAGATTTTAATTTTAGAAGTTCTTGACTAATTAATTCTGAAGTAGCCTTATACTCTACAGATTGCTATTATATATTCTTAACACTTCTCTTGGCACATGTCTTAATAGAACAATCAAATATTATGGTTAGTATATCCAAGGCTTGTAATTCTACCGAGCTAGACCTTATTAAGGAAGATAAATCAATCAAGTACAATAACTAAAGAAGGATAGCACTATGCTACAGTTTCCCTACCTCCTGGATTTCCCTAATTACTTTTAATTTCCATTTGCATTGATAAAAAAAACAAAGAGTTTTAAAACCAGAGTAGGGGCACTGTAATGAACTTTGTATGTGACTATTAGAATACTGCATCCAGTTTTGCATCCGTGCTGCAAATACAACACTGGAAAAAATTGAGAGTGCTCAGAAGAGCCATGAAGGTGATTAAAGGGCTGGAAATCATCCTGTTTCATGAGACATCAAACTGGGTTTATATTTTTAATATGAAGAAGAAGATTAAAGGATTTTTTTTAAATCACAGTCTGTAATTATTTACATAGGGAACACAAATTTGACAGTACTGGGCCCTTTAACAGTGCAGGCAAAAGCAAAGATATAATGATGCAGAGTAGAAGCATGGTACATATATAGCAATCAGTTGAAATATCTGACCAAAAAGACAAGTCCCTGTGAAGGAATTCTGTGAAGAGAGGGTGGTGTTCTTAAAAAGCTCTTTTGTGCTTTTAGTTAAGAAAATCTTATGGCCTTATGCCAGTGGGCTTGCTGAATGTCATCACTGATTTTTTGATCTTATCATGAGGAATAAATGAAATATAAAATTATCACAATAAGGGAAAGTTTTTTGTTGGAATTTGGAAGGTCTGAGCTACAGAAAAAGTACTAGCTTTAATTTCGTTTTTGTCCTAGCAATGAACAGTGAACCCTACAGTGCACATTCTACGTATGTGGCACTGAGTTTTCATTTATTCACAATATGCCATGGTTTTGGGTTTTTGCATTTGCTCTGCTTATGAGTGGTGGGGAAAAAGTTATTGAAAGCTGTGCTCTCAGCTGACTGGAGGCCTTGCATGTATTGAAGACCTAGAGATGGTGCAGAGTTATGCATTAGTAATTTGGCACCTTTTCTGGCAGTGTGGCTAAAACAATCTTGACAATCATTCTCTGGTGTTCAGTCGCCTGTGCAATAACTTCTTTGTGAGAGTGCACTGTGTCAGAAGGGCCCCTCATATTTGTTCTCCAAAACCAGTTTTAGATGTCAGAGTAAAGTAAAACAAGTCTTCAGTGCTTTTGATGTTCTGACATGTAAAGAGAAATCTCACTTGAGTCTTAACTTTGTAGTAGACCTACTATTGACCTTTTTATCAATATCCATAAATTTATTCTTCATTCCATTTGACTCTAAAAATATATTTAAATCAGCGTGAGAATATTAATAAGCCCTTTATCGTGTCAAATAAATTACAAGTGATGTGGTCTGCTTGCATATTTGAAGACTTGCAAATGTTTCAGGCAAACAGTATAAGAAGAAGGGGAAAAAGTAGTACGCTTATATATCAGGCCTCTTCTAAAATCCAGGAATGAAAAAAAGCCTCTTATTATTTACATGATGAATAATAAATCTTGCTCCAGTGAAGAAATCATTATGCTGCTACAGTTCTAGGATGAGTGTGAGTCTGGCAGCATCTCTTAAAAAGCATTTCTTATGATTTTAAACCTGTGAGTTTTAAGTATCCGACAGCCTGGTTTTGAAATGAGATGGCATATTTTGACATAAAATTGTGAAGAATCTGTCTGTTTGCTGCTTTGGGTTTTGGTTTATACAGCGAAACAAACTGTCATGTAAAACAGATATTGAAAGGTGTAATGCTTTCAGTACCTGTGTAAGCAAAACACTGTAATTTTCCTACCTACAAGTAAATACTCTTGTGCTATAGTTCTCTGCTCTAAAAAAGGCCTATTCTTTGTAAGACTTCAGTGATGAAATGCTAAATGAATCATGGACATAAGAATATATCTGATGCTAATTTAAAACTGGTTGGTTTTTTTCCTTTGTTTGCCTTCTTACCAGAATCTATATGCCTTATCTTGCATTTTAGGTACTATTTTGCTGTTGGAGTCATCTGAGGCCATGTGCATTATTAGCCCCTTAATCTCTTTGCTGTAACAAGTGGACATTTATTTTTGAAATTGTGTCAGCTCACCTTAACTTTTATCTCATTAGGAAGAGCGGCTCCTGAAGCTCTGACTTCATTATTTTCACCTCTCAAAGCACACCACAGCTTTTGAATTAATTCTCATAATTCCTTTGTATGGTAGAAGAAACAGCAGCAGAGAAGTTAGGTGCACAGCTGTAGATAAATCAAGAAGTTCTTCTGAACTGATTTTAGGAGTCCAACAGTTTCTTCTTTTGCAGTGCTCAAGTGAAGCTGAGGGTAAAAGTGAGAGAAAGGTTCTGCAGTGGAATCAGTCATAGTCTCATGCCTCTACACTTCTCTTTCTCTTATGTTATTTAGAAAGAGTTGCTCCATCATGTTACCCTGAGACAAAAAATTGCCCTCTTCCTTTTTATTTTCTTCTTTCCGTTCCACACACAAAATGGGACAACTGGTATACTATACAAGAACTGAAGTTTCTGCTTTTGTCCCTGAAATATGATCACAAAAAGTGAATTCAAAAAGAAAACATGTAGCTGTTCTGCCCTGCTTCTGTACATCTCCTGAAAACGTGGAACTCAGCACTCCAGAAAGCAGAGCTAGACTGAAAAATAAGGGGTACTTCCATGATCTTTGCTCTGGGTGTATGTTCCAGTGAGATTCCAATGTCAGGGCGTACACAGTCACCCTACCAGCTTCATGACATGATTTTCACAGAAAAAATTGTGGTGTTATCCTGATATTTGTGTAATTGAGAATTGAAGATCCAAAAGTGTCTTGCTCTATCTCAGCAAGCTATTGTAAATACAGTTTAGAGACTTGAACCAAAGCTTACAGATAGCCCTGAGCCTGCACTTAATTTAAGTAGGTTGGCACAGATCTCCAGTACAGAGGTCCCAGGATGTGCTTCTCATTCTCATCATTTTGTATTAGTACAACTTCTGTTTCAAGATGCAGTTGGGGGTAGCTCTAATGCAGTCAGTTAATATAACACAAAAGAGTGCCAGAGGGGGATTATTTTTTCCCTGAAGTTGGAAGCTATTTGTCCATTCTGAGTGTTCAGACTGCAATTTGAAGGCTGGCTTGTCTTCTGAAAGTGAACAGTTTTGATTTGTGTTTCAGCAGAGCTGCCAATTTAATTGTGGTTCAGGATGTTTGGCTTCCCAGCCATGTAATGGCTTCAAATCGAAAGAGAATAGATTTAAATTAGATATTAGGAGGAAATTCTTTCGTGTGAGGGTGCTGAGGCACTGGCACAGGTTGCCCAGAAAAGCTGTAGATGCCCCACTCCTGGAAGTGTTCACAGCCAGGTTGGATGGAGCTCTGAGAAACCTGAGGTAGTGAAAGGCAGGGGTTTGGAAGGCAATGGTATTTAAGGTCGTTTCCAACCCAAACTGGTTTATATTTTCCATGTTTTCTAAATGTTCTGCTGAAACGCAATTTGATCCAAAAAACAGATGGAATTGTGTAGAGTCTAAATTTTATTCAGTGAAGTCCTCCTTCATTTCTTAAAAAAAAAAATCCATAAACTAAAATTTTCATAAAACAAAGCTGAACTATTTATGTAGTTGATACTAATCAATACCAAATAAAAAATAGGATGCGTCTTAAAAACTGGATATAACTAATCTGGTAAACCAAGTTAAAGGAAAAAAAGTGATACTGTTATATTCTATTACATATTTCACTTTGTGTGTGTTCCTTTACTTCAGGTTTTCTAAGAATACAAATCTTATAATTTGAAACTTCTTTTTTTTTTTTAAGGTTGCTGGGATTGTTGGCAGAGCAGACCTACTGTGTGCCCTGTTCTTCTTGTTGTCATTCCTTGGCTACTGTAAAGCATTTAGAGAAAGTAAGCATTCTGTTTGCCCCTTTAATTTCCTATTTTGTATATTTTCAGCATTTGTATATTTCAGTGAAGTATAGCAAAATTTTACATGTCAGATTGATTTGTTTACCCTTGTAAAATATTTTTTTAAACCTGCTTTAGCAGCTATTTATTGTTAGAAATTCTGAAAAGATTGCTGTCCCTAATTCTTGTAAAACACTGCATTTAATTTAAGAAAAGTCCACTTTATTGATAGGCTTATTTGCTAAATATTTTATTGTTTAGAAGTTTAATGAAGCATTTTAATAAGTATTTTAGAAAAAAAAATCAAACCTACAAATGTACATGCTTAAATATTTTACTACATTTTATGCCATTATGTTCGGATGTCTTAAATGGGAGTCAACTTTTCAGAATGTTACTTGTATTTCTAATGGATTGCAGAGAATCATTCCTATGACTAAGCCTTCTAAATTCCTGCAATATGCAAGTGCTGGCATATAATGCTGAATATAGTGTTACTCATAGAATTTTTGTAAGACAGCTGTGTTTAACATGAGCAGTTCCTTGGTAGATGTTTTTTCAAGTGAGCTTTCAGATCTCTGGTATTATTTGATGTGAATGCAGATTAGCAGTTCAAATGCAATTGTGAAGAAATTATTTTGGGAGCTCTGTTAAATAAGCACACAAGAAGGCACAAGTTCATGACTCTGAAAAGCAATGCAGGACATGCAGTCTGGTATCTGAACATGCTCTATCTACCACATGAAATACAAGGAACTGTGTTGTGAAGAGCTTGTCTGTTGTTCCATAGGCATGGCCTGTTTTGATTAACCAGAGCTGGCAGGGTATTTCAGAGCCACCTGAGCTGACTTGGTGATCTGGCTTAATAGCATAGTTAAGGCATCACAGAGACCTCAGAGTAGGCTGGGGGGAGTGAGTTAGTCCACAGAGAGCTGTGAACAGTTCCTGCTGGTTCAGTTTAGATTGTTTGGAACTATTGTGCATATTTCTATTGCTGATATGTTACTTAAGATGATTCCTGTTTACTTTGGATATATTTTTCTTCCATTTGAGTAGGTTTAATTTCTTTCAACTGAGTTAATGATTTCTTGATGAAAATTTGCCTTGGTTCTTGCTTATTTGTTTATTCTTCTCTCACCTATTTTATTGGATATGATTGTGCTTATGATATTTCTTCTATTAGTGGGTAGAGTAAGATAGATAAATCAAAATACTGCCTTATCTGTTTTCCAATATCTTGGGTAGACAGGTTGGCAGGGGTAATAATCTTTGCTTGAAGAACTCAAGAGCCAAATTCTTAGGATGACCACTGGAGATAATTATATAGGACCCTCTAATTATTTTGTTATAGAGGACATCTTGGGAATGATTAAGGATGCATATTCTGGTTAAGGATGCTCCTCAACTTCTGAAGGCCAGTTTAATAGCTTTTAGAAATCAGTGTCAATGTAATAATATTCTTGGACTGAAATTTGTGTCATTGATACAGAAGAAGGAAAATGTTCAAAGACAAGATACTAAGCATACTAATTTTTATTCAGCATTACATCATAATAGGGGAGCAGATGTGTCTTTTAAGCAGTTTTGCCAAGGAAAATTACAGTCTGCCAGCATTGTCTTTCATGTCTGTTTTCAATGTTTACTGTCACCTTCACTGCCTGCTTTTCCCTCAGCAACTTGAAGAAGTTTAGACTTTGTCTGTACACAGGAATTTGTAACCAAGTTACATACTTGAGTCTTTCACCTTGATTGCTGCAAAGGCTACTGACTCATCAGCCAGGAGCTTATCAACCAGGCAATCCAGACCTCTTTCTGCAGAGCTGCTGCCCAGGCCTTAATTGTTGCATGGTGTTGTGTTTGATTTTCATGAGACCCATTCCTCCAGCTTGTCATCACCCTTCCAAACAACATATCCATCTATCCTCTATCTGAACCCCACCAAAGACCATAAGCAGTATTACTTGTTGCCCTTATTATAATCTTTTTTTTTTTCTTTCTTTGTGGAGGGGAGGTTGGTCCAAGCTGCAGCTGTTTGAACATGAGTGCTTGTGTAGGAAAGGGGCGTGTCTGTATTGGAAAGGGCAGCTGTAAAGAGAATGGAGGCTCTCTCTTCTCAAGGAGCTAGCTACATGACAAAGACAAGGGGCAATGGGTGCAGTTACACTGGGAAAGGTTTCACCTTGATGTAAGGAAGAATGTTTTTTTACAGCAAGAACAATCAATCACTGCAACAGTCTCCCCAGAGATGCGGCAGAGTTCCCATGACTGGAGGTTTTCAAGATGAATTTCGACAGGGCTTTAGGTGATCTTGTCTAGGCTCCCTTTCCCAAAAAGATTTGACCTGGTGATCCCTGGAGGCCCCTTCCAAACTGAGCTGTTCCTGTGATTCTTTGTATGAAAGGTTTTAGGAAAAGGTAACCAAATATGGGGAAGTGTCTGTGGTAGAATATGACTCTTCAGTGGGTTTGCAAAGTAAATAAAAAGTTTTACCCTTGGTGAGAATTTCCTTCTGTTGTAAACAGTTCTTCTAGGTATACTCAAATAATAGGTTAAATAAGGAGTGAAGAACTTTTATCTGTCTTTAGCTGAGTTTGATTTTGAATAGATTGAGGGAGTGAATCCCAAATGTAAGCTGGTCTCACTGTGAATAGAAGAACATGCCTTTTAAAAACATGCACATATAATTTAAAAAGCAGACTTAGACAATGTCTCCTAAGCAGCAAAGAAAAAGTACTTTTTCTTCTCTTAGAATGTTGTTCCCCTGATGTCAAATCCACAAGATCCAGAACATCTGTGATAGTGCCCATGCATGTTGCTAGTTCTAGAGCAAGAGCTGTTATTACATCATTTTCTAGGTCAGGCCAAGAAGGTAATTTATCTTTGTGAAATAGTCTTTCTTTGTGAGAAAGAGAGGGAGAAAACAACCAAAAACCCCTCTGTATCAGGTTTATGTTCCTAATCAAATAGAGATGCTTTATGGTGATCCTGCACAAAAGTGGATTGTACCAGTTTGTTCTAACATCCTTTTTCCTTTTGTCCTGCTGAGCTTTTCATATATTAAAGGCAAGCATGGCCCTAAACTGTAGGTCAACTGCATGTGTCTTGGTCCCTGGATTTGGCTGTCACATTTATATAGAGCTTAGCTCACCAAATTTTTACAGAGAGTAGGAGAAGAATTATCAAATGTTCATTTTGTTTGTTTGTTTGTTTTGTTTAATTGTTACTAATAGATGCATTGTAATGTGTCTCTTTTGGAGCACGTAAAAGAGGGTACAACTCTTAAGACCATCAAGATTTGTGGACTGCATTTGTATTATCTTTTGAATATGGTTACCAAAACATGTTTGATGCCAGTTTGATTTTATTTCATTGACTTTAAGAGAGCATTAGAGTAAAACAAACTGAAAAGCTTGATGTGATGCTACTGATATGGCTGGGTCATAAATAACATAAACTGTTTGGCTATCAGCAGCATCCGAATGCTGTTATCAGACAGATTAAGTTTCTAATAAAGAACCTGACTATTCTTGCAGCAAGGCGATGTGAAATTTGTGTATGACTGAATTTAAAAAATCTGTTTATGTTTCAATAGTTTAGACACAGTTAATGAATTGTCATTCTTTAAAGAAAAGGAGTCAAAAATCATATGTGAGAGACTGGTTAGTGCTTATTTTCACTTGAGAAAATGAATATAAAGATTTACAATTTTTTTTTTGTATGGGAGTAGGAAGTCATAAAATGTTTCAGGAGGATTTAGAAGTACTATGGGAAAAGTATATTTAATAGTGAGAACAGTCAGGAAATCAGAAAAATATCAGTGTCAGGCTGGAAAACTTCCAAAGGAAAAATAAGGGTTTTTGTAAGGCTCAAGATCTACTGCAGCTTGGTTACCTGATTATTTGTGGTTTCAGTGGATTTTTGGGTAGACAGTTCCTTTTAGCCAGAATTTAAGTTTTGTTGGTGTTTTTTGTTTTTTTGGGTTTTTTTTAAGTATAGTCATTTAATTATGTGAGCTATAATTATGTCTTATTGAAGTGCTACAATTCTGTTACTTTTTCCCAGTATACCGTTTTTGAAGTTAGCATCTTTGAAAGGATAACATTTATAATTGCAAGGAACTAATCTGTTGTTCTCATTCTGTCCTGCTGTTTTAAACACAAGTGTGGGGACAAATCCACTGCATAGGCTTTGGAGACAGCAAGAGCTGACAACTGTTTAGGTATGTTCTGAAGGGAATTGTGGGTTATTAACTTTGTTGAATTTTAATGCAGCTTCTCTGGGAATTCGTAAAGCAATTTAAAACTGCTGTAGTGTTCATTTTTGCCTTCCTTTGTCTTCAGTTTTGACAGTGATCCAGTTGCATGTATTTGCCATCTGCATTGGCTGTCTCTGAGTAATGTAAAATGAGGAGTTCATGACTTGGTCCATGTGAATAATATTGGTGTAGATATTAAATCCGGGACCAACTCTTTGCTCATATGTTATGACATCTAAAAATTACTTTGTTCTGGTTGTGTGTGTCTGTTTTGTTTTGTTCTGTGTAGATGTCAATCATCTACTAGTTCACTGCTAATTTAATAAAGCATGCAAAGTAGCGATGAGTTTTGTGAAAATTGGAGTTTTATATTAGAGAAGTTTTCCTACAGATTGGAAACATTTAAGTCTCCTGTGTGAAAGAGATCATTGTTAAGATATGGGGAATTTGTTAGCTATTGTGCAATTGGTCTAGAGGTGTTTACTATTGTTAAACGTGGGCTCTGATTTTTCAACTGCATGCTCTACTGTTCATATTTAAACACACTGGGAGGGAATAGTTGTAAGTGAAAAGCCCAACAATTTTATGATTTTAGATGGCTGAGGAAACACAATGACTTTTTTTTTTTTTTATAGAATTAATGCTGACTTTCACTTCTCCAAGATGTTATAATTCAGGGGATAGATGCTTCCTTCAGTGTGGCCCCTAGGTTATGAGTTTGAGATGGCTGGATATGTTTAGGAATGGCATTTCCTACTGTAATACCATTAAGTGACAACGCTGAGCTGCAGTAGTATGTACATTTGGAGACACACAAGGAGATCTTTGGCTTAATTTAATTCTAAAAGTGGATTCATATGTGATCTTTTAAGACTAACTAATTCTTCCCCCTTTGCTTAGCAATTCATGAGCAGGGAAATCATAGAGCTTGGTTAGAAAAATATTTGTAGCAGTTTAGTTGGACACCATCCTCACAGACAAGGCCTATTAATGGAATATTATGAGTGTTTGATCTATTTCAGTTAAAAAATAAAACTTCCTGCAGGAGCTCAACATAACTTACTTTGCTTCAACCTTCAGAGGAGTAGGTGCTTTCACAGAATCAGTGGCTGTGTTTCACCTGAAGATTATGACTCCTTGAACTGCTCCAAGCTGTCAGCTGGCTGACTCTTAAATTGCTCAGCTGGGTTTAAAGAAGGAAATGATGAATGCCTACATATCTGAATTGGTAGTAATTGCCTTGGATATTGTTAGTTTGGCTTTACAGTAAAACTAAGTTTGGTAGTTTAAGTGTAGCATTTTCTTCATATCCTTCACTTCTAAGGAGTTTGTTTTCATTGACTTGTGGATTTAGGACACCAGAAAGTAAGGTCTCTTGAAATAGGATTAGTGTTTAAGTGTGCTGTCAATGTGTTGCTTGTAAATTTAGGATCAGTCAATTCTGCACTATAAAACACCTTGTGTATGCATCCTTGCCCTACAAATGCTTATACTCAAGTCTAGCAGTCTATGGTTTACATAGGTATTTTATTGAATCCTCTCAACTTTCAGACTTCATGTACTCCTAAAGAGGGACCATCTGAGCAACGCTTTTTGGGTTTGTGTAGAAACACTGTATTTTTCCAGCTTTAAAAAAAATAAGCAAGAACTCTATTTCTTTGGCATGCTTACAGTTTTGTCCATCTGTTAGAGTGGCAAAATGCCCACTCACAATATGGCATACCAGTTTCACCCAGGCACAGGTGCCAAGGAGAGATCGGTTTCGTTTTCTGACACAAGATTTTTCTGGTGGGAAGCAGCGCCATATTAGAGGAATATGCTTTGTTAGACTGATTGCTTCTGTTGGCATGTTATGCAGAGATTTACATTCTCAAATCACTGTTTAAAAAAAAAAATGAAGGCATTGCTGAGTGATGGTGTTTTTTATCTATTTTGCCAGCCTAGTTACTGAGATTTCTGCAGTTGAGGGAGGGGGTGGTGGGAATGGAGGGGTGTTGTGTATGTTGACCCAGGAACAAGCATGAAATAAAATGTTTCTTAATTGAAATTCTTTCTCTTTGAAATTTAATCACTGATGAATTTTGATAATATTACAATTCTCTGTATAATTGTTGATTTTTTGAGCCTGCAAAAGAAAACAAAGGAGCAGAGATTGTGCTTTTCAGAAGGAGATCTTGTTTACAGAATCACAGAGTTGTTGAAGTTGGAGAGGCCTTGAGGTCACCTGAGCTGACTTTGCCCACACAAGGTTACCTAGAGCCAATTGTCCAGGAGGCTTTACTGCAGGATTTTGCAGTTCCCCTCATTAAATCATATGAGGTTCCTGCCAGACCATTTCTCCAGTCTGACAATGTCCTTCTGTATGGCAACACAACCCTCTGGTGTATCAGCCACTCCTCCCAGCTTGGTGCCCTCAACAAATGTGCTGAGGGTGCCCTCTGCCCCATCATCCAAGTCACTAATGAAGATGCTGAATAGGACTGGACCCTATATTGACCCCTGAGTACACTGGCCTTCAGTTAGACTTTGCACCACTGATCACCACGTTCTGGACAAGCCATTCAGATAGTTTTCAGTTTACCTCACTGTCTGCACATCCAGCCTGTTCAGCAACAGCTTCTCTGTGAGGATCTCATGGGAGACAGTGTCAAAGGCCTTACCGAAGTCCAGGTCTTTGATGCTCAATTTTTGGAACCTTCATTATTTTTCTTTGCTGTGTGCTTTTATCATCTTTGTGAGTCCATGCTTAAAATTGAGTTTGCTGGGCAAGCTGAGATGTTTCTTACATCTGAGACTTGATGTTCACAAGACAAACTTGTTTATGCACAACTTTCAGCATGTGCCTATTGAATGGCTTCAGTTTCCTCTTATTTTGCTAGACCATTTCTCCAGGTCAGGATGGGGCTCTGAGCAACCTGGTCTAGTGAAAGGGGGCATGGAATCATGCTGTGGCAGGGGGTTTGGAATCAGATGACCTATAATCCAAACCAAGCTATTATATGATTCTGTATTTTTTCCAGTTTGTAAATGGAATTCCGACTTTTCCTTTGTATGCTTCCTGGCCATTGCAGCCTGGCAGCACTTCTGGTCTTAATAAACATATTTCTTATTCCATCATCCAGATGAAGTAAGTACAAAGGAAGAATCCAGTACAGAGTGTTATCTTTACTTTTTTTCACAGCAAGCTAGTATCTTACTGTAGTTCTCCAGCTGTTATTCGTACTCATTCTGTAACAGCTTCATGCAGCCCATATTTTTTTCTGACATATTTCACACTGCTTCCAGTGGTATTCTCATGCCTTTGCAAAGTCAAGCTATAGGATGTGTACAGATTTCCTTTTATCAGGAACACTTTTTTTTTTTCTGTCCAAGTCACAAGTTATACTTAGTTCTATATAAATGGCTAAAATATTTGGCAAACAATTAATCATATTATTTTATATTTCAGAGTGTCACCTAGAAAATATTTTGTCTAGGTGTAGTGAATTTTTGTCATTTTGACCAGTCAGCTTAGCTTTGTATCCTTTAATATTTTTGTTCCTTTTCAAAAGTAGATATGTAGGCGTTGTTTTATTTTATTTCAGACTCCTGGATTCTCATGTATTTTTTATGATTTCTCAGAGGTAACAGTTGAGTTTACCCTGGGTTGTATAAGACCCGTTGAAGTGAATGCAACCAATTGTTAAAACAGATTAATTTCTCTATGGATTCTGTGTCCTGTAGTTCACTACTTTTGCTTTTGTTCTTCCTTTCTTTCTCCTGATGCTGTACTTGCCATCTGATTGCAACTGACCTTTTTGGGAAAAAAATGAAGGAAAAAGGCACAGAACACTTCTGTTTTCTTGGCATTGGCCATTTTACTTCTCAATGAGTATTGGAATAATTCCTTCCTCACTACTCTTCTTACTAATATATCTATGGAATTGTGGGGTTTTGTTCTTTATATACATTACCTTTTCTCATTTTGCGATGTGACCTTTCTGTGTTAGTTTTTCTGCATGAATGTGCTGCTATTACACTTGTCCTTGATGATTTGACCTAGTTCCCTTTTTACTATGACTCTTATATTTTGAATCATCAAAGCATTTCTGAACTGCCAGCTGGTCTCTTACTATATACACTTCCCACTATCTTCTGTGTTAAGATAATTTGTATTTGTGTACTGAATACCTCTCAAAGGAAGATAGTCTACTTCCATAAATAAAGTCCATTGGCTGTCTCCACTATTTTCCTTTTTAGACTTACTAAGGATGATTGATGGTCATTTTGTGAACATGGTAAATTACTTTGCCTTCTATCCTTGAATTCTCTGTGCTAGTTGATTTCTACATTAAAAAGAAATCAAAACCAACCAAACAAAAAAACCCACCTGGTTTTCAATAACTGGCTGAACAGTCTGTTGCACTGCAAAGTCTGAAAATTGAAGAGCTTCTTCAAGGGATGTATTTAGAGAATTCTATCTGTCTTAGCTATACTCATAGAATGAACGTTAAAGCTCTTTCATCCATGAATTACAATCCTCAGCTGTTCTTCAGCATAATTGATATGGGCTGGAGTTTTCCTGTTGCATTTTAATTTTTCTATTTCCAATGCCTCTTTATGTATTTTGTATTTTCTTGCTTTGTTTTGGCATTATTCAGATGTGTATGACTTCCTTCCTAAAAGAAGGCTTTCTTTTATCTTTATAACATTTGCATGTCTAATGTTAAGTCTTACCTCACCTCTGGAGACAAAGTTTGGAGTGGAGGGAGAAGGATGCTCTCTAAGTATTGCAATGATGAATCTCAAACATCTTAGTATTCACTCTGTTCAAGCTTTAGAAGTCTTAGGTAAGAAAGGAGTGTTAGAATTAACCTCAAAACCTGTTCTTTGACATATTTGTATTAAAAGTTTAGAGCTCTCTGCTACAGAAGTAGCCTGGTTCAAAAAGAAAGAGGGAGTCAATGTCAGCAGATCCTTTTCACACACATGGTTATGATTTGTATCTGACCCCAAAAACATTTGAGGTAGTGTACTGGCTTTCCTGCATCATCAGTGCAGAGTTACTTCTGAAGGGTGTTCAGCTGTATTTAATTAAGTAACTTAATCCCTAAAAGTGTCCTCTTCTCATGACCAGTTATAAAGAAAGCCTCATGCACTAGCTTAGGTGTAGACGCCTACTTCTGGTGAAATATCTTAATCTTGCAATTTATCCTTTCCATAGACCATTATTGCAGTTCTCTTTAAGCGCTGAGGGTCAAGCCTGCCTTAGCAGTAGAAGAGAACTGCTCTAGAGATCAAGGAAAGTAGGAAAGGGATTCAGTCAATGAATGCAGAGTTCGACTTTGTTTTTTCACATGCCAAGTCAAAGATTGATTCTTGTGATGCCTGTAGAGCCCCTGTTACTTGAATCAAGAAACTGCTTCTGAATGAGCGGAGTGCTTCCCTCTGTTGCTTGCACCTATGGAGTAGAGGTTGTGACAGATATGTTTTTATGTGAAATACCTGTGTATTCTGTGTGTGATGGTACCTTGGCTGAAGTAGGATTTATTCTTATATTCATCTCAGATATGCCTGCTTGTAGTATCCAAAATCAGATACATGGTACAGTCTTTAAAGACTTTTTCTTTGAGTAGAAGCTGTAGTTGCTCTTGATCTCTTAACCCCAGAGTTCCTCACCCTGCTGTAAAACTGCTTCCTGAGTGCAAGGACTAACTGCTTCTGCTCAGCTGCTGACATTTTTGAGCTCCATGGCATTCTATTGCAGTGATAATAAAATGACAAGAGGTACTTGCTAAATGCAGCAGCCCTGGAGAAGCAGCTCATTGTGCCTTTGTAGACTAGACTGCAGTTAAAACAGTTTGTGTGTGACACTTCATGAGTAACTATTATAAAGAATTTCTTGTTCTTATGGTAGCTTGGAAGAGAGTGGCCAGTAATGACAGAGCTCTAGCTAAGGATGATAAATGTCTCTAAATATTGGGAATTAACCTTTGCAGATGAAAAATTGTGAAAATTATGTGGAGCTTCTGCCATTCTAATTAATCTGGCTAAAACACAGAGCAAATAGGGAGATTTCTAATGTCTCCAAGAACAGAAATTGACTGCAGTAAAGGGACAAATGCCAGCATATTGCAGGAGGTACCCTATGCTTTTTGTTCTGTGTATCCAGATCTTGACTGGTAGAAAAGACTGGGAAACTAAATGCTGTTTATTTTTTAATGTTTATTTTAATTTACTTTTAAATGTATAAAATGCCTAAAGAGATGGCATTCTTTATTTTGACAGATAAGGAAGGACATACGTTTTCTGTATTCTGGGTGCTGATGAGTGTTGTCCTAGGTGCAATAGCCATGCTGTGCAAAGAACAAGGAATTACAATACTGGTAAGAATTCTCTTATTAACTGAATTCTGACCTCAACATCTGTCAGGTGTACTTGTAAAGTCTACAGAAATTAATCTTATCCGCAGCTAATGACATGCACACCTTTTTATTCTGTTCAGAAAACTAGTTAATGTTGACAAAAAGCAGTATTCTAGTAGATATGTTTTGGTTGTATCTTCACCAATCTGTTATAGTATTTCCACTTTAAATTTTGTAAGCAGGTTGCCTATATTTTTGCAAAGTTTAAAGATTTTACAGTGTTAGTTTCACTTTTGTTGCCCTTGTTTTTGAATGTAATCCTTGAGCTAGCAGGACTACAGACTTCTAATTGAAGGCTCATGAAAAAAGATATAACCAGAGGAGAGTATTTTTAAGAGCTCCATCCCCTGGCTTTTGTGAACAGTGTAATTATAATTAGGGCCATTGTCAATACACTTCTAGTACTGCATCTCTTCCTTTTGTCCCTTATTTAAGAATCTGTTTGTGGAAACAGATGTAGTTATTGTTCGTGTGTATTGTGGTCTGGCTTTTTATAACTTCAATGAAGACAATGCTGTTTTGGGTGACCAAGCTGGCCACCTGAAATGCTGTGTCTGTGATTTTTACCTTTTATATACCTATATATCTTTATTAATAAATCCAATTTATAGCTTTAGCTATAACAGATAAGCAACAGAATCAGAAAATTCATTGCAGCAAGGACCCTCTTGTTGCTAGAAGCAAAGGGAAAAGAAATTACAGAAAACTTATTGATTTTGGACTTTTTTTTATCGATGTTTGTAGAGTGATGTGTTTTTCAAAGGTGTCTGTAAGGAAAACATAAGGAATTGTCTTAAGGCATGGTGTAATTATTTACTCTAGCAGTATGAAGTAACTATTTGGGCTAGCAGATGCAGAACTATTATTGGATTTGGGATTTTATTTGTTTGCTGTTGCACTGCTAGGATGATTATATTTATTATTGTGCTAAGGGGCACAGGTCAGAGGGATAAAGGGCTAAATCACCCATTTAAAAGATTACTTGGAGGCTGAATGTGATTTTCAGTAGACTTCTTCTCTTCTATCTCCATGTGAGTGAGCCAAAAGCTTTTTAACTTCCAGGTGGCCTTTCTGCATGGAACCAAGCCACACTCCAACCAATCTTCTGTCCCTTCCCTTTGACTATTAGTGCGGGGCATGTGGCCTCCTAGTGTACCTGTTCTTTGCTTCACCTGGAACTAGTTTTACTGTCTTTTTTTCTATTTAGTCTTTAGAATAGTGAGGAAATTTCTGAAATTATTACAATATAGAATAAGCACTCAAGAATTATCATGGTGATATGCTGAAACTTTGAGGTGGAAAGCCTAAGGTTTGTTTTTGCCAGTGACCTCAATAGAACTACCCCTGGACACATTTATACATTTTGTTTGCCTGCATGGAGGTAGTTATGTGCAAGTGTAGTCCCGCAAAGCACTGAGTATGTTCTAGTTTTATGTGTAGTGGCTGATGTCATGTAGAACTCTTCTCTTTTTTTGCTTTTTTTTCCCCCAGCAACTTGCACTGTGTTAATTGCTGTAATTGCAAGAAAAGCAAGCCTGATGCCTCTGTTAATTCTTTCTGAGCCTTTGTCTGTACCCTTTAAAAACAATATTTCTGAAACTTGGAAGTGCAAAGATACCATACAACAAAAAAAATAAGTAGAAGGCTTGAAGAAACTCCCCCTTACTTATAGAAGCCTTACCTTTTAACTGCAGCATTTATACTGCCGAACATTTAGGGAAGAAGATGGAGACCAGAATTCTGTTGTGACCATGCATATGTTATCTAGCTTGTTGGTACATGGTATTCCCTGAAGGGTTATTCCATGTAGCATTCCTATTACAGTAGAATGTTACTCTACTCATCTGAGCTCTATTTACCATTCTGCCATCATTACTACCAATTTATCTCTCTACTTGTTTGCAATCAGAATTAAGATGGACAGTAAGTCATTGCAGAAGTGCAATTCATGATGTATTCAAAAGAAAATATTTGTGGTTAGCTGCTTCATCTTATGCTGTTATTTTTCTCTTGGTTCCTTAGGGTTTGAATGCGGTGTTTGATGCACTGGTGATTAACAAGATAAATCTTTTGGAGCTCATTCGAAAGTTACTGTATAAGGACAAATCATTGGAGGTGAGTCCCTGGATGTTTTGTTCATTCTGGCCATTCAGACAGTTACATCCTAAAAGACAAAGATTCAGCTTTTGTTGTTGTTAATAATTAGGAAAAAAAACCCCAAACCAACCAAAAAAAGTATTGTTAGTCAGCCTAGTAAGGCAATGTGCTATGACATCTTTACAGCAACATGAGCAGTAATGGGTTATTGTTAGAATTGCACTGGATAGTGAAATCCTTTCCACAATTTTCTCAACAGTATGTTCAAAATATTGTATAGAATAGTTGGCTGCTTGATGCACCAAGTTCTACAGGATCAGTAACTATACACTTGAAATGGTACTTAGAATGGTTTGGTCAGAATAAAGAGAGGGAGATATTTACTCAGATTCTTAATGACATAGTTAGACAAGTACATTAAAAACATATTATGTTAATGGATCCTAGTAGCTTTGGAGTTTAAAAGAAAATGTTATGTAAGCACTGATGTTGCTAAGGCTTGATTTTTCTGACTTTTATTGATATCACTTTATCTGGTATTGTCTCAAGTGGAGTCTGGCACCTAGTATTTGCACTGGCAGGCAAATAACAGGAACACTCGGCCTCAGATCAGTGAGGGATAACAGCCAAATAGACCAACAGCCTACTAGAGCATCACTGCTGTTGAATGGCTAAGATTCTCATCCAACATTCAACAAGGCAAAAGAATTCGTTGTACTTTGCTTCAGTTGGTGGTTTCACTGCAGAGGAGTCTCACTAATGTTTCTGTGTGGCACAAGTCCTGTGGGGCTTTTAAATTCCTTTGCAGGGAGTGAAATGAGGAGCTGCAGGGGAAGTCAGGGGAAGTAGGTTCTCTAGAAACGAAATAATAGATTTGACCAAGAAGGGCTAAGGTAGGACTACAGGAGTGTTTCAGGCAGCAAATACGAGAGTTTTGCTGTATTAGGACATTAATGTCAACTAGGATATGACAAGGGAAGCATCTAGAGCTGCAGGGATCTAAAGCAGAGCTAGTTCAGAATTAAGTGCTGGAAATAAAAGGTAGTAAGTATAACCTCAGGAATAAGTGGCCAGTCAGCCTCACATCAGTGCCTGGTAAGATTGTGGAACAGATCCTTCTGGAAGTTATGTCAAAACATATGAATAATAGGGACATGATTGGAGACAGCCAACACAGCTTCACAGGGCAGATTGTGCCTGACTAATCTAGTGGCCTTGTGGAATGGAGAAGAGAAGGCTCTAGGGGCACCACCTCTCTAGGAAGTCTGTTCCAGTGTTTGACCAGTACTAAATTCTTTACAGTGAGGGTGTTGAGGCACTGGAACAGGTTACCCAGAGAAGTTGTGGAAACCCCATCCCTGGAAGTGTTCTGGGCCAGACTTGACAGGGCTTTGAGCAAACTGATCGAGCAAAAGATATCCTTCCAGCCCAAACCATTCTATGATTCTAGGAAGTGTCAGAGTCAACTATTTTGGAGGATTATTCTTTAAGCATGAAGAGCTCAGAGCAGGATACTTCTGTTTAAAAGAAGAACTTTTAAATGGTTCTGTCTCAGTGAAGAAAACATGAGATGTGCCTTTTCTCTCTTATTTTTAGTAGAAGTAATTAATTTTAGCTCCTGTTACCTGCAAAAATCTGTTCTGCTCTTTTCAAGGAAGTGTATCTAAGATTGTTTTGCTTTCTTGAAAGAGAGTTCCTAAAAACTCTTCAAGTAAGAACTTTTTTTTATTCTTGATTGAGGCAAGTTTCAGTTTCATGCCAGATTTCAGTTAATTCTAAATCAGAGAGGATACAATAACATTTCTTCCACTTTCACATTCTGCCTACTGAGAGATTTTGTGGCAATTGTGAAATTGGCCTTTAAGAAATTGCATGTACACGTAAATGAAATGAAGCCCTGGGATAAGAGATTTTGTTGTTAGTCTGTCATAAAGCAGTTATAAATTTTCACTATATGTGGGTTTTTTTCATACTACAATTTTCTCCAAGCTATTTTATAGGAAAACCATTCCTAAATCCTCCTTGTAGTAACTTTGGTTACTGAGATACCTTAATTGGAAGCAATCATTTGAGCACAAAGGCTAGCTCATGTAAAATCAAAATTACAGACTGCTTTATCTTTAGGTATTCAACTAAATATTTTACCATGACTCTATTGTCAATTACAAATGTTTAACTTTTCCATTCTTTTAGAAAATAAGTATCTTCAGCCAGTGCACTGATGTCTTTGTTCAGGAAGCCTACTTTTTTCTTTTTTCTTTTTTTTTTTTTAAACTTCAGACATAGCTGATATTGATATCCTAAACTACTATGGTGGTCCTTGCTAAAGAGCATATTCCACTAAGAGGTAATAATAATTATTGTGCCATCTTAAAGCTTTGACTGGTGTGTTGTTATACTTACTGATGATTCTGTTTCCAGTCTCCACTGGTGAAGCTTGAAAAATCTCTACACTCTACATTGGTTTGTTTTTGGGTTTGGCTTTTTTTAATTTACGAAAATGATGTGTGCTTGGAGAAAAATGTTATACATTCTAGAGAAAAAGATATAAAAGTCTGTCAGATTTACTGTCTACACCATCATTTCTTTATGTTTTATGTGAGTTGCTTTCTTTACACCCTGAAGTGTATATTATAAAATGCATGATGTAAACCAAATGAGTTAATGTAGATCAAACACAATTTTACACTTTTTCTGATCTTGGGTAATTTACCTTGAAGCAAGTGATTTGGGTGCCTCTTTGTCATTAGCTTTTTAATCATGTTTTTGAGTGTGAAAATTTTAATTCAGTTTCTAATTCCTCCCAGTTCCTGACTGTGCAGTTTTCTTGGTATATACCTGTAATATTACCTCTAAAGATGCCAAAGTGGGCAAAAATTTTCCATGTCAAGCAGACAGCTGGAAATAGCTGTTTAGAACAAAGTCCCCAAAGTAATCATCCTCCATTTTAAAAAGAAAAGATAAATTAATTTTATATGCTGTGTACTAAAGGCTGTATTCTGCTCAAATTCCCTGTCAGAAATTGCCATGTAAAACTACATCAGCTATAGAATTACAGAGGATTTGTAGAAGAGAGTCTTGTTGAACTAACAAGTTCTGTTTACTGATTGAGAAGGAAATTATTTGCAAAAAATACTTTCCAATTAAAATGTCAACTCTACTAGCAAAAATGCACAGGAATAGCTTTTTCTTTCTGAGATAGAGGTGAAAAGGATGGGAATGTGTTGGGTAAGAGAAAAAGTGCCGTTTCTGTATGAGTTGGGTTTTTTCTTTCTTTCCTGTAGAATGCTGTGCTGTTAAGGAAGGGGCTGCTTTTCAGGATAACTCTTTTGATGTGTGGAGGGGCTGGTATACTTTATATCCGCTGGAGGATCATGGGCACAGGGCCACCAGCTTTCACTGAAGTGGATAACCCAGCTTCGTTTGCTGACAGTCTGTTTGTAAGAGTAAGTTACGAGGTTACTTTTTCCTGGCCAGCTCAGAACATTTGTCTTTGTCATAAAATTGAGCTTTCTGTGCTTCTAGGAAACAATAAAGTGGGCAGCTTTTACGTTTCAAGATATGAGTGATGAGTCACCTTCACTTGTGCTGCTGTGATGATTCCTGCAATTTTTTTAATAGTACACCATGTATATTCTTTGCATTCAATTTAGCATGCACTTTACATGTTGAAGTACTTTTCCATTTACTCACCATTTTTCCCATGCATGCAAGAAATTAGCTTTTGCTGATTTTCATCCCTTTTCCACATACTGTGCTTGACTTTTCATCTTCTTTCACACCTAAAGAAAATAGCACAAAGTTCTAGTCTGGTGTATTTGGACTATGTCTATATGGCTATATACCTCTGGTGGTATTAAGGCATCTTTCTAGAGATGGAGAATGAAAGATGAAGACAGTGGATAATGTCTTTTGATGTTTTCTCCTGTTGTATGAGATTGTTCTTTTTACATATGAATATTGATTGGACAGCACAGAATTGCATTTCCCTGCTCTGAACTATAGAGCCACCTAGCTATGTTTAAAAGAAAATTAAAAATTAATTTCACAGCTGAAATAGTAATGGATATGTAAATAGTTGTGGTCTAACAGTATTCATGGCCTCTTTATTGTGTTAGAAGGGAAATGAGGGAAGAGAGGACTAAAGTTGCCCCCCTCCCCCCCCAAGTTTAGTATCAAATAAATGTTTGTTTTCTCTTTGACTGACAGGCTATAAACTATAATTACTACTATTCACTGAATGCATGGTTGCTGTTGTGTCCCTGGTGGCTGTGTTTTGATTGGTCAATGGGCTGCATACCCCTCATTAAATCCGTCGGTGACTGGAGGATAATTGCACTAGCAGCACTTTGGTTCTGCCTAATTGGACTGATATGCCAAGCTCTGTGCTCAGAAGACAGCCATAAGAGAAGGTAAGAGACAGTGATGAATTTTAAATGCCTGGCCAGCTTGAGTACAGTATTATTTTGTTAAATCCACTACTGATAATTTTAACAATTCAGTGGAACCAGTGTCTAGCAAATGCAGTTCAAATAAATATTTATAACTGTCATTACAGTTTTATCCCAATTTGGGTCCATCACTGTACACCAACTAGTAGGAAACAGAGTTGGAGGAGGAGGCATGCATGGCTGCTTTATTTTTTCTCCTGAAATGGTATTTTGAGATCCTTAACACTGTAGGTGGTAAAAAGTAATATGTGCTCAAAACGCAGTAGGAAATTGTTTGTTGTTGCCCTTACTTCTTATAAGTCATCATTTCCTTTAATTTTCTTCTAATAATGGAAGAGAGGAGATGTGCTTTGAAAGCAGGTAGAAATACTGGCCATGGTCATACAGTTAAAAACTAAAATGCTTGACCCATAGTATGTACTCAGAAAACAACTTGTACTTTACCCAAAGGAACTAAAAACATTATTGTAAACTGTTCTTTCTCACTAAGGGCTTCTGTTTAACTTTTCAGGTTCTGTTCCCATGGATTTTATGTAGATTTAATTTCTCAGTTCCTTAAGATTTTTCAACTGCTCAATTATAGAATGGTTTGTGTTGGAAGAAACCTTAAAGGTCAGGTAGTTCCAGTCCCCCTGCCACAGGCAGGGACACCTTTCATGTGATCAGGTTTCTCAAAGCCCCATTTATCCTGTCCTTGAACACTTCCAGGAATGGGGGCACTATCTCTATGTGTCGTTTTCAAAAGCTCATCTCCAGCAGTCTTGTTGCCCCCTTTAGGTACTGGAAGGTTGCTAGAAGGTCTCCCTGGAGCCTTCTCTTCTCCAGAATACACAATTCCAGCTCTCTCAGCCTGTCTTCATAGGAGCTGTGCTCCAGCCCTCTCTTCATCTTCATGGCCACCTCTGGACTCACTCCAACAGGTCCATGTCCTCTTTATCTTGGGGGCCCCAGAGCTGGATGCAGCATTCCAGCTGGGATCTCACCAGAGCAGAGTAGAGGGGCAGGATCACCTCCCTTGACCTGCTGGCCATGCTGCTTTGATAGCCAGGATGTGGTTGGCTTTCTGCACTGCAAGTGCACATTGCTGGGTCATATTAGCTTCTCATCACTGAACATCCCCAAGTCCTTCTTCTCAGGGCTGCTCTCATGCCATTTTCTGACCAGCCCATCTTTTTTCTTGGGATTGCCCTGACCCAAGTACCAGACCTAGCACTTGGATTTCATGAGGTTTGAATCAGCCCATCTATCCTATCCAGGTCCCCCTGGATGGCATCCCTTCCCTCCAGTGTGTTGACCACACTGCACAGCTGGGTGTCATGGGCAAACCTGCTGAGATGCACTCAGTCCCACTGTCCATCTCACCCACAAAGATGTCAAATAGTGCTGGTCCCAATACCAGCCCTTGAGGAACACCGCTTGTCACTGGACCCTGGACACCGAGCCATTGACTGCAACTCTTTGCATGTAACCATCCAGCCACCAAGAGGTCTAGCTGTCAAATCCATGTCTCCAGTTTAGAGATGAGGATGTCATGCTGGACAGTGCCAAATGCTTTGCACAAGTCCAGGTAGATGATATCACTTGCTCTTCCTTTATCCAGCAGTGCTGTAACTCCACAGTAGAAGGCTATAAAATTTGTCAGGCACATTTCTTCCTCAATTGAAGCTAGATTGGCTTTCACCAATCACCTCCTTATTTTCCAGGAGCCTTAGCATATTTTCCAGGAGGATCTGCTCCATGATCTTGCCAGGCACAGAGGTAACCTACTGACCTAGTTTCCTGAGGCTGCCTTTTTCCCTATTTAAAACATGAGGGTTATGTCTCCCATCTCCTAGTCAGTGGGAACTTCAGTGGACTGTCATGACCTCTCAAGTGTGATGGGTAAGAGCTCAGCACTATCTTAGCAACTTCATCCATCAGTTCCCTCAGGGTCTGCAAGTGCATCTTACCAGACCCCGTGGAGCTGTGCACCATTAGATTGCTTAGATGTTCTTGAACCTGACCTTTTCCTACAGCAGGCAGTTATTTGTTCTCCCAGTATCTGCCTTTGCCTTATGTAACTTGAGTGGTGTGGTTGGAGCACTTGCTGGTGAGGTCTGAGACAAAAATTTATTGAATACCTCAGCCTTCTCCATGTCCTGGGTAGCCAGGCTTCCCATTTGCTTCCAGAGAGGGCCCACATTTTCCAGAGTCTTCCTTTTATCACCAAGATAGGTAATTCTATTGTTCAGAGTGTAAAATCTTTTCTTATTCTTTTCTTCATTCTCATCCCTTCAAATGTTAACAGTGCACCCGCCTGCCTTTCTGCTGTTCCCATACTTATTTGCACATATAAATCACTTTGGAGAGAAGATTGAACTCTTGCTGCAAGCGATGTCATACTTTCTAGTAAAAATGAACTCACTAAGCCTTTATTGCTAAATAGTTTTTTAGTAAAAAGTGAAGACAAAAGGTATAGTGAAGGTCTTGGATTTGGGATGAGAAAAGACCAGGAGGATGCATCTACCTTACAGTGTAGAGATTAATTTATAATAAATTAGAATAGAAAATTACCATGCCTGTGGCCTTTGTAAGAAATACCTAACATGGACCTGAGGTTCTTATTCCCTAATGTCAGCTCTGTAAAAGTGAGGTACCTAGACACTTTTGTCTGAGCTCTGTATAGTCTATAAAGAGCTACCTGCTGAAGATGCTAAGATTGGTGCCTAAAAAAAGGAAGACAAACTGCTCTCAAAAAGTGTGTCTCTTCTGTCTGTAGAAAGAGAGTAGATTACTAACTTTCAAGTGGCTAACCACAATGGATTCTACTATTGATGTTTTTGTTAGGAGAAAAACCACCCTCTTGGCTGAATGGGCACCTAAGTTTTTTCTTTAACAGTGACTTATGTTTTGCCCCCATTACTGTCTTACTAGGTCTAAAAATAGACAGATAGCTTTTACCGTTACTTTTTCTGCTTGTGTATTTTAAATAGGAGTTATGTAATTAATATGTAATGGGGCTATTTTCTGGCCTGGGAGCATAAATATTGCTTTTCTGGAAATTATAGCAATGATTTTTAAAGTGCCTCGCTGAAATTTGATCATAGTGGCTCTCAAAGGCTGTGTTTGAATGCCCTATTCTATATGCACATCCTTCTACAATGCTTAAATAAAGTTTATATGTTAAGTGGAAAAGGTACTTTTGTTAAGATTTGTAGTTAATCTGAGAATCTGTTTCTTTTCTGCAGAATCCTTACACTGGGACTTGGATTTCTTATTATCCCTTTTCTTCCTGCAAGTAATCTCTTCTTCCGAGTAGGATTTGTTGTTGCAGAGAGAGTCATCTACCTCCCCAGTATTGGATATTGTATTCTCTTTACATATGGATTTAGTCTCTTGAGTAAGCAAGCCAAGAAAAAGGTACCATCAAAATAATCAGTGAAGTTGTTGATGGTGAAGCTGTTCAATTGCATGATTTGTTTCTTAACTTGGCTCTCTTTCCTTAAGAAAATTCTTGCTGTGGCAGTACTTGGAATCTTGTTGATAAATGTCATGCGCTGTGCGCTCCGCAGCAGTCAGTGGAGATCAGAAGAACAGCTTTTTAGGAGTGCATTGTCTGTGTGCCCTCTGAATGCAAAAGTAAGTCACCCATGGACTTCTAATCTTTTTTTTTTTTTCCTTTTTCTTTAAGTGTTTTGAAATTTGGGGTCAAGGAGGGGTTATGCATAGTTAATATCTTGTGCTACAGTATTTTTCACAGTCTTGCTCGGTTCAGGAATGACATTGACATGTCAGACATCTAAATTACAGTGGCAGCATAGTCAAAATACCAGAAAGTGCAAATTACAATATTGTAATTCAGAACTTGGAGGTGAGAGTGGGGAGGTGAGGGAAAGAGGAGAATGCACTTCAAGAAAGGCATCAAGTCAAATTGGATGTACTGCTAATAAAATATATTTAGACGAATTTTGTGTATAATTGCAAGTTATTGCAACAAAAATATCAAAACAAGGCTAGTAAGTTGTAGCAATGTATTCAAACTGAAAAATGTCTATGCTGTTTTTAGAATCCTTTCTGTGTACCTTCCAGTGGTATAGAAAGCCAGCACAGCTGAGGGACAAAGCAGCATATCATCAGTGCAATTGCAGGATGTGGGAGTAAAATCTTGCTCTCACTTCTGCTTTTTTCAGCAGCTGAGCGGGCTAGACTCATCAGACATGGGCACTGAGGAAAGCTGCAATTTTCCCTGCAGGCTTAGTGAGAGAACAAGTAAGTTGGTGGGACTGGATAGGATGTTTCACTGAGCTGAGCAGCAGTGTTCAGCATCAGAGACTGACTCCAGCCTCCAACAGAGGTGGCCTCCACAGCAGTCCTTTGACAGCCAAGAGTGTGATCTGTTGGAGCATATCACTGAGCCCTGATTTGTCTGCATTTTAGTAAAGAGACTCTTTGAAGAGCCTGGGAGTGGGAATGTGCAACTTGTCAATAAAAATGCATTGATGTTTTAAAAGATTAGATTCCTGTAATATAGAGTGGTATCTAAGGATCCTGTGAATGCTCAACTTCACAAAGAGAATGATAAACTTAACATTTACTGGAATAGAAATATGCAACTGTGAGCTGTAAAAAACATTTATGGCCAATATTTGCAACATGGGGCATCTTTCAGTAGTCTGAGATTTTAATATGTAGGAAAGAGCTGTTGTATTTTATTGTGTGGCAGTGGTAGGCAACCATCTTCTTTTTAATGATGACCTCAGTATATCTTGTCTTCTGGATGACAAGTGCATACTATAAATGGAGCAAATGCAATCTGTTTTCTTTGTGTGTAACTCCATCCATCTGCCATGGTTAGAGTGCTTTAGACAGATCCACACTCTTTGCCTGTGCTCCAAGCTCCTTGGACTCCAGCCATGCCTGGCTGGGAAGCTGTGTAGCTGTGCTCCCACAGTACTGTGCTTGAGCCGATAAGCTGTGCACAAGCTACTGAACTAACACAGCTGGTTTAAAGCCAAGGAATGTACAGGCAAAATGAGCTTGTGTTTGTCAACACTGGGCACTGTAGACATGCCTGAGCTGTATTTCTGCTGGTGACAGCTTGTGCAAGTGGAAGGCATGGAGATGTGAACAGGGAAAGGATTGTAGGCTTACATTCCAATTTTGCTGAAGGATGTGGCTTTGAAATCACACTAGTAGGGAACTTTTCTAAGCAGGAACATTAGAAAGTCCATGTGTGAGAGCCTATCTCTTGTTTTCTTTATGAACTCGGCTATATTTATATAATTTTGACAAAGGTAAATGTAAAAATTTGAACCAGGGTTTGCTCTGATCTTTAGTTGTTCTGAAATTCTAGGCTTCCTTTAAAAATTAGTCCACAGGACTTTCTTTCAGTGACCCATTTATTTCAGTGGGAGGCTGGTACAGACCATAGAATGGCACATAGATAATAGCTTTTTCTTGTTGTTCTTGGAACATATTAAATATGTGTAATGTGGTCATGCTGTACTTCCCTTATGTAGCAGGATCTCAAAATTTCAAATCCTCACTAGCAGAAAAAGCTGTTCATGTTTTGTTGTACAGGTCTTTTCAATTCCAAATTGTCTGTGTGGGAACCACAGAGTAAACTTACCCTGATTCTAAATAACAAGTAGTAACAGCACTGCCTTGTCTAATTTCAAGACTAATTTCTTTAAACATAGGTAAAAATGAGGAAAATGCATTAAATAAGATTGTCTGGTACAGTAGTGAATCTGGTGCCTTGAGTGGTGACACATCTGGATCGAGAGGATGACATTTAAGATCAACTTTAATAAACGTTGCCCAATGACATTAAAATTTATTAGAAATAATCAGGTACCATAATGAAGCTACAAATATTTTGACCTCTAAAAAAGTTCCCAATGCAGATTTTTAAATGCTTTAAATATTTTAAAATTTATTTTATATATATATTTTTTTATATATATATATGTCTTATCCATATTAGTTGGGTAGGTTGGGTTTTTTAAGAGAGAGAAACAAGTGTGTTACAGATCTTGGTTAAACATGTCCAGGAGCATGTCACACATTTGAATTTGTGTGGCACTGCACTCAGGTTGGTCTCAAAGGTCATTAGACTGAAACAGTACACTTTTTTAATACATTTGGCAGTATTTGCCTTAGCTGAACAGAAGGTGCCTGTATATTGATTCCATTTTTCCTACCACTTTTTTTCATACTGTATGGATTGGATTCTTCTCCTGGGGGGAAGCAGCTGTTTCATTTAATATGTGGTTCCTCACCTTGGACTAAATGAGAGACATAAGTCAGAAGGACTGTGTCCTAGACTTCTGTCTTTCTCTCCACAGATGATAAAAGTTCTGACAACTAAAGCAGATGTAGATACATAAGATAATGTGAGATTTTGGCCTTGTCCTACTGCTGTTCACTATTTCCAGACATTGCTGGATTGCTCCTCACCTTCTGAAGTCATTACACATTGTTTCTTTTAATGTTAAAGATTATTCCCAAAAATGCTCGTCTTGCTGCCTTTTTTTTCTTGCTGTTGGAAATGTTTGCACTGTAGAAAGAACTGAGTTATTTTTTCTCAGCTTTTAGAAAAGCCATAGCAGTTAAGAATCCAGAGATGGTCTTTATTCCTATATGACTTCCTCTCACTGATTAGCTAAATAAATAATTGCAGTTATATTGTTATATACATGGGAAATAGCTAGCATTTTTCTTTTCCTAGATTTGAAATAACTGATTTTAAATTATTGTAAATTGTTGTTATTTTGTATGTAATCTCTACATTCTCCTTGCTACTGGCTTTTCTATAAAGGATAGAAATTAATAAACATAATTTTCGAAAAGCCATTTCAGTAGCAACTTTTCTGCAATAATAAGCCAGGAAGTAAAATACACCCAACATAATGTTACTAACTATCTGCCTTGACACAGCAGAGTAAGAAACTTCAAAATTTATGCTTTGTGCAAACTGCAGTCATTATAGATAAAGTTTGTCAGAGACAAGCTATGTTAATACTGAAAAGGTACAATAAATTTGAGATTGGTTTCTACACTTTCTTAAAAGATCCTATAAAACCTCTTTGTTACAGGACAAGATTTAATGCTGCCTGAGGATCTCATCTTTGATCCTTAAGGAAGCTGATCTAGCGGGCATTTCTTTTAGATATTGAGATTTTTTTTCTTTACACTATATATTAAAATGGGATTATCTTCTGAGGAATTTAACTGAAGTGCTGTAGGCTGTGTTTATATGGGCTATTTGCACTGTTTTGCCATCATTTTAGATGTCAATTATTGTGTATACATGCAGTCATGCAGAAGAACCTTTAGACAACATTAGACACACAAACAAGATGTGAATATGAAAAAAGCTTTGTTTTATTATTATTTAGAAAACAGAGTTTTAGTAGTAGAAGAAAGAGAAGATTGATGACAGGAGCTGGCATTGAACAGAGGCACCTGCATGTTCCTGGAGAAATTTTGACATCTGTGCTTTGCTTTCATCCTTTTCAGCAAATGTTCATATTCGCTGAAAAAGAGATTATATAAGCAGCTAGGAAGACAGAGTAAAATTGGTGATAATAGCAGTGCTCCAACTGAGGGGATGTACCTCCTAGAAGATGATATTGCATTTCAATTTCTTCCTGTTCTGCTTTGAGGGAAAACAAAAGCAAAAAATCAGTCTGGCAATAATTTAATTTCTGTACAGGATAATATTTTTTTCTCTCCTTGTTTAAATTTAACATTTGAATAAGAGTTCAAATACTATGTATATCTGGCACAGAATATAGACACGTGCTTTGTCTTTTTTATACTGGCTTCTTAGGCTGATTGAGGCATTGAACAGATAAATATATAGAGCCTATTCCTTGGCTAGGCTCTGGTGCCATGGTTATGTTAACTTAACATGTGCCTATTAAGAGAGAGTAGGTTCTACCTAGGGTATTTATACCTCATCTCAGATTTCAGAGAATACTATGTTGTTATGTGTCCCTGAGAAATGCTCCTTTTAGAGCTATTACTGTAAGGCAATTGCCTAAGATTGATAAAGGATCATCTGGGTATAATGTATTACGTCACTTCCAGTTAATATTTAATCATTTAATAACGAAGGGCTCTTAAATGTTTAACCAGGAAAGGAAAATCTTCCATCCCAGGCTGGCATGCATAATATCTGTCAAAAAAAGAACCACACCTCTAGAGATGAAATTTTAAACAACTCACTGGCCCCTCATTATTACAGACCAGTTTCTTCCCACCCATTGGTACACGGACAGCACTTGTGTCCCCATGTTGTGCAGGGCAGATTTGTGCCCAGCAGACTGCAGGTGGTTACTGCAGGCCTGCTTTGAGTGAGCTGAAGGCTGACCTTGGCCTCTGTCTGCTGTGGCCACTGAAGTGAGAGACACAGCTAGAAGTAACCTGCACCTCTCAAACAACTGTGTGTGCCTGGAAACTCTTTGCTGCTTCTGTTCTTAAGAGCAGGATGTTACTGCATCTTATAAGCCATCACAGAACTGATTCTGTCATTGGATATTTATGGGAGGCTGGGCTCTTCTTTTGGTATGTTTGATTTCAGGCTTTTTTCCTCTTCCCTTCTTTGTCACCACCATATTAAGAAGAACTAAAGCTACAATTTCATTGCAAGGGAAATCAAAAAACTTACATACAGCAAGCCCTTCATTTTAGGGGGTATTGTATAGAAACATAATTTCCTCAGCTATAGCTGAGGACAAAAGAAATACACCATTGAAAATGCTAATAGTTTATTTAAATAGTTGTGCTATCAGTTTTAATAGACTATAGTACATCTTCTTAGTTCAGTTCACAAAACGTACATGTGCACTTAATATTTAATTTGCTGTTTTGACTTGAGAGAATTGATATCTCTCAGTTTGCTTCAGACTGCACAGTTCTGTTTACATGAGAAAAATATTCTTGCTGCTGGTACTTTTGGGAAAAAAAATGGATGTGAAGATACTACATGTTAAAAAAAATCTGTGAAAAATAGGAAAGTGAAGTGCTGTTTCCTAACACAAGATAACTGACATGCGAAAGACTGAGTGATTGGTGTACACCAAGATTTTTCTCATCTGCTCTGTCCCAGTCTTTAGTCAAATTCCATTTTGTAAAGCTTCTTTAAAAATGAAATTAAATCAAGTTAAATATAATTTTGTTTGCTGATACTGAAGTGTAAAGTGATGTACTTCAAGGGCTAACATCCAGTATTCAGCGAAATCTTTAAGTATTTCTTCTGTGTTGCCACAATTTATCTTTTATCTGGGTAAAATTTGACTATGTGAACTTCAACATATATAATTGGAGCAATCCAATTTGATAAGAATGTTAGTGTTCTGAAAAATTTCTGGAAGAGATATATAAATAGAATTCAGTCCTGAAAAACACCTTTTAGGGTATTTCATTTTACTTTAATGACTCCTGGAAAAATGCTGCTCTATCTTTTTTGACACTGTCAATGGATCTTCATTTGGTTATTTCTTCATGTAAATATACCATTCTGTTGCTTCTTTGTCAGGGGCCTTGTCATAGTTTTAAGAATGTACAGTACAGTGTCAGGATATTTTTCTTCATGGAAGCTGTGCTAGAACTTTTTCTTCGTGGAAGCTGTGTTTTTATGGGATGCTGAATTTGTGTGCTATTTTATATCTTACAGTGTGAGGAGCTGCCTCTGTGCATGCTCAGTAAGCTTTATAGCATCTCTGCTCTCCTTAAAACCAGTGAAAATACTTTTTCAACCATTTGAGAAAGCATGGATAATGTCCTTAATTTTGTTTGTTGATGGTATGTTACTGCATAGTTACAATCATATAGAGATGAAATTCAACAATTAAATACCATAACAACTAGGCTCCAACAATCATGTGTGCTGGATCAATAGGTCCCAGATACTGTGCCAACTGCAATTAGGATTTTTCAGTTAATGGACACATCAGATAAAATCCTTTTTTGAATGCAGAAGGTGAATTAAACTTACCTAAGTGCATTACAAACCTATCTTTTTGGACTTCAATCTGAAGTTATTCCTGTAGAGTGTTTTGAAATTAGATTTTCAAAGTTTGGAAAAAATTACCAGTGTTTCTTTTAGATGAAGTATATACAATTTGATTTCAAATAGTAAAGTAATCTAAATAATGAGTAATCTAAATAATTTCTCATCTGGGTGCTGAGAAATCTCTTTTCAAGGGTCAGTACTCACAGTACTTTATGACCAGGTAACATAATCTTCTGAGATTTGTCTTAAAGTAGGATTTGAGATGTCTTCCAGCTCAGATTTGTCCCGAAATATATTTATTCCTATTTAGTCTTGCCATAAATTAGGTTAACGCATCTTCTCCCTGTAGTCTGAAAGCTCTAAATCCCTCCTTAATTCTTGAGTTTTTAACAGGAAAAGTCTTCAACATGTTGCTATACATATTATTTCAGAAATGTTCTTTAATACATTTTTATCCTAAAACAATAATTGTGCCTGTTACCTTTTGTTTGGGTTTTTTGTGAATGTTGAGTTTCTTCTAGTTTATGCTATAATGAAAACAAAAGTTTGGCACATTGCTGTAGTGTGTTCCTTCTGCTATGATAGATTTGATTTGAGTTAAACTTTCTCTTACCTGGCAAATAAAAGAGATTAAGAGCAGGCAGTCTCCATACAAAGTGCCTTGTGAAAGGTGTGGTGACCTCATTTATAAAACTAGGAAGTGAATAATCTCTCTTAAATAGCTGGAACAGGTAAGCTGATCTATACCTCAGACTTTGTCTTACTGTCATCATTGTATGAATTCTCCAATGTTAAGTATCAACCTACAGCAAAAGCCAGCAGTGAATGAGACAAGTGCTGACTGTTTCTTTTTGGAAAAATAATTTTTAGCTACTTATACCTGACTGTGTGGCATCTGGTGGAATATCCATCTGTCTTTTCAGGTGCACTACAATGTTGGCAAAAACCTGGCTGACAAAGGAAATCAAAGTGCTGCAATCAAATACTACAGAGAAGCTGTAAGGTATTTGAAATTTTACTGCTTTAATGATCTGTCCTAAAATTGCTTTCATGTTTAACATTAAGAAAATGCTTGGGTATTCATTTTCATGTTCTGCAGCATTGCAGAGCTAGCAATTTGCATATATTAATACATGTCCGTACATAATAATAATCTCTTAAATTTTAAATTTTAGGTTGAATCCAAAATATGTGCATGCCATGAACAACCTTGGAAATATTCTGAAAGAAAGAAATGAGCTCCACGAAGCAGAGGAGTTGCTGTCCTTAGCTGTACAAATACAGTATGTTTAGACCAATGCTAAGCAGTGTTTTGCACCAACTGACCCAAAATGATACAATAGGATCTTGTGTTTCAAAGGCTTAATTGTCCTCCTCTCTTTTTAATTGTCCTCTTTTTTTCTCAATTTGCCCAGACCTGATTTTGCTGCTGCATGGATGAATCTAGGAATAGTGCAGAACAGTTTAAGAAGGTTTGAAGAGGCAGAGCAAAGCTACTGGACAGCAATTAAACACAGAAAAAAATATCCAGATTGTTACTACAATTTAGGGCGGTTGGTAAGTGCTTTTGAATAAATTATAGCNTAATTCTGCTGTACAGTTAAAAGTTGACAGTTATCCCAGTTTGCTTATATTGTATTTTAGGGTGAGTTCATACTTTTGGTAGCTTTTCCTACTGTTTTCCCAGTACACTTCCCAGCATACAACTTTTGGTAATCCTACTTTATTAAATAAAGAAGTATAAACAAAAATACAGTGCATTAAATTATTTTTTCCAAAAGGTATTGTTAATCATTTCCCAATATTCGACTGTTTTGCATTCATTAGTATATTGTTAGCTGGTAGAACTATGCTGAAAAATTCAAATTAGATTTTTGGAAATAAGTACATTAAATATTTACTAAATCTCTGGTGTAGATTTCTAAATTGTGTTCTGTTTCTTCTCCTTATTCTATTGGTACATGCATATTTGAAGACAAGCCTCACTTCCAGAGAAAACAAAAGGAAAATTAGTATATAGCATTCTTATCTTCCGTCCTACAAGAGTATTTCTTTTACGTTTATTTTTGTCTACAAAAAGCAATCCTACTAGAAAGGAGTGAGACCGTAACAAATCTTTAGTGTCATTAGTGTATGATAGGAAAGTAAAGCAAGTAATAGCAGAATTACTGGATTTTTCTTTTGTTTTAGTACGCAGATTTGAATCGCCATATAGATGCATTGAATGCATGGAGGAATGCTACAGTCCTGAAACCAGAGCACAGTTTGGCTTGGAACAATATGATAATATTGCTTGATAACACAGGTAAAGGTCTATTTGAATGTTTTAATGAATTCAGTGTCTAGAAAAACTTAAACCTTTATCTGTTTTTATCTAGAAGGATCTCTACCTCTTTTTTGGCTACCAGACAGTCTAATAATATAAGAATGCCTTCTGACTCAGTGATTTTAAAGCATCACTTGAAATCCAGCCCATAAATTGAATTTCTGATACTTACTTGAAATGCCATCATTGTGCAAGCATGTTTGTATTATAGATTAAATTCCAGAACTTTTTAATCTCTGCTTTGTTGTTCTTCTGAAGGTGTTACCTGTTATACAACAAAATGAAGATATTCTGTTGCCTTAGTCTGCAGGTTTTTATATTTGTTTGTGTATATGTGTGTGATTCCTAGTTTTCTCTAAAAAAATTATGCAGTCAGCTATTTGTACAATATGTGTGCTTGCAGCATGAAAAGTAACTAATAAGCTTATGTTAAAACATGCTTTCTCTTTTTCTGCTACCTGGGCTCCCAGGCAATCTAGCTCAAGCAGAAGCCGTTGGAAGAGAAGCCCTGGAATTAATACCTAATGATCATTCCCTTATGTTTTCATTGGCTAATGTACTGGGGAAATCACAAAAATATAAGGTAGGTAACTAGAGCTTTTTGACTTTTTGGGTTGGTTTAGTTGGGTTTTTTCTTTAATTGAACTCCATCTATGTTTTTTGTAGAAACCATTTAAAGAGATCATTGTGGACTATGATTTAGATAATCTTTAGAATGTTCCAGTGCCCTTTTCTATCACAGTATTGGTGTGGGACCCTGTCTTGAGCTTATCCCTCCTTATTTTAGATGTCTGGGTTACAAATGTTGCTGCCCTACACTATGTCAGTAGTCAGTGGAGAGAAATAGGCTCTTAAGCACACTAGAGGGCAGTTAGGGTCTTGTGTTGCTTTACTGCTGAGGGAGAGAACCTGCATTGAATTAGAGACCTTGTTTCAGGAACTCAGATGGGACAGGCTAGTCCTTGTGCTTTTGCTATGTATTCTATGAATATATACATATATAGATAAGAATTATAGCCTTTTTGTCTCGGACACAATCTAAAATCCAGTAATACCAGTTTGTTAATCCCAGATTGAGGATGGGATACCTGGATGATCTCAGAATACTACAAGAGAAAGTACATACATTGCTCAATGTACTGAACTTTCTCTTGGATGCAGTGGACCAGCCTGTGAGTGGTACCTCAGCATTAGCTACCTTTATTTGCAAGTAGTAAATGTAATGAAACTGATGAGAATTACTTGTTTTCCAAAGGGAATTGTATAAGCAAACAGAGAACAAATCATACACATTTAATATAGTTAGTTGTTTAAACTGACACTATAATCGGTGTTTTATGTATGTGATATGGACAAATTAATAATCAAGTTCTTGGTGTTCCTTAGAAAAACAACATTTACTGAACTTTTTTTAGGGTTTTTTAGGCTTTTAAGGGGCTTGATGTCTTTTTGATAGTGATAACATTAACAGCACTGCAGGAACATCCTCATTTATATACAAAGTAAGAAGATTCTATGATATGAAATGTGACAAGAGGAAATGGCCTAAGTTGCACCAAGAAAGGTTTAAATTAGATATTAGGAATTTTTTTTCACAAAAGGGGTTGTAACACATTGGACCAGATTGCCCAGGGAAGTGGTGGAGTCACCATTCCTGGAAGTGTTCAGAAAATGTACAGATATGGCACTTGAAGACATAGTTTAATGGTGACCATGCTGGTGGTGCGGGGTTTACAGTTGGACCTCATGATCTTAAAGGTCTTTTCCAAATTTTAGTAAGTCCGTGATTTTCAAAATAGATGCATTTGTCCAGTAGTTACTGTGACCACTTATATTTCTACAGTATTGTTCAGCTGTGGAGTCCTGAGCTGTCCACATGTGAGGCCAGGGACTGTGACAACCCAGCATTGGCTTTTGTTTGCATTAGTGATGCTGTTAAACACCCTGTTACTCTTTTTCTAAACTGGCTGGGATTTTTCCTGGACATTCTAATTCTATTCTCTCTCCACCTGAGACTTATAAAATATAAATTTTAGGTTAGTTAAACAAAGTTCCAGAAGGGTACAAATTAACATCCAGAACACATAAGGTATGAGATTATGGAGGAGGTAATTGCTAGAATTATTTTGGTGAGTCAGGCCTGTGGAAGAATAGAGGATTTTATAGTCATCCATCAGGAAGAATATGTAGCTTGACAGAATAAAGAGCATTCATAATGAAATAAAGTTGAAAAAATAAGTTGAAACCAAGCTAGAAAACTTTTCCAGGTGTAGAAGAGACAAGTCTGTCTTAGTGAATTTAAAAAATAAAAAAGAAGATAGTGGTTTTGATTGCCAGCCCTGAAAGGTGGTTATGCTGCAGGAGAATGTGTTGGAGACAAAGCAGAAGTAAGAGTAGGGGTAAGTGCAGCTTTTAAGTCCACATTCTGAAAAAAGCAAAAGGAACAGTGGATCCCAGGAAAAAAAGCAGAGCGCCAGTGCATGTTTTAATAGTTCAATATGGAGTAGTTGGTTTGTGCACAGCTTAACTAGTCACTTAAAACTCATGGGTTATAACAGGGAGAGCAAATTTAGGGAACTGGAAAGTGGGCTCACTTACAAAGGTTATGATCTCAGTGGCTGTATTTGGCATTGCCTGGAAAGAGGAGATGCAGATTTGTTTGTAATGGGAGAATGCTTACTGACAAAAAAAACCCCATGAAAAATTCAGATTTCTTGTCCACCCCTTCACCGTGTAAAAACAGAGAAGTGGATGGCTTTTCAAGGATTTTTATTGAATGGAACTGGAGGGGAGGAATGGGGGATGGAGACTGTCAAGGTGATGGAGGTAATTTTCAGAGTGCTGCCTGGATGTGTCTGATGTATTGTATAACCTCAGGCATTTAATTTATTAGGTTCCTCGTTATGTGTCTGTGTAAAAGTTGCTACTATGTTGGCTGTGTTGCCAGGAAGATTTGTACTGGGGTTTTTTGTTATCTCCTATTTTAAAAGACATTGAGTCAAAAACGTTTTATTTTGTTGTGAGAGATTTCCTTCCAGTAAGAACACATTATCCTCCTTCCAATAACCACACATTTTTCTTCAGTTTCAAATCCTCTTTGATTTTCAGCCGAAGATAGGTTTCCTACGTCACAAAAGAAATTTAAAATAACTCTTTATTTTTTGTTTGTATCTAGTGATGAATGATTTATTGTTCCACAGAGAAAAGCGCGTAAAGGATGAGCTGTTTCTGTGGTTTTGCTCGGGATTTTTAATTAACATCTGTTATATCAAGTTAGATTCTCCTTTAAATGCTTGTTCTTATCTCAATTGATGAAGAACCAAGCTATCTTTAGTTCTTTGAAAAAGATGTGTGCTATATTTTTGTTATATATACATGCATGCTTTTTCTGTAAAAAGTGCAATAAATTGAAACCATTCAGCATTTTTTTTGTATTTGAAATAACGCCAGACTACAATTTTGTGGCCCTGGCAGCAGATGGAATGCAGTGTGCTTACCTCAAGCCTTTGCTATATGCAGGCTGCAACTTTCTTGGCAATACTTGAAGATTTGGCAAGATGCAGCAATTTGAAATACCACTCATGTACTGGAATGTATATTTACTCCATATATCCACAGTAATATGAATATGATGCACCTTAAATGGCCTTTAATCAACCACTATGCTTCTTCTAGCTGCTGAGCAAGGTAGTGGTGATAAAAATATTCTCAGCATGGAGTTGAAGATGTATGGTAATGGCATCCAGCTCTTGAATATCTATTTCATTAAATTATCTGGAAGTGCATTGCACGTGTTGTCCCACTGTGCTTCAGCAGTGAAAGGATGCAAGTCTGTACATTAGGTGCTCCTCCTCTGTGTAGGTGGCAACTTTTAGGCATAAGCCTGATTTAAATGGTCAGCATATCTCTCATTTTGATTGCTGTTAACCCGCCCAGTGAGAAAAAAAAATTTACTAGATCAAAATACTAAAATTTGGAGTGGGAAAAAACCACAACTTTGTGGGACTTGAAATTACTACATGCTTTCAAGTGGCAATTCACTGTTGATTTTTAGGAGTGGAGAGTTGTATGAAAAGAGGAGGTTATCTTGCACCACTTGCCAAATTTTTGAGTCTCAGTATGTTTCTCAGGTGATTGAGAAACATGGAAATAATGAATAATTTTGCCTGGAAATGACATGTAGAGATCATCTAGTCCAACCCCTAATCCAAACCACGGCCAGTTCTAGTTGAATCCTAAATCTCTGTGAACAGAGATTCTATAACTCTCTGGACAGCATCTGTCAATGCTTGACCAACTTTGTGATTAAAAAAAAAAAAAAGATGTTTTCTTTAATTGGCATTTCTTTTATGCCATCTTGCATCCATTATGTTTCATCCCATCTCACATATATGGGAGAAGAGTCTGTTTCCATCTTCTCTCTATTGTCTCATCAGGTACTTGTAGGCAGTATCTTCATCTTCTCTCCTGAAGGCTGAGAAGTTCCAGTTCTCTCAGCTGTTCCTTGCATGTCTTATGCTCCAGCCCTGTACCATCTTGGTGGCTCCCTGGAAGACTCACTGGAGTATGTCTGTGTCCTTCTTGTAATGGAGATCCCCGGCCTGGGCACATACTCCAGGTGTAGTCTCAGAAGTGCTTAATAAAACCACATGGCCACCAGAGGTCCGTTCCAGCCTCAACCATTCTGTGATTCCTGCTAGTCTGTTTCTCTGTCCTGCCCAGGTCCCTCAAAATAGCTGTTCTCCCTTCCAGTGAATTTCTCACTCCCTCCTCTTAGGTGCTATCTATAAAGTTTTGAAACTGCATTCATTTTCAAAATATGAATGAAATCACTAAACAGTATGGGTTTCAAAAAGACCAATGCATCTAGGAACTTCAATAGTCTGGGTATGAGAATGCTGGAGCACCTGCTCATGCCATAGGAAAGCAAAGCTAAAAATTGTACTATGGAGTCATACACCCTAAATTTGCAAACATCCGGTTCCCCTTGTTTACTCCTATCAGGAGAAGTATTCCTTCTCCTGAAACAAAATCAGAATCACAGAATGGTTAGGGTTGGAAGGGACCTCTGGGGATTCTCATCCAATCCCCTGTTAGAGCAAGTTCACCTAGAGCAGGTTGCACAGAATCATGTCCAAACAGGTTCTGAATACCTCTGGGGAAGGACACTCCACAACCTCTCTAGTCAATCTGATCCAGATCCAGTACTGTAAACTGCACAGGAAAGAAGTTCTTCCTCGTGTTCAGGTGGAACTTCCTGGCCATTAGTTTCTGCTCATTGCCTCTTGCGCTGTTGCATGGCATGAATGAGAAGAGCCTGGATCCATCCTTTTGGCACCCTCCCTTCAGATGCTTAGACATTGATGAGGTCCCCTCTCAGTCATCTCGAGGCTGAGCAGGCCCAGCTCCTTCTGCCTTTCCTCATAAAAGATGCTCCAGTCCCCTCATCATCTTCATAGCTCTCCACTGAACTAGCTCTGAGAACCCTGGGCGTTGTAATTTCCTTGACTGGTGGAGATGAAGGCACTTTCTGCATGAGTCTCTCCTGCCTTGAGAATGGCAGCCTCAGATGTGCTCAGCAATGCTTTTAGTTTGGGTTTGAATTTGGACATATGGAGAGGCTCTTAAGTCACTCAGAGCTGAATGACTCAATCTTGACATCAGAAATTTCTTTTCCCCTGAAAGGACCCTTACAGAGAGTTATTTCATGCTTGACATGAGAAGATGGTGGAACCAAAAATCTGGCTGACAGGTTTTCTTTTTCAGTAGAGCCTTTGTTTAATTTTAAGCAGTGAAAGCTTAGCACAAAGGAAAGGACTTTTCTCCATGTTACTGTTCTCACATACCTCAGACAGCAACTATGTGCATTCAGATGGAAGCCTACCACATTGAGGTAATTTTATCTTCAGGTCATTTGCATTGAAACTGAATGAACAACTTTCCCTAAAGCACAGCACAGCATAGAAATCTATGTAAAATTTGCTCTCAAGTATTTAAACTGGCATGTCAGCAAGTAAATATGCTCCATTTGGATTGGGGGGTGTGACTTCTTAAACTTCTGCAGGAAATATGCTCTGGGAAAAAGGTACCAATATTAGCAGCCAGTTTGGGAAAATAGAATTGTTTTAATTAGAGAATAAATTTAGCAGTAAATTATTCTCTGAATATTAGGTCAGGGAACTGAGGTCTTCTAAGAAGTACTCAGATATCAAGAGTCTTAAGAGCACACATTGCAAGCAGTAATACAGAGAAGATAACTGGTGAGGGAAATGTGAAGGATGTTGCATGGCATGATATGATTTGGCATGATTTTTTAAGTGAAAGGTACTCAGCTACTCTTCATGGGGAACCACACTGAAACATCTGTGTGAAAGGGGTTTACTGGAATGCCCCTATTTTTAATTCTAAAACTATTTTAAGAGGAAAAGTGTCTATAAGCAGTTTGCTTAGACACCAAATTACGTTTCCTTAATTTGATTGCATAAGTAGGGAAAACTTCAGCAGGTAGTGTTTGAAAATATTATAACTATTTAAAAAAGGCACTTCAGGTAAAGAGTAAACTTGACTAGTGCTTATAAATTTCTGCTAAAATAACAGCAGCCTATGAAAACATTACAATTATTTGTAGCATTACTGTTTTCAGGGGGCTGTAGTCACCTGAGCTGCAGGATCAGGCTCAGGATATTTATATGGTGGTATCATATAGACATGGCATAGTTTTGGAGGGTTTGTAATTACAGTGGTGAGTAAATTTGGCATTGTTTTATACATATGAGAATGGACTTTCCTGATAACTTGTTATTTTAAATTATTCAGGAATCTGAAGCTTTGTTCCTCAAGGCAATTAAAGCCAATCCAAATGCTGCCAGTTATCACGGTAATTTAGGTAAGAGCCTTTCTAACTCTTATCAGCTGTACTGTTTATTTGATTCATATTCATTGTGTTGAAAAAGAAAAAGCAATCTTTTGAACCTTCTTCCTGCTGGGCAGATTTCTATTTTACTTCCTAGAAGAACTGCCAGCCAGAAGAGCAGGGCACTAAAGCCAGAAAAGCTGTCACACGATATGACAGATCAAGAGGGCTGCACTTTAGTGTCTGCAAATTGGTTCATTTATGCTATGCTTGTAACCCGCAATGAGCTCACCAGATAAGAGCTGCCATTTATGGCTCCATTGTAATTCATTCCTTCATCATTCCCATGCCAGTTCTGCTCCCAGGCTTTGCTCCTGCATTTGGCAACAGAACAAGCAGCTACTGTGCCACCAGCCAGTGACAGACCCTCACTGGAAACAAATACTTCAATGTTGTTCTCCAAGTGATTGGCAAGATTGTACATTATTCAACAATATTGCTAATGAAATTCCCCATTGATGTTCCAGCTGTGCTTTATCATCGCTGGGGAAACCTTGACTTAGCAAAGAAGCACTATGAAGTCTCTCTGAAGCTTGATCCCATGGCACCAGGAACCAAGGAAAACTACAACCTCTTAAGAAGAAAACTGGAGCAGTTGCAAAAGAAAGGCGGTGCCTGATGTTCCTTTTCAGGTTGCCTGTGCATGCTATTTACGACTACTGTTACATGAGTACTTTTGACCATGTACAGGATTCGGTCATCTTTTCTCAAAAACAACACCACCAGCACCACACACTTGAATGTCCAGTTTTGCCCTCCTACAGATCCTATCATTTCAGCTTGAGGGATCATTTTATTTTTACTTGAACTGCTTTTAAAGTCCATTAGGACATTTTTAGAGGTATATAAAAGCAATGCAGATGGAATTTCACAGCATACACTTGTAATCTGATATCTTCATCTTACTTTTTAGTAGCAGGATGAATAGCAGGAGGCAGTTTTATTTCTGAAAGTGATACTTAAAAGTGCAATTTCCTGTTGAAATACTGATCTTTTAAAGTATGAAAAATATCTGTCCACTTCAGTTTTATTACTGCCTTCCAGTGCCAGTCCTGCAGAGCCAGTGGAAGAATGAATTATCTCCAGCACATCAGTCTACTCATATAATTTGAGTTGAGCCCTTAATGCTCATTTCTGTCTCCAGCCTGTGAAGTGTCAGATTTGTACAGGAGTAAATAAGGGCAAGGATTTAACCATAAATGTCAGCCAGTGTACACTCAGGTATGCTTGAGTGTAGAAAATACTGTTTGATAAAGATGGAGATTCTAGCAAGCAGCTAATGAAAAGAAAGTGAGGCAACAGAGAAGTCAGGTAGAGTTTCTGTTCTTGCAGGCAGCCTCATCTGCCACAGACAACATGGACAATGAGTCAGAATTGCTTTAGCTCCTGTGGCAGGTCAGTGGTTTAAATACAGTATAGTGTAGGGGCTAATTGCTGTGTTGTCAGGCAATTCAGTGCTTTCTGGTTAAGGACATTACACCTTTCAGCTCCTGTATTGCTGGGGAATAAAGAGAGAATTTCTGTGGAAAAGTAACTGTGCAGAAGACCTGACCTTGGCTGTTGATCTGTTACCTGCAAGAACTTGGCTTCACCTTTGTCTCCCATGGCTTGTGTATTTGCTGAAGGGGCAGATAAATAAGCATAGCTGTTAATGCATATACTGAGTACATTGATGTGGGATGATTCAGAGGTGGTTTATGTTGGTACCATTTACCTCTCAAAAGGGGCTATGCTTTAATACACATTTGAACTCTGGCTGTCCAGAGTTGTTTGTTGTGTACTAATATTTACATTCCTGCTTCAGGAAGTAGTCATGTCTGTTTATTTGCTGGTGGTTGGTTTCTCCAGTTTCTTTGGGGTTTGAGATGTTTGGTTTTGTTTGTTTATTTATTTGTTTAAGATTGGAAGTTTGCTATTGGATATGAAAGCTGAGGAACTTTACCTGTCTTTTCATATTCCTTTATTCTTGTCATCCATGTTCCCCGGGAGAAATTGTTTAGCGCAGTATTTGCAGCTTTCCTAATTTGTCTGTCGATTATTGTGAGACTGTTTAGCATTTTCCACACACAACTCATCTGTGTGTGGAACCACTTAGTGTCAGGGAAATTCCTGCCACAGGACAGGATGCTATGTGACCTTCTCATCTGATCACCATAGAACTATTTTACATCTATACCATGTTTTGAACCTCCCAGAGGCTACTTTTACATTATAAATTTGCTTGGAAATGACAGTTGTTTCAAGAAACAACTTGTGTGTGTCTACAGAGGACACTGCAATACTGCAGAACTACCAAAGAGCCTCTGACAAAGCCAGCTCGGGTACTACAAGTCATGTAGGTACTTCAGTATACTATTTTTGCCACACTAACTGTAGATCTAGACAGCAAGGCTGTGGCAGTGTAGTACTGTCCACAAATTTGGCTTTGAACAAACTAACATGGCTACATAATGGTTTTAGTCAAGGTGCCAGAGGCATGTATGTGTGCTCCTCTCCTACAAATATAGCCTGTTTCTCAGTGGGACTAATTAGTTCACATAGGGTAAAAAGTTGTGGCAATTGTTTCCATGTCTTCCTTGTTTCTGGACAAAATTTTCAGAAATTTATTTCTGAATATGATCCAGGCATTCTCTTTGATAAATTTCTGGTAGGCAGAACACTGCACTGCAATGCAGTGGCTAATCATCTGCCAATGACCAGCATAGCTTAGTACCAACTTTTGTATCTGAAAGGTGCTGAAATAGATACACCCTTCAGTACAAACAGCAGGTTCTTAAGGCTTTCCATACATAGCCTACTATTCATTAGATAGAGAGAACAGGTAGCTTCTTCAGTCATGAGGAATTAAAGAGTTGGGATCTAGCTGGATGAGCTAATTTATAGCAGAAGATAAATATGATTACTATAATCAGGTCTTTTCTGTATATTTGGAATATGACATCCTGAGGTTAAATTATTATTCTCATCATGAAGTCCACGTGTGTAGTTTTCCCTGTTGCTTTCCATATCAGCTTTAAAGACATCCACTAGATCAATATTATGCATGAGGGATGAATTCTTTCTAGGTCATTATAAACCAAAGTTGTAGAAATTCCTCTGTGGAAGTCCTTCTATTCAAGAGTTTTAAGACAGAAGAGACAGACAAACAAATTGGATGTTTTGTTAGTATTTGAAAATTATGTTTACTTTTCAGTACAGACAACATAATTTCTTCTTGATTAGCTTTCTGGCTACCTGCATATATTTTTGTGAGGTTTTATTTGTTTTATACAATATTTACTGCTATAGAAATTCAATGTGATTACTTGTATGATGGTAATATGAAGCATACCCATATGTCTGAGTGTAATGTTGAGGCAGAATTCTGTTCAGAAGACGCCACAAAGATGACTGCTTTTGTAATAAAAACTTCCTTAAAACTTTTAAGAATACTAAATATTTTTTTACTTTATTTTCAGAAATATTTTGAAAGTGCTAACAGTTCAGTGGTTTTTATTAAAATGGTTATAATGTTAACCTTTTTATTGGTTTTTCATACCATACCTCATAACTGACTCCTGGAACAGTGCAGAACACTCAACTTCAAAGAGAAAAAGGTGAAGAAAAAGTGGTCTTGTACATAACTGTAGTACAAATATTGTCTATCTTTCCAGCATGCTGGATTTTTTTCCCATTGCTAATTCCGGAAGATTAAAGTTTCCTTATCAGCTGGCCTGTTTGATTCTCTAGGGAAATTAATATGTTCTTTTTTTTTTTCTTTTTTTTTGAGAAGGATTACTTGTTCAAATACAATTCTGAGAAGAGAAATGCAGAATGATTTAATGCACAGAACGGAGTCAGGAAAACAGTCACAATGACTGGTACAGATGTTAAGTCTCTTTTCACCAAAAAACTTCCAGCAGAGTTCCCTAACTGTATGTCTCTATTGTGCCTAGACCAATGCCATGTATACAAAGTTTCCTATTATTTAATTTCATACTATTTAAACTTTAGAGATGTGGGTTGTGTGTGTGTTTATGGGCACTAAGAAATAAAAATCTATAATACTTTTGAATGGTCTGTTAAAAATACTGGGCCTCTTCACTGGGAACCTTTTCCTTTGTATTTCAGATACCTGTATCTGAGCTATTCATCCTAGTTCCTCTGTATAGACACTGGGGGGAAACAAAAATCTTTATGATGTGAGAAGTCATACTTGAAGGAGATATTCATCTTCAGTAACTTCAAAGGTAACTAAGGTGATCAGCTCATATACATGAAGAAAAATATCACTGCTGCTTTCAGTTGAAGTAACCTGGTCCCATATATGAAGAAATTTGGTCTATCTAGCATTCTCATACATTATTGGCACCAAGAATGTTAAAAGACTGGCATTGAAGCAAACTGGCAGGTACTCACCTTGAGAGTCAGAGAGTAGCTGGATGAGGGAATGGGAGAAAACAAATTAACTTTGATAAATTTACATGACTGATAAAGCACTGAACATCAAATCCCTGTGTATGAAAACAGAACATTCATATCCAGTTCAATTCATTGCTAGCTTGTTCAGTAACAACTTCTTATTGAATTGAATTTTTGTGTCCTTCACTCCTATTTTAAAAAGCAATTCTAAAGCAACTGTAAATTTGCAACAGTTGAGATTTATATTTTTTTCCTTAAGTTTCAGTTGCTATTTCAAGCTGTAGCAGTTAGAATGTTAAATGTGATAGCACAGTGTGTTTCAGTATGGTGAGGCTTTTTGTTTTGATATCTTTTGCTATTTATTTGCTGGTTCTGCCTTTCTCCCATATTTCACATAAGTATTGGTATATTCACATACCTGTCATTATATGGAGATTCCCATGTGCTTCTCAACTTGGCCCTTTCACTGAATAGTGCTCCCTTCCACAGCTCTTGGTGTGTCTCTACCAAATGTGTGTTAACGGGGCACATTTAACTCAAAAAGACTAAATTTTACTAGGAGCACAAGTGAGATCACATGGCTTGATTTCAGTGACATTAAAACTGAGGAAGCCAAATTTGTGTCATGGAACACCATAAGCAGCAGGTGCTACTAGTAAAGGACATTTCAGACTGTGCTGGGCTCCAGAATAATGTTATAAACACAGCAACTTGAACCAACTTTGTGCTTCAAAGAAAAAGGACTATATCTCCAAGGAAGAGGATGTGCACAGCTGCATGGACTATGGAGCATTGGAGGACTGATTACTTTGTGTTAGAAAGTTGCACTGCCGTGTTGTGGCATGGGTGTTCAGTGTGTGTCAGTGATGATACATGTCAAGTGGTTCAGGGTTTTTTTAAAATAAGTATTTTTGTTAAGAAAGATCCCTACAGGTACTGAAACTGGTAGCTTGTGATTTCTGAGCTGAACTTTTTTATGTAGTGTTAATCATTTAGATTGCCAATGGTATGTTCAATTCATTTTCAGCTGATCAGGAAGTAAATACATTTGTAATGAAGCCATGAAATAAATCTGCATTTTGCTATCTTTTTTGTGCATAGATTTTAATTGTGACAATGGTGTTTATTTTTGTAGTTAGTTTTTGATTCAGGGTTCTGCTAGGAAGCAAACTTAATGGGCCTGGCAGACTAGGATTGGGACATACAGGAAGATATTCTTCCTCTAAAAGTAAGAGTTCAAAACCTTGATTCAGCACAAGAGCATTGATCTCGAATGTGTGTGCCTAAACAAACAAACAAAAAGCAGCATTTGAAGAAAGCAATGGAATACTTAACTAATTCATTCAGTCTCTAAGATGGTAACATATAGAAAACAGGAGCTACTGCCTCAAATGCTAAGCAACCTTCTCTGCCAAAATCAAATTTTTTACCTAGTGTGCAACAAGCAAATAATGACGCACTTAAGAAAGACATTATTTATTTCAAAGTTGCACAATCCTGGGCTGCTCAGTGGTATTGCACATGTTACACATACTAATTATCAGAACTTTTTACTATTTATAGAATTTAGCAAACAAAGGCAGTGGTAGTGTTAATTGGCTACAAGTTACATAGTTCTCTTATTAATTGGAATTATTTTATTGGTTAATGATTTCCTTGCTTCTCATGCTAGTTAGTCCCATGCTGTCTTTCTCTTCTTTGGGGTCAGTGGTCCATGAGCCAGTGGTCACAATCTCCCCCTGTTGGAATTGTCATTTACCCAGTCAGAGCTGATTTCAGCACAATTGCAAGGTTGGGTTTTTTAGTTTCTACTTTATCTTGGGAGTTCTGCCAGATGTCTTCATGGCCTGTAAATTCTGCATTCTTTGTATCCACTATCAGTGGTACATCCTTCTTCCCAAGCTTTGTTAACCTTCCCCTAAGTCTGAGATCATTGAAGCATTTCAAGCCCTAAGCCTTTAACAAGGCAATTCTAGCAAGTAATTTGTTTTTTTAATACCTGGACATCACTTAGAGCTTGCTTGTTAGCTGTTACCTACTCACAGGTTGAATATCCCTTCTTGTTAAATAGGTTTAAAAGCATACAAAGATCAAACATCAAAGAACATCCTTTCTTAAGAAAAATTTTACATATATTTACATATACATATTTATATATGTTGTTTTGCAACAATCCTACCCAGTGTTATAGGTGGAATAGAATTAATTGGGTAAGAAAGTGTCTAAGAGATACAACCTGGCTTTCACTTAGTAACTAGTCAAGGAAGAGGAACTGACAGCAAAATATCACCTGCTGTCCTAATAACCAGGCTACAGGATGGTACTTGTATGCTTGAGAGAGAAAATCATAGAGTATCCTGAGTTGGAAGGGACCCATAGGGATCATCCAAATCCAACTCCTGGACCTACATGCACAGGGCTGTCCCCAAGGGTCACACTATGTGCCCAAGAGTGTTGTCCAAAACACTTCTTGAACTTTATCAGGCTGATGCTGTGACCACTTCCCTGGGGAGCCTGTTCTAGGGCTCAACCATCCTTTGGTTGAGAAACCTTTTTCCTGGTATCCAACTTCAACCTTCCCTGACACAACTTCACAGTTTCAGGCCACTCCCTTGGGTTCTATCACTGGTCACCAGAAAAAAAGAGATCAGCGTCTGCCCCTCTGCTTCCCCTCATGAGAAAATTCTGGACTGCAATGAGGTCTCCCCTCATTCTCCTCCAGGCTGAACAGACTCCTCATATGGCTTTTCCTCTAGACTCCTCACCATCTTGAAAGTTCTCCTTTGGACACTTTCTAATAGTTAAGTATCTTCCTTATATTGTGGCACCCAAAACTGCACACAATATTCAAGGTGAGGCCACCCTAGTGCAGAGCAGAGCGGGACAATCCCAATGGTGCTGCTGTGCCTGATGTCCCGCAGGAGATGCTTGGCCCTAGAGGCTGCCAGGGTACTGCTGAAGAATGTTCAATTTGCCATCGGCCAGGAGCACACGACCAGTACGAAAGGTATCTCACTCTTATTCCTCCTATCAATGCACTCATTTTAAAATTATTTGCTGTGTGGAACCTTCGCATGCTTTGCTAAAGAGCAGACTGATCCCTAAGGAGCCAGCTTGAGGGAGTCTGGCTGGTAGCTAGAAGCTGCCTGCAAAGGTGGTAAACAGAAAGGCATTTAGCACCCTCAAAGTTTAAAACTCCTGCTTCAGCAGGACCAATCTGTGCCTGCAGCCAAAATCCCTTCCTACAGAGTAGTCAACAGCGTCTATAAAATAATAAGGTTTTTTTTAAGGGCGAGATTGGCTGCCAAATGTTGCCAAACTGCTTGACGCACGTTTATTACGGCCTCCAGGAGGCGAGGCTCCGGGAGCGGCCGTTCACGGGAGCGCCGGGCGCTACTCCTGCTTTGGCAGCGGCCGCGGGGTGTCCGGCTCTGCCGGCCCTGCGCCCGGCTGGCCGCCCTGTCCGCGCTCCCGCCAAGCACGATCCGTCCCTCTGGCAGCCGCGCCGGCTCCGGCCAGCAACCCCGGCTCACCCCCGGCCCCGCTCCGGGCTCCCCGCGCTGCCCCGTCCGCAGGGGAGGGAGCGCGGGCAGGCACCGCCCCACGGCCCGCTCCGCCCCGCTGCCTATTCCCCGGAGAGGCGCCCCGAGACGGGCAGAAGGCCGAGGCCGCAGGCGGGAGCAGAGGAGCGGAGGCAGCGGCAGCGGCAGCTCTGGCGAGTGAGTGGCCCGAAGAGCGGCGGGCAGAGCGGGGCGGGGCGGCTGGGCCGGGTCCGGTCCGCCTTCGCCACACGTGATGCGGCGGGGAAGCGCTGAGGGGAGGCGGCGGTGCCGGCACGGGCTGCGGGAGGGCCGGCGGCGGCCAGTGGCTCTGCCGGCGGTGCGGCCCTGCGGGGAGCACCCTGCGGCCCGGGCTGCGCTCCGAAAGCCACATGGGATCCTGCCCTGGCGGCGGCAGGGGGGGCTGGCCGGCGGCTCAGGGCTCCCGGCTAGAACTCAGGTGTCCGTGGGGCAAGGGCACAGTAGTGCCTCAGCGTGCGAGGGGCGGCCCGTCGGTGATAGAGCTGAGTGCAGGGAGAGCTGTCCCTGGCGCTGGACCGGCCACGGGCGTCATCGCCTTGCGTTCTCCAGGTTCTCAGGGGCATCCTCCAAATAGAAGTGTTCATTATGATCCAAATACTCCCTGTAGTAACATACTTTTGCCCTTGTAATGGGTTAGTGATGTGCATTTGAAGAGCCAATACCTAAACTAGAGGGAAAAGAGGAAGGAAAGAGTTTGGGTATCACAGATGCAGAGTCTAGCAGAAGGTGCCTCTGCCCATGGTGGGACTTGAAAATAGGTGATTTAAGGCCCTTCCAACCCAAACCATTCCATGACTATATATCCTTACAAGATAACATTTCAGAGCACTTACCTTTTTCCCTGCATTGCTTGGACCAGAATATTTGGGGGTGTCTTTTTATTTTTTTTTTCAATCCACCTTGTCTTCATTTTGCTGTACTTTCATACCCCACCTGTTCTGTATCCTTTTCCGTTATGGAGTTACTTAAGTCTTTTGGTTTTGGGTTAAGGTTCATTTAGTTATATCTGTTAATTCCAAACAATTAACTTTCTCATTTTTTTGCTTCAGGTATTTTTTAATTTGCTGTTTTTGTAATTTTTGCCATGCTTTGAAAATATCAAGATAGCAACTTTTGTAGAGCTGAACATAGAGTGGCACAGCTGTAAATATCTCCATGACCAAGTTGTTTTATGTAGAACTCTGAGAGGAGTGGACTTGTTTTATATACTCTCCAGCTTAAGCGGGCAGTCAACCTGGAAAAGCAATTTCTTAATGATTAAAGTTGTTCATTGTGTGACAAAGGCCATTAAGAGAGGCTTTAAATTTTACATCTCTGGACAAAGTGTGGGCAAATTTTCATAATTCTTCTCCCCTCCTCTTGAGAGAAGTCTTAGAAACTTAGACAGTCTCTACAGTATATTTAAGTGGCACTCCTGTCCTGCCCTTGCTCCATCATAGCTATCAAAGTCATATGAACAATAACGTGTCTTGTTACCTAAGTGTGGAACAGCTTTCTCCTGCCATGGTTAAATAAATACTAAACCAAACAGATGTCTCTTTTACTGTCTGTGTAAAAACCTGAATTTTCAAAGAGGTTACATGTTAAGCAAAACAAAAAATGGCCTTTCCATGCATTGCTAATGTTTTAAATCTGCACCAGACTGCTGACAAACATTAACTACTTGATATGTGCATCACACTTCATTTTCCTTGCATTCTTGCAGCCTTGTTTGCTCCTCACTTTCCAAATTAGCGCGGTTTTCTGCCATCAGCTTTGCAAGCAAGTTTCTTTGAGCTTGTTCGTGAGTTTGTTTTGAGATCACTGGAATACTGAACATAGCTTCGCTCCATCACAGAAGGAAGTGTGTCATGTTATTGGTACATGTCATGTCACCTACTCCTCATAGCTTTTCTTTTTGATGCCTTTATACGTGTGATTAGAGTTTTCTGTTGCTCATTTTCTCCTATCATTCAGCATAGAAATATTGCTTGGAGTGCTTTATTTACTGTGGCATCTCCTTTTTATCCTTTAGAAAGGCTCACCATGTCACTTCATGCTTTCCTTGGCTGATGTTTGACATGGAAATCTAGGTGCCTCCGGAGAGCAGAGGGCACAAGCAAGGCCTGCTTTGCACCAGACATCCTGCTGTCTCTGCCACCCACTGTTCTGCTGAGCACAGCCTCTTCCCTTGAAAAGTGTAATCTAGCATTGGCTTTAGCCCTCCTCTGAGTGGGAGGCTGGGCTAGGTGACCTTCAAAGGTCCCATCCAACCAACGTTCTTCCAAGTCTGTCTGTACATTTTCATAACTCCCAATAGTAACCCAACTGTCTATTTTAAAGAAAGTTTCCTCTTGAAAATTACTTTCATTTGACTGCTCATGTAACCATGGATTTTGCCAGTTCTGCTTCTCTTGTTTATATGGTTGTGCTTGTTCTTGGGGAACTTCAGGGAAATTAGTTTACGTGACTGCCTGATCTACATTGTGAATGTGTAAGTGTAGGTACAGGCATAAAGGTAGAGTCATGGAGTGAAATAAGAGAGCAAATTCCAGGGGTACATTGTGGCATTTGCCTTCTGCTGCTAGCTCTGCTACGCTTTTACTCTCTAATAGATTACCCAAATTATTTTTCTGTGTAATCATGAATGCTATTAATAGTTAGTGTTGGTAGAAGAAAAAGACAGTACATTTCGCTGTAGTTTTTGTAATTTCATTTTTGGAGCAATGCACTTTTCTATTCCTATAAAGTCTTCTTGTACATTTCTCACACTCTAAAAGTTCTTTGAACTTGAACCTGGTCAAATAATTTTCATAACTCTTTTGATGTAAGTAGAATTGAATGTGAAACTTAAATGACATTTTAACTGACATGAACTGATTAAGCAGCAAGCATGTGCTGTAACAGAACACGTTTTCGATATGAACTGATGCTACCTTTTGTTTTCTCATCTTTCATAGATTTTTTGCAGTATTCTGACAGAAAGGGTAAGTATTACATAGATAATTGAGTAAGAGACAGGGGAAATGGATGGACCCAGTCATGTCATTGAGTTAGCAAATGTAATACCCTTTTCATTCTGTCTTTCCAAAGAGGATGTTTAATACCTTTTTTCTTTAGAAATTGAACTATTCAGGCAGTAGTAAATCACTGTTCTTAACCCAGAATCCGTAGCTATCCAGAATTTTCTGCTCTTTTTCACTGCAAAGGTTTAATTACATTTTATGAACCATGTCAGATACAGCTCTCTTTTCCTCACTTCCAATTAATGTTGAAGAAGAACAGATTGTACCAGGATAATATCATGTCCTATTGATTTACCATTAGGGTGTCGTTGAAGAATGGCCTTTACATTAAGATTCTTGGCCACTGTGATTTCTTTAAGTGTGTCAGCTATTTGCTGTTAACATCTTGAGAAAACGTATTCGATATCACTGTCTTTCTTGATTTCTCTGTCTTACAAGACACCATTTTTCCTTTGGAATTACCTACATAACCACCTCTCTCTGCAGTGTTTTGACTGTAATTGCTCATGACCTTTACTAACAGCCAGAGTTACTATTGTATTGCTGACATTCTGACAGAAGTTCTTGGTCACGTAGAATTGCTTTTTCTAATCCTTTCCCTCAAGCATTGCTTTTTTTTCCAGTGCTGTGGGTTGCTACTGAATGAAAGAGAGATCACCCTGCCTGTGTCAGGCTTCACTTGTGTGAGAGTAGCTGTATTAGAACGATACTGCAATTTGAAAAATACGTGCTATCAAATAATACCAGAGTAACTGCTAGTCTCTTTATCTTCTTTCTCTCCCCTCATTTTGTCTAGACTGATGCAGCTTCTATCGGAGCAAAATTGAGGTTGGAAGGGACGTGGAGTAACTTGTCCAACCTCCTTCCTCAGTGCAAGGTTATTTATGTGGCCAGACCAGGTTGCTCAGTGTTTTATCCAAAAAAAACCCATAGGGTTGAGCTGCACAACACCTCTGGGGCAGCTTGCTTCATTTTTTGTCTGAATCATGAGAACCTTTTTCCTTGAATCAAGTTGGTGCCTCTCTTATTTTGGTTTATACCTATTGCTCTTCAACTCTGCTGTGAAGACCCTGGCTGTATTTCCTGGATATCCTGGATAACCACAGGTATGGGAAGATTGCTATTAGGTCAATTGAAAGCCATCTCTTCTCAAGTTGAAAAGGCTGCTTTCTGAGCTGCTTTTCACAAGGCAAGTACTCTTGCCCCGTGACTTTCTGAATGCACTGCAATTTGTCCATATTTTTTCTTGTTTTGGGCTCTAAAGTAGGTGCAGTATCATAGAGAGTGTCAAATAAAGGGAGATTGTCACTCCCCATAATCTGCTGGTTGTGTTCCTATTAATACAGTACAGAGTGCTTGTTGCCTTGGCTGCTTGCTTTGGAAAATTCATGAGTCCTAAGGTAAGGTTGTGTAAGGTAAATCCTTGAGATGTCAGAGGAAACATGGACCCCAAACAGTATCATCTTGACTGCTGTACTGCATTTCTAGCTGAGTCTTGGCTCCAGCAGCAGTCAGGGTTGTAGCTCTCCTTTTAGTGAGGAAACATGCAGATAGTCATTTCTCATCACGTATCTAGAAGTCTTGCTGTTTTGATAAAAATATCATGCACAGTTTGAGTAGTGTTTTGAAATGTTGGTATAAAAGACTTCTCTTGTCTCCAAAACATTTTTTTTTTTACCCCTGATCTGGACTCAAATCTTCTATATGTTCTCTCTTGGATCTCTCCATATCTGGACCTGTTTAGCCTAGAGAAGAGACATCTAAGAGAGGACTTCATCAATAAGTATTGAAGGGAGGCTGCCAAAAGGATGGAGTCAGGCTCTGCTCCGTGATGCTGAGCAACAGGATGAGAGAAATCAGGCAGAGACTGATGCACAGGAAGTTCCACCTGAACATGAGCATGAATTTTGTTACTGTGCAGATGACCAAGCACTGGAACAGGTTGACCAGAGAGGTGGTGGAGTCTCCCTCACTGGGGATACTCAAAAACCATCTGATCGCAATCCTGTAAAATGTGCCCTAGGATAAACCTGCTTGAGCAGGGAGACCTGTAACCCACTGTGGTCCTTCCAACTTGGCCCATTCTGTGATACCCTGGGTTTCATCCTGTACCTGTACTACCACCTTTGTATCTCAGGTACTAAATGTTGTCTACACATCTTGTGAAATATGTCAAGTTAATACATTTTGCCTTCTGGTGAGCAGACCTGTTTGTGTGCAGGACTTTCAATAACTAAGGTTTTATTGTTTCTACTGACACACAGTATTGTTAAGAATCAGGGGTTTGTACCTCAGCACTGCCCCCTTCTTTAGTCTACTTTCCAAGATGACAAACTTGCATTTGAAATTAGTTTCATTTGTAGTTGCTGACAAGAGATGCGCCTCACATCTCTTTACACCAAATGGTGAAGCCTGAGTGACCAGCCTGGATTCTGAACTGTAGGAAATTAAAGCAAGGTGAACGCTACCCTCTGAGCTCATTGGAGGCTATTGCATTCTTTCTGAATTCTTTTAATTGAACCCAAGTGTTTGTTGTTTAATTTATGCATTCAACAATGCTAAGGTATGGACACTGAATTTTACCACTAAAATCAGTATGTCATTTTAGTTGTCTATGGATTCTGTCCACTGCAAGTTCTGTAAAAGACAATTTTGTTCTTGGTTGGATCTCAGAATGTGTGAATTTCTCTAGAAATCAAAGGTAAGATTATTTCCCATCAGGAGAGGCCCAGTCCACATATACAGTAGTACTGAAAGCTTGAAGAAAAAATAGAAACAAGCCAATTTTCTTCAAAACATTGCTGAGAAAAATAATCTTGGAAGTGAGACAGTGAGTAGTGAGTGAGAAATAAGGGTCTTGTTCTGGTTTTCTGTTGGAGGAATGGTGTTACCAATAGTTTTAAATGACAGGTAGACCTAGTGATGTCCTCCTGCCTAACTCTTGCCTCTCTTCTGTGATGACATTCTTTTGGCCTCTGTTTTAATGTATTTTTCTCTGCTTAAGGGATAACAAAAACTGAATGATGTCAATATGTGGAATGAGTGCTGGAATATGCACTCACTCATTGTGGGGATTTAGCCAACCCAGCTCACCTGGACTGAGAGGATGTTATTCTACAATGAAGCAGCAGGTTGCTAGTGTTTTAACTGGAGGAAAAATGGGAATTCTTTCATGGGTTTTGTGATAAACTCCTGGAAAAAAGGGGGAAATGTTAGGAATCTGGAGAAGGGGCTTAATAACATAAGCATCCATAGTAACAAATCTAAGTGAAAATTACTAGATTCAGATTTTTTTAATCTCAGAGATCAGAAGATAGGACTAATTGAGAGAGAAACTCACCAGAATATGTGGGTGGAAGAACTAAAGACAACTGGAGACTAAAGCAATAGTAGTTTGGTGCAGATGATCAGATGAGGGATGAAAAACAATATAGTTGCCATGATTGTTGCCATCAGCTGAGATGTCATGGTCTTGAATTTATTGTTAGGAACAGAAGGAGGATAATAGGTATTAGAGTTCTTTATTCCCCTGATTGCATACCTGCACCAGGTGCTCAAGGGAAGCTGTGTCTTGAAGAACATCTTAGGCCCAAACTTACTTCTGGCAAAATAAGAACTCCGAAGAGGATGGGACAAGCCTACAGAGGCTAGGAAAGTGAGGGGAAAAGATCACTAAAAATTACTATGTAGAAAACATAATCTTGGAATGAGTGTCATCTTTCTGATATGTTTGAGCGTGTATGAATTGCTGTTGATCTTCCTTGAGGCAGTTTTTAGTGAAGCCATCAAAACTTAGATTTTCTGTGGAATGATTAAGTAGGAATCTGAGCTCAGTGTTCCAGAATTTTTCCACTGTGAGGGGGTGGAGTACAGCACATGTATAGAGTGTGGCTTCATGTACTGTGAAGCAGTGCTTCGAAAGTCAGGTGCTGCTTGTGAGGTGTGGAGATTCTGCTTGGTAAGTATTAGGATGGGATGTGGGCATAGGAGAGCAACTAAATTAAATTTAGATGAGATTGCACTGAGCCTGCACTATATTACTAAAATGTATAAATAACTGAGAAACTATATGAATGGATAGGAATGTTTCAACACAGTTTATGGAGTGGAGCCCCAGGCCTGATTTTGCCTTAGCAGAAAATTACATAGGGAATAAATCCCAGCAGGATGCTTACCATCCACATGCACATTTCACACATCAAACTACTAACCTGCTCCAAGGCTGCCATCCTTGCTGTGATGTAGTTCAAATATACCTGCTATGAAAACTTCCAGGATATGAATCCAGCCACAGGCCGAATCTTACTGGAGCTTTCTGAAGCTCATTTCAAACATGGTAAGTAACACAAAGTTACATACTTAGGAACTGTCTGGTTGGGGAGAGTGCCCAAAGGGAAGGTGATATGAAGGGCTCACAAAGAAGAATCTCTGCTTTCTGTGGACTCTGTAGATAGGAACAGTTCTCTTAACTGTTACCTCTAGCAGGGGTCAAATTCAAGAGAGAGTGAGCATAAAAGAAAATCAACCTTTAAGATATTTAAATTACATCACAGGTTAATGATTTATTTCTTTTGATTAAACTGTCCTAAGGCAGTGGGCCTTACTTCATTATTTGGGTTCCAGGCATAATTTATGTCTTAGTAAGGTGAATATGTAAGTGGTTATGGGAAACTTCAGGAAACCTGCTTAACAGAAACAAAACATCTTTGAGAAGACAAGCAGGTGAGCAGAGAAATAAAATTATTTGATAGTGTTTTTTTCATCTTTCTAGTATGAGACTCCTTACTGAGATAAACTGACTGGCTGGTTATTCCTCTCCCTTCTCGTTTATATTTACCTTTATTTATCTTGTCAAAATATCAAGAAATTTAGGTCAAAATATATCTGGATCCATCTGTTCATCTAGTCTGTTCTTTTACTGCTAGTAGTTATTTTATCTTTTAATTAAGTATGCTTAGTGACAGTTTACTATATTAATAGAGAGCATCAAGAATCTTGAATTTTGTACAGAATGAACTTAAAAATTTTCTTCCTAATTTCTGTATAACAAAACAACGATTTAATCTCTTTAATTTGTCATATTGTAGTCTACACATCTTATCTGTAACTTCTGTTTCACTATTGGTTTAGGTGGAATCAAATCAGGCTCAGTATCTTAGCTGTCTTTAGTAGCGGTTTATTATCATTGCACTCTTATTGTGAACCCAGGATGTGTTTATTCATTGACATGGTGATCCAGTTCAGCTTTGAATTTTAAGTGTAGTTATTCTTTTGGTATAATAACTCTGTGCTCTCAAATCTTATAACGGACTGAGAAAATGATCAAGTCCGTGACTGACTTTTCAGTTCTAGGTTTGTCAAACATTTTGATTGGTTTTGGCATGCTTTTTTTGGGGCGATTTTGAGATTGACCATTGATGTTGTTGCAACCAGATTTTTAAGCAGGGTCTGGAGAGTAATGCAGCAGACAGCAGACCTGGTAGGTTTGGTACTAGAAGGAAGGAACAGATGACAATTGCCTTTAGGATAATTTGTCTTTCATGACTCTCCTGCCACATCAGGTAATTTGGTTTGACGTTCAATAGGTCAAAACTTAATCTCTTGGGCTAATTTTTGAGATTATGTATGGGATGGATTATTTGTTTGACATCTGCCCCACCCCTCTGTGGTTCACTGTGCCAACCCATTAAACCATCAGCACAACTACATTATCAGCTGAGTTTTTACTTTAGGTAGTAATGATGCTTTGGGAGTTTAATTAGGGAAGTGTGTTAGGAAATATTGTTAGTGACAGTGGAACAGTCACTCTTAAGCTTGGTGATTTTTATCTCTTAATGGGAATAAACTCTCCAATAATAATCTGCTTTTGTGATCTGTAAACACTCTGCAGTACTAACACTTTAGTGTTTACTTCGACAGCTCTGCTTGGATCCCAGCTCTCATTATTTCTGTCTTGTGGGCAAAGCTGCTGCAGATGCAGCTTTTGTAGGATGTTTTCTGAGCTACAAAAGGATACAATCACTTAGCTGTCTAAGAGATGTGTACTAGCTTACATTGTTCTTTTTGATAAAACCTGTGACACTGCTGTGGATTATACTTATATGCATGTGCAGCAGTTTACCTGTGAATCACAATATGCAGTGGGTAAACAGATACGTGTGTAAGATGGTTTATTGTATGTCTAGAAAAATAGCAGTGTCTTGTATATACGGTTGCCACATCAGCAGCTTAGACAAAAACTATGTGAGGGTATAGATTTTTAATGGTTCCATATCAAAGTGATGTATCTTACCAGCAAGTTATCAATAGAACAAATAAAACCCATATGCCTATAAACAAAATATAATTTATATTTTTAAAATATTTATTAAATAGCAGTTATTTCATAGCTACTTGGGATTAAAATCTGTCATATCTATGATCTAAAAACAGTTTTTGAGATGAAAAATAGACACAACCAGGAAAGTGTTATTTTGTGGATTTGTGGCTGTGCATTAGCCTTGTGCACATCATTCAGTATTTTCATTACTGGTGCTTCTCTGCAACTGGAATGAACATAACAAATCCTGAGCATGTGTCCAGTTTGAGATTAACCTCTGATGAATATTAACTAGTCTTTCTAAACAGTTTTGGATGTTTGTTTTTTTTTCTAAATACCAACAGTTCTTGTTAAATCATATTTTTCTAGCTTGCTTGTGGGAATATCGTGAGCATTATCAGTGTCAAAAGTTCTGCCAAGGTCAAGATAAAGTAACTAGTATGTATCAAGGCAGATGATTTCTTTTCAGCATCTGCACATCTTAGCAGTGTTAGAGATGGGAAACTGCCTCTGTGTGCATTCTAAATATTAGGTTTTGTTACTAAAAGGTCTGCATCCCTTCTTTCTTCCATAGGAGCTGACATTGAAATAGTATGTATCTCCATCCAAGTGGTCTCCCCTAGGTCTTCCTGGGCAGTCTTTTGTGATGGAGGAAATATCAGGTCACTCTGCTGAGCAGCTCCAGATAAACCTTTGTGACCTGTGTATTACTTTACCAGTTATTCTTCTGCTTCTATGAATATATGCACATTCTGAGTTAGTGACCACTGAATACTTGCACCTTTGGGGAGAAAAGGGTCCTCTAAGGTATTTTTTATTATTTTTATTTTTCCCTTTTAAAAAGGTATCATGGGGTAGGGAGTCCTAAAATAATTAACATGTTTTACAGAAAACTGGTGTTTGGTTTTAGGTTTTTTTGCTTTGGAGGGTTTGCACTCTGAAATGCTGAAGTGAACAAGTGGTGGGTGTTACAATAAACAAAACCTGCCTGTAAAACCTGTCTAACTTGGTTAACCCACCAGACTTAGGCTCTGTCTCTTTTAAAAATTACTAATTTATCTGAACATCTGTTTAAATCCAGCACTGAGGAGAAGAGCTGCTTTTTCTTAATGACTTGCATCCCTTTCCCGAGACTTTATCTTTTTTCCTGCTTTCCATGACTATTTTATTCTTTTTATGGATTGATGTTATTTGAAACCATTATTCAAGGTTTTATTGCTTGCCTATCTTCCTTTTAGGGGATTTGGAAGTCTGTCATCAAAAAGCTGGCCCCACAGATCAGCTGAGAGGTAGTGAATGCCTTGCAGGCACATAGGGAGCTCCTCCAAATGTAGTCTATGGAGCCTAGAAATGCACTCACCTGAAAATAATTGCTGTATCAGGGTTAGCTTTTCTGTTCTAGCTTTAAAATCCACAGTGATTGCACTAAAACCTGAAAACTTGTACCTATGGAAGTGCTTCTGTCTTAACAAAGTATTGAAAGACAATATGACTTCTGGAAAGTCCACTGCAGGAAACCTATGCATAATTAGTGGAAGGGAAGTGTCAGTCTGAGTAAGTTTTTACAAAATTAATTATGAATATCTTGATCACATCTTCCTTTGTGTTCTGATACAGAATTTTCTGCCAAAGTATAGGCTCCTAAACTTTTTGATTCTGAAAGATTGCATTTGTATGTTTTAATACAGTATTTTCTATCTTTCATGTATAACAAGCTTATGACTTTTATTTTTCCCCAAGAGTTCAGGATTCTTTCACTGATGTATTTGAAATGCTATATTAAAAGAAAAACATAACACAAATCTTGTACCAGCTAGATTAACTGCCAGCCATAACTCCATTTGGGCTTTGGAATAAGCATCAAAAGCTGAGAAAGTTTTCATTTGCTTATGCCCATTATCTAGAGATTAGAGCAAATAAATGCATGTACTTTCTCATTAAAAAAATACTGGGTCACCAGTTCTGACTCTTTTCATTTCCCTTTAATTTGTCGATTTTTTATCAGCTCTATTTTGCTGATAGAGTGGAAAGAAGTAGAGACTGAAATTAATTAAATCTTCTTTGATATTTAACTTTTTATTTAGTGTCTCGGGGATCCAAGGAGCTCCAAGCAATAATCAATCAAAATCGCTCCCCTCTGTCTATTCTCAGGGGAACTGTAATAATAACGAATTAATACAGCCCTAGACTGGACAGAAAGGTTGTGATTAGCCCCTACAAAATTGACTGCAATTAGCAAAATTCTGGTGTAGCAAAAATCACCAGTTAAAGTGTTTTTGCAAAAAAAGGTTTAGGATTTAGCTTGCTCAAAATACTGAAATACGGCAAAATTTTCTCTTTGTTCAGGTCTTTTTTGACCTTGTCTAAGGGATGAAGGCTTTTAGACATCTTGAGCCTCATTTTTAAAATGACCTGCCATGGTCAGTTAACTGATAATGTATCAGTTAACAAAAAAAATAATCGGTGTGCATTGCTTGCCATAATTTTCTGCAATTCCACTTCCTTTGAAGTGTTGCTGCCCTAAAATCAAAGTGCACACACACTGCAGAGCGTTTTAGAAATATATGGTGTTATTCTGGTGACACCAGGTGTTGAAAGTAAAAAATGTAATGCATTATGTATTCAGAAGCATGCCTCTACTAATTGATAGTTATTGTGGGGTAAACAGTGAGCTAGTGAGGGTTTGTAATTTGCCAATAATTTATCTGTTTTGAAAGAAATGTTCACATGCTGAAAGTCAGAAATTATTTGATCATTACCTCTCTTTTTAAGCCATATCAAAAAGACAAAAGTAAAATGTCATATGATTTCTCTTCTTTTTGTGTTTTAAGTAATACGGTGTTTCTTGATTTACATCTGGCTCTCTAATTATATTATTTAATTTTTCCTCAGTTAATTAGCATCACTAAGTGAGTGTTTGCTTAAGGAATTCAGAAGTGAAATTAACTGAGATTTCCAGATGTCCCTAGATACTGTCAAGTCTGGGAAAAATGCTGTTCAGAATAATAACATTATTCCTGTGTGTGTGGGCATTGGGAGTTGCCTGAATCTGCCGTACTGCACAGTATTTGGGTGGGGAGAGTGGCACTGGGAGGGCAGTGATTGATTTGTTCGAGAGCTGAATGTAACTTCCTATGGCCAAGTTGGACTAAGAAGTTATTTAATAATGTTTTGTGCATTTTTAAAAATGCATGCCTAATGCTTATCTTTAATATTTTTCAGGTACCATTATTTTAACTCCAAAAATACGATTTTTGGTTAATCTGTAAAATTGCCCCTTCTTATTCCAGTTTTTCATTGTCAGATGTATTTGGTGAGAGGGTGTACCAGTGTTCATCCAGAACTACTTCTTGAAACTCTCAGGCTGTATTTGCTATGAGCCAAGACCTTTCAGTGCAAGCAGTTTGTTTTTAAAAGTGTGGTGCTGGTTGTATTTACTAGAGGCTGTTCTCTTTATTTGTGACATAAAAATAAATTATAAATAGTCCTTGTAAATTTATTTTAGTAGGAGCAAGGTTGCTGACAGGAAGAGCAGATGGTTTTCTATTGTGTATCAATTTGTGCTGAGAGGTGTGTGTTGAAAATGTCTGCTGATCCCAATGCAAGAGGAAACTTCACTTAGAAGGATAGAGAAGTCTTGGGACTTGCTGTTCCTGTCCTACTTATCCTGTTCACTCACACTGAAATTTGGAAAAGCATGAGGAAGTAAGTTGAAGGATTCTCTACATACTACTGGCTATTTGGGACCTATTTGGAAAGATGGAATCCCAGTAAAATAGCAGCATGTATGAATTGTTTTCTTATTTCCACAGCATACCCTGAGAAAGCAGGAATATAGTGATCCACTGTCATTTCTGCCTCATGTCCCACAGTGGCAGTTTCCCTTTCCATGGCAAGTTCTGTGCATCTCCTTCGGTCTGCTCTGTTGACAGTTAATGTAGCCAGTTTAGCCATCCTCTTTTCTCATAATTTTGGCCCATATTTGGGGTGTGTGAGGAGGCTGTTTTGGGGAGATACTAAAGCTAGTCAGAGGATATGCTAATTTATAACGGAGGCTTAATCACCTTTGCTTGGGACCTGCTCCAGTCCTAAATTGGCTACATCTTAAGATGTAGCTTGAGACATTCAGAACATTTTGTATTGTGATATCACCTAATCCATGCCAGTTTTCTCAGTACAAACTCTAGACTGATGGATAGGTGTAGTTGGACACTCTCCTAGATATTTCTGTGCCTTAAGGTACATGAATTTCTTCTGATGTGCACACAAAGTAACTTGGAAGACTTACATCTCTAGAATGCTAATTTTATTTTTAAAAAATTTAGAAGGTCCTTTTCAGCTGCTCTGTATGTTGTTATGATGCAGAAACATATCACAGATGGCAATCACCTGGTTTGTAGAAGTAAAATCCTTCAGAAAAGCCATTAGAGTGCATCCAGAGCAGGGTTACCAGGGAGGTGAAAGGCCTCAAAGGCAAGACTCACAAGGAGTGGCTGAGGTCACTTGGTGTGTTCAGCTTGGAGAAGAGAAGGTTGAAGGGGGACCTCTGATGAGGCTTCCTCAAGTGGAGCAGTGGAGGCAGGTGCTGATCTTCTCTCTGCTGACTAGTGATAGGATACGAGGAAATGGGATGAAGCTGGAGACCTCCAGACTGGACATTAGGAAAAGATTCTTCACTGAGAGGGTGACTGGCCACTGGAACAAGCTCTCCAGGGAAGTAGTCAGGGCACCAAGCCTGTCAGAGATGAAGGAGTGTCTGGGCAATGCTCTTTGTCATATGGGTTAGCTTTAGGTAGTTCTGTGAAGAGCAGAGTTGGGCTCCGTGATTCTTATGCCTCCCTTCCAGCTTGAGAGATTCTGATTCCTGTATTGCCTTCAGATGATGTATGCCCCAGAAGCTCTTGTCTGTGGTCCCCAAGCATATGTTCTTGCACTTTGTATTATTAAAAACCATCTTACTTCAATTACACAGTTCTTAGGCCATCTCATGTGGCTGTAGCTTGAAATGATGCACTTGTGGATGCATCACACACAGATGTGGTAGGCACACAGCTAATTACTGTAGTAAGATCACTAAGAAATAAAACAATATTGATTCCTGAGGTATATGACTGGTAACTTTTGTCTGTGCTTATTGCTGCTTATTTTAATATAGTCCATTATAATCTTCCCTTAACTTACTCCTTGTTCATAGACAGTTCTTCCCTATGACTTGGTCTAGAGATGTTTTCACTGGTTATTAAATTATGAACTCCAAGTTCACTGAGTTATCCTTGTCAGAGTAGGTTGTTTAATGACCCTGGCCTGGCTTTTTTGCATTCAGAACCACATTGCATATTAATCCCCTTCTCATTTACTTCCAGTACTTAATTCTGTTTTTCTTTTTTTATCAAGCTACTATCAGAAATTCTTTCTCAAAGGTCACTGAAGGGAGGCTGCAGAGCATGTATAAAGCCATTTTCATTTTTGTAAATACTTTATTTGTAAATAATTGGCTCATATAAATGAAGATGAATATTATGTAATTCTGTTACAGTCTTAGCCCTGCTGTAAGATGCCCTTCATAAAAGCTTCCTTCCAAGCATTCTGGAAGAACTGGCAAGGAGACCTTGAATTAGAGTAAATTCTACGAGTCATCATAAAACCAAAATAGCTTTTATCTGCAATTGCAAATATATATGTAGAGATAGGGAATTATCTCTGTCAGTAATTCTTGCGAGACTCTTGTGGCTCCATGAGAAGATTTAAGGAATTGTGTAGCTGGTTTTCCTCATTTTTCAGTAAATACAGACCTTACAGACCTGTGTTAAATTTTGCATTAGACTATAGAACCTGTTTCTGCATCAGACCAAACCACTCTTTAGCAGAAAATAAGCATTTAATTTGACATATGCTTTATAGAACACATACAAATTGGAGATCTCTAGTTTTGATTTGACTCTACCAGGCAGAAGGATATTTGAGAGTTTGGCCAGTACATTTTATGGATTTGAAAGCAAATACTCCAGTGCCTTGCTAAATGCAATTTCAAGCTTTTTTGGATGTCCCCAGAATATGTATTTGTTTCTTCTGTGTAGAAGACAGGAGGCCAGTAAATGTATTTACTTTGGGATAAGGATGCATTCCCTGTTGCTGAAAAAGGATGTGAGGTATGTTTCAGACTTCATTGCAGGAATTTGCAAGTCATTCTTAGCAAAAATCAAAACCAGGGCAGTTGAAATAACTCATTAATTCTCTTTTCATGATGATCTGTGACTTACTTGTTCTATAGTAAACTTGTTACTAATTTCTAAAGAGAAGTGATACACCTCAGTGGGATTGAAGTTAATTATATACATCTGTTCGTGGTTCTTTGTAGTTTTGATTTGATGTTCTGTTTTGGTTTGTATTTTCTTGCCTTTTATTATATTACAAAGTGGTGGAAGAGATATGTTGCTGAGATATGAGTTGGGGTTTTTTTTCTGACTTGTAGTAAGTTGCAAAATGAAATTCACTTTAAAAATCTTTTTATTAAATAAAACTACCCAGATAGTGCACCAGTGTAAGACTTGCATATACATTTAATAAGTAAGATAAATAAAATAACTGTAGTGAATTAGAATAGAATCACAAAATAATTTAGCTTGGAAAAAGGCCTTTAAGACTGAGTCCAACTGCTAAGCCAGCATTGCCAACTCCATCACTAAACCATGTCCCTGAGCACCACATCTACACAACTTTTAAATACCTCCAGGGATGGTGACTCCACCAATTCCCTGGGCAGCCTGTTGAGCTGATTTGTTACCAGTATGTCCCATGTTAAATACTATGCTTTTCCACAAATTTGATTCATAGACTGAAAAAAAAGCTCCACTTTTGCTTCTATGCACCTTTAGTAACCTCAGCTCTGGTCCTCTAAATGGCAAGGAGGGCCTCTCCTCCTTCCATTGCTACCTAATGGCATACATACAAATGAAAAAGCATTACTGTTAGTGTAACCTTTGTGTGTATAGATATACTTTATTGTCCGCTACTCCTTCTGAACCTCACAAAATTTGTATTACCCAGATTCAGAGCAAATGTCCTTGGCCATTATCCCACACTATTTGTACCATTTCTGGTGGAATATTTAAAATTGTGGTTGCATTTAGATCTGGTGGCTCCTCCAGTACAGCTGGTTTTAACCTTCCTCTCCTCTGGTGGCCACTAACACTTCACAAGCAAAGCATGGGTCTGTGTAGAAAATCCTTGTGTGTGTGTATATGTGGTTACAGCAAATGCATATGAATTACCTTTCTTTGATCCTTTAAAGCAGCTCATAGTTTCCCAGGAATCATGTGTTGAAAAAAAACAATCTGTAGGGGTTTTTCTGATGTTTCATTTCTGCCACATAGGTCAAAGGTTTGTGTTTTAGTAGCTAGTCCATGCTGGACTAGAGTTTGTAGTCATTTCTGGAGGAAAAATACTACAGTGTAATGTTCACTGTTCCCAGATATATACCTGATGTTTTCTGTTTGGGTCATTTAGCAGAGCCCATTTTGTTCCCTGAACATCTGTGCTCTCATTTGGATTTTAGCGAGGTTTGAGGAGCATTGTGTTGCAGTGACCTCTACACATGGTGCTTCAAGTCTCAGGCACCTTGACTCATCCCAGGGAGACATCCTGCTACCACCTATGGAGCTGCTGGCTGTAGCGGTCTCCTGTATTCTCTCAGGATGTCCAGCTACTGGCCCTCCCAGCCAGCCACACAGTGAGGCCCGAGAGACACCACAGGGTCTCTCCTGGGCCGAGCGCATTCTGCCTGCAGCCCCTGCCATGGCACCTCCACAGAGCAGGAGCAAAAGTGCAAGATGTATTCCCAAGCCACAGGCCCCTGCCAGTGAGTGGGAGGATGCTCTTGCTTGACAATGGGGCTTTATAAACATCTCCCTTTTGCTCTCCCAAGGGACGGTGCTGGGCCATGACCTGGGCACCTCTCCCCTCCTCACAGAGGATCATTGTGCTGTTCCCTCATCTCCTTTGTGGAAAGGCACCTCAAGATCCCACACAAGACCCCATCTTTTTTCTCTTCCCGTTCTCTCTCTCACCATCCTTTCAGTGTAGAAAAATACATTCCCATGCTTAGGTACTCGAAGTGTTTGCCGTGTTCCACAGGCCAGGATGATCTTCTCAGTCCAAAACAGCGAACTGACCGCTCTGGGTATTGGCATGTAAATTAATGTGCTGACCTCGCAGGGAACCCATCCAAGCTGCAGGCTCTGTCCTGAGTTTCAGGATGTCGGCGGTTTGAAACTCTGGGCTCTGTTCTGCATCTCAATGATGGAAACCACTTCAAATTCACCGTGGCATAGCAGGGCTGCCCTATCAAAAGTTGTTTTTCTGCTTTTTTCCTGTAACAGCAGTCTGGCATTTAAAGCTTACATTCTGTTCTTGTGGGTTGTTTTTTTTTCTTCCTTTTGTGTAGACACAACAGTGTAAGCACCTATGCTAAAAGTGCAAAGATGAGATACTTCTGTGTATATAATTTTAATTAATTGTAGTGTACTTAAAACTGCATTGTAAGGACCTACCAAGCTTGAGTGGGATCTTGAGAAGCCATCTAATCTCTTGCCTTTCTCTAAGACAAGAACTGTAGCATCCATGATAGTTTGAAAAAGTTGTCAAGAGTTCCAGTTTTCAAGGCTTCCACATTTTTTATTGATTTTCAGTAAACACACCTCAGCACTCAAGACTAAGATTGCTTTGTTCTTCTGAAACATTGGTGTGTTGCTCAATAACACTCAGGCATGGGGAGAATGGAGTGTGAACAAAGAGGAGATGTGGTTTCTCTCACTGTATGAATTCATGGTTTATCTATCCTTAAATATTTCAGTTCTAGTTTCCCTGTTGTCAGAAAACCATAGGAGAATCAGCAAAGATTGGTTTGTTAAATATATGTGGCCTGTTATATATATGTGGCCTTGAAGAGAGTAAGCACTGGAAAAGTATCTGGTGGCACTGAGGAGGTGCACAGAGCCCTCTGACTCAGGAAGATGAAGCAAGCAGGCATCAGGGGAAGACCCCACAGTAATCTGGCCTTATGCACACACATGCAGTTACAGCCTGGGGATGCCTTCCATGCTGCTGCTGACACAAAAATAGGCGTGTGAGCTCATAGGAAGAAAAGGCCTTTACAAAACATAACACTCATCACTTTGACTTGAGGGAGGGGTCTGTACCCAAGTCTGGAAATGCATCGATGTTGCCTTGCCCTTTTCTTGTGCTAAGATAGAGGGCACTGGGCCCTCAAGCTTTTTTGGGGTCATATGGTATGGTTGTTCTTATGCCTGTCTGTTCTTAAAATTAGAAGGCTGTTTGTATCCATGTTAATGTTTCCATGCAAAAATTTTTGGCTGGCTTTGTGTTCATGTATGCAGAGAATCAACTGTCTCTTCTTAAAACTTTAACCCATATTTTTAGGTGATTATGCCCCATCTCATCAGCTCCTATTTAAGCTCCTGCTAGTTCATTCTTGGCCCAAGTAAAACAGTTCTGGATTCAGTGCTCTGCCCTGAGTGCTTTCTAAATAGTTTTGTAGTCCACAGGTTTCTGAATTGAGGTCCCAAGACTTTAGTGAAACTTATACAACGTGACTTAATATTAGGATAAAACAGTCAAAACTTGCTAATATAATTTCCTCTTGAGGTGACAGCTTTCCCCTCCTTCCTCTCAACTCAGTTTGTCCACATTCACTGACCTTCTGATTTTTTCATCCACCTTATTGTCCTGATCCACTGCAATCCCCTCCTGTCTCTGCATTCACTAGAAATTTAGCCTGTTAATCAGTCTAATGTTGTGTCCAGAATGTGTTCTGCATCTCATTCCCAGCATCTTTTTACATGTGGTGGTTTTATCTGTTTGTCACTTTAAAACCTTCTAAAAGTCACTTTGGGAATTAATTTTTTTCTGTAAGTAATAAAGATTAATCTAACATATTTTTTCTATGCAATACAGTTGAAAGTTATTTGGAATGTTTTCAAAGAGACAAAAAGCAAACGTTTGCTGTGATGACAAAGGGGTACAAAGCATGTGAGTGGTGCTGTGACTGACACCTGTCCAAAGGAAGGGCATCCTCACTCTGCCTCCTGGCAGAGGCTCACAAGATACTCCAGTTTAAGCACAGGAGTATTTGTTGGTTTGGGGATATGAGCTATCCAAGGAAGAAATGAAAAGAATCTGCAAAGAAGGTTAAGTGGAGTTTCAGGTAGTGCCCAGTAGCATCCAGCATGGCCCTGGTTACTCCAGTACTCTTGTTTGTTTTCACAAACCAGCACCTCACGGTTTTGGAGCGGGTGACCGCTGCGAGGAGACCATAACCTCTTGATTTCAAAGGAGCCATCGTTTCACTGGTGCCTCTGTGGTTAATGTAAGAAAGGTGTCTTGCCATAAACTTTTTCCGAGGTATTCAGCAAGGTTGGGAAGGGGTCGGCCCAGGCAGGAAGCCCTTGTCTGTGCTATAAAGAAAATAGCAAGCAACAAAATGAAAGCATCAAAGGACCAACAGGATGCGGTCCCAGGAGTCCTCTCTGGCATGTTAGTCCTTCTTGAAAGTTAGCATTGAGTGAAGAGTGACCTTAAAACTCCCTTCATTCAAACAGACTGGGCTCAAGTTTAAAGTTCAAGGCATTTTGTTTTTTCACCTGTTTCCTACAGTTTTTAAGAAACTTCTGAAGAATTAATGTGTAACTATATCTGGTCACAGAGCCAATGCAGGGAATTTTTCTCAAGGGAAAATAATGTTACTGTATGGAGTGAGAGAAATGGATACTTTCTGAGTTAGGTTTTATTTTGTTGAAACTTTTTCTCCCAAATCCACTGAGATGAGAGCATGATTGCAAACAGCCCTGGAGCCAGGGTAATGCACGGTTCTGGGGCCATGCTTTATTTTTAAAAGAAGTTGGTAGGGTCCTGTAATTGTCTGAATTGTGCTTTAAAAAAAGGTTGTTTTTGCCGAAGCTGCTGCGGCCACTTGGGAAGCAAGGTCTTGTTTTGGGCACAACCTGGGAGCAAAGAGCCTGGGTTGCAGCTTCATCCACAAGTGCAGGGTGAGTGAACCAGCAACTGGCCCCGTGGCCGCCCACCCTTCTCTTACCCTGCTGGAGCTGTTGGGCCTCAAGAGGGAAAACCAAAGCCCTGACCCAGAACTCCATTGGTGGGTGAGAGTGGATGTGGATACAGTGCTGCCACCCTACCAGCACTAATGCCGACTAGCAACCCAGCCTCCTGGCTGGCACCAGTTGTGAGCCACTTTTCACCCAACAACACCTACCTGTGTGATGCTGAAATAGTTCCTCTGTTTTCTGATCTTTGCATCTTGCCTGATGCAGCAACTAGTTACAGATCCCACAAGCAATCTGGCAGGTCATCTTTCATAGCTAAAAGAAATAGTTTGCAGAGATGACGTACAAATTTCACTTGTGTTTCCCCATGCCATTAAATTTTAATGATTCTGATATGAATATTTCATGAAAGTACTTTCTGAATGGGTTTGTTTTATCCTGACAGCTAATATTCAGTGTAAGTCTTGGGTGAGTTTTGTTTGGGTTTTTGGTGGGTTTTCTTTTCCTCTCAGCTAGTTTAGTGAAGGTAAGAAGTGTCAAGCTGGATTAAGTGAGAAAAGGCAAGTTCTTCTTGTTGATTCAGCAAGGGGGTGCCATCTATAACTCTTTTCAGCTGCGTAGTGGAAGCCTGTGAAATGACCCTCAAATACAAATCTGCTTTGTGTTCTCCTGCCACAAGGTGGCTAAAACTCTTTTAAAAGCCCAGGATTTGCGAGTGCTTTAAGTGATGTGAATACATCTACAGCCTTTCTGCAGCACAACACCAGCACAGAGATCTATTGCACAGAATATTGTGTATGTCTTATGTATATGGAGCAGTGATTCAGGAAATGTTATTGCCAAGTTTATTTAAATCCCTCTTTGGCTGGAGGGCTAGGTTTTGCTTTGTTATTGTTTTTTTTTTTTACTAGAAAAGTCATTGTGCATAGTCCATCCAGCATGAGCGACAGGGCCACTGTGGAGCACAGAAGTGCCACAGGGAGCTGTGGCTGAAACTTCAGCTTCCCACTCCATCTCCATTTGTATTGCCTGCTGAATCAATCTGCTCAAAGCCTAGATCAGAAACACTTGCCCAAACCTGGGTTAGCAAGTTCCTTTGTTGCTGTTGAATTCTGTGGATCCTGCACTGGGATGATGGGTGCCTTTCTTTAAATGGGTGATGTTTCCCAACAGCCAGCTGCTGTGCCATCAGAAACAGGGAAGTTGTTTTCACCAGTTTCAGGAAATGGTCACACTGTTCTCTGTGAACTTTTTCGAAGCTTATCTCCAGCTGTACAGTAGGGACAGGGCTTTTGTTTAATGGAAATGAAGCGTATCTTTTTCTTACAGATGCACCACTCACTGTAGAGCTTTTTATGTGCGTTTTAGGTTTCCCGTTTTATTTTTTAACTTATTAACTCTGACAAGTAACCTCTTGGTTGTGAACAATTTAATTCACAATTCATTTTTCTGATTCAAAGTGAACACGAGTGCCCTAATCCCCTAATGGGAATTAATTGCATGTTTCAATGCTTAACTCTGATCCTTTCTCAATCCCCACTGGGACAAGTTTCTTCCTGAAGGATCTGTGTTTGTTATTCAAAACACAATCTGAAAGGTAATGATTTTTCTTATAAAAGAGACTCGGGCTGACTGAATATTAATGCTCTTTTTATTGTGAGGGAATGAGCTGCATCCAAGAAAAAAACTCATTTATGTCATGAAGGATAAATTACTCTGAAGTATATCTGATAAAATATGGGGGAAAAAATCAGTGTGTTCTTATTCCCCTAAGTGAAAGCAGTTTGCCAGTAAATGAAGGCACACACTGTTTTTGCTTGGAAAGCTGTATTTTGATACAGAGAAAAACTGTTTGCTTCACCAAAGGGGAAATTGCCTGGCTACTGAGGATTTTTAAATTACACTGTTCTCGGCCAGCAACACACCCTTTTGGATAACTGACCAAATGTAACAGCTGACTAAAATAAGAATAAATTGCAGAAAATAGATTAAATTTATACTTCCAGACTGTTTTTAAATATTTCTCAAACTTGAAATATATTATTTAATGACACCTCTTTCCAGGAGGAGCTGCACAGGCTTCTCTGACGTTGGATGTCTGGCCCAGCCAGATGACTGTGGATGAGGCAGGCTCTGCCCAGTCAGTGACCACAGGTAAAATCTGGTAAAACATCACAGTGCAAGAACTGCTTCTACCCTACAGAAATGATGGAGGACAAGCAGGGCACAGTGGGAAAAATAATGCAGGTACCTTTCCCCCCTGTTATGTTTCAGTAAAGCCAGTCTTTTATCCCATTTAAACCAATTTTGAGTGTTTTATGCTCACAGATAAAGCAAATGGTCGTTCAGGGTCTCTTTTCAAGAGGGGGCTCACACATGTGTAGACCAGTTATGTGAGGTGATTTAACACTTCGGGGTGTCTGTCTAGGGAAGAGAGGAGGAACACAGCCTTACCTTGTCTCTCTGCCAGCAGCCCTGGCTTCCAGTTTCTCCCCCAGCCCCACATCTTGCTGTTCAGCATTGGTCTGTCACTCAGCAAGCAGGACCCCAGTGCTGACATTATTGCAAATCCAACAGCACATCCATGAGATGACTCCACACCAGGTTACACTTGCTTTTGGGGAGTCACTTGCTGCAGCACAACTCCCATAATGATGAGAGAGAGAGAGAAATTAAGAAAGATTCAGAGCTTTTCCTGGTGGTCGGGGATGTGTTGGCTGATGTTTGGGATTCCTTAGAGAATGTAATTTGGTTACAGCAAAGAACTGCAAAAGGCTGACTTTCTCCTGGTCTGTTTTTCACTGATGCAGTTGTCTGAAAAGTTTCAAGATGTTTGAATTGAGTGTGATACTTAAATGTGGTATAGGACTATGAGATTACTTTTGCACATGCCTAAACCGCCTTTTGTGCAGGAGGTGCCTTGGCAGGGCAGTGGCTCTCCAGGGCACTGGCCCTGTTGGTAATGTACCTCTTTGTCTTTCAGCTACTTTTGGAAGTACAATGGCCCGTGTCTTCGTCTATGGCACACTCAAGAAGGGCCAGCCCAACTACAAGCACATGATCAACACGGCCAAAGGCCTAGCGAAATTCCAAGGAAGAGGCCACACAGTGGAGAAGTACCCACTGGTGATTGCAGGGAAATACAATATTCCTTACATGCTGAACATCCCAGGGACAGGCCACCACGTTGCTGGGGAGATTTACTCTGTGGATGAGCAGATGCTGCAGTTTCTGGATGAGTTTGAAGGCTGCCCAGACATGTATCAGCGCACCCTGATGAGAATCCAGGTGGTGGAGTGGGAAGGGAAGGGCAGCACAGGAGAGGCGCGGGCAGCGGCCAACGGCGTCCTGGAGTGCTTCGTGTACAGCACGGCCACGTACCCGCCCGAGTGGGTCGGGCTCCCCTACTATGACAGTTACGACTCCTCGGGGAAGCACGGCCTCTCCTATGTCCTACGGGAGAGCCGGGAGTAGAGACGGGAGGTGACACAGCCTGGCCGAAGACATAGTGCTAAGCAGGTGTTGCTCGGTAACCTTTCCAGGAAAGCTGTAATACCTTGTTATTAAAATGCAGGAGCTCCTGTAACCTTCCCAACCCAGGAGCCTTGGCACTAGTGTTGAAGTCCCGTAGGCCCAGAGCTGCAGACTCCTCCCCAGGCAGTCAGTGTCTTCCTGGCCCCCCCCAACCTGCTGCAGGTTAGCACCCGGTGTAAAATAACTGTATGTGCACATCGGGTCTGGGGTCTAATTATTCCCTCAACTTCCCCCTTTGTCTTGGTGCATAATAACGGAGGTCAGTGAAAGGCAGAGGAACAGATCAGTTTTTTTTCCCTGAATTGACAAATTGTCTTGCACTAATACCTGAAACTGATTTAAATAAAAAAAATTAAGCACAACTCCTATGGAATATTGACTTGTAATGGGTTTAGTAGGCTACTGCATATAAACAGGGAAAGCAGGTCAGATAACTTGGTGCTTCTAGACTAATAGGAAATTGCTGGAGAAAATGTAAAGATTATTCTTACTCTGCATTGCAATGGGTTTTTTTCTGAACTGGAAAGGTGTATTTTAAAACCATGTTTAGTTTTAAAAGGCACTGTCAAGAAATACTGCGAATATAAGAAAGTTACATTTAAAATTGTATTTTTAATTTTACATTCTAAGCACTTTGAGTTCCACTTCCGTTCACTGCATGACTGTAGGATTTGGGGACATGTGTGTCTGTGTGCCTCTGTGTGTGTGTCTCTTTTGGGGTATGTAGGGGCTGTTGGGGACCAGGAAAAGCAAACCTACACTGGAGCTGTTGTGAGCACTTACCGTCAAGGTGATTTTTTGCTAAGCATTTTAATGCAGAACTTGCAACCGTATGCAAACAAGTTTTCTAATGGGGGAAAAAATTTTACATACATTATAAAAATATCCAAAGGACCTGTATTGTGATTATTGCAACATTTAAATTGGGAAAAAATATGTAAAGAAGACTGTTGTCCCCCTGACCCAACCAACTGTGCTGGTTTCTGTACAATCTGGGAAAATCGTGGCTTTCTGTTGTTACACTCCTGTGCCTTGTATTTTCCTTCAGCTGCAGTTTGGTACAGAGAGATTGTACAGTAGCCAAAGCTGCCAAAGGGATGGGAGCAGGCATTGTATGCCATGCAGTGAGCCAAAGTACCATCAAATGCAGCAAGGATACAATTAAGAACAATACTGTACTTTTGCTTCACTGCCAGTAGCCCTGTGATGACCAGAGGAGATCCAGGGTAGGGAATCAGCCTAAACTTTAGCAGTAGTAGGCACTGCTGCATCTCACTTAAAAAAGCTTCTATATTGCTGCAATAAGCAAAAGAAGTAACCTGATAGTACTTGTGTCTCTTCACAATATTTGTTTAGTGCAACCTGCAGAGACTGAGCTCTGCTCCTTTGGGAAGGGGTAAGATGGCAGTTAAGGAGACTTTTAAGGAGAGCTGCAGGGTCTCTGCCTTAGTTTCTCCAACTGCAAAAGCATAAATTTTCCTGGAAGGCAGGTAGTATCCAAACACTCCTTACTCATCTTGATGACTTTGCCTAAGCAGATCCCTGGGCTATACATTCCCCCTCAGCCATGTGATGTAGTTAATTAGCAGTGTCTCAATAACAGGAACCATGCCTTTTCAGCCAGAAGTTTCAAGCAGAATCAAGCTTTCCTGGTTGAACATGAGTCAACAGCCCTGTCACCGACTGTTTTCTTCCAGTAAAGGGCCCAGGCACCTCTGGCCACAGAGTTTCTTTCTGGGAAGTAGCAGGACTCTGCACATCCTAGGCAAGAAAATGAGAGCAGGCTCACTCCACTCTGAGGCAAGGTCCATTTGTCTCCCTTTCCTGTAAGCATTCAGGAGGAGCCTGGTCTGAGGGACAACATGGGCTCTCAGCAGTACCTTGGGGCAACACCTAAAGAGCTCTGAGAACAGTGCCAGCTCCTTTTGTAAAGGCATCCAGTAATCAGTAGCAAGAAAATACAGGTGGGGAAATGAATATGGAATAAAAGAAGACAATTCCCATACAACTTTAAATGAAAATACATGACAAATGTCTGCACTAGCAAAATAAAGTCTCTAACCTGTAATTTAAATCTAATCTATACAAAGCATTAAAAATATAATAATATATAAACATTTAAAATATATAATAAGTAATTTTATAATAATTTATTAGTTAATAATAATTCAATAAATATGTATCTTAATTCAAAATAAATCTGATCAGAATGTAAGCTATTGGTGGTACTTTTGCAGCACTTACACATAGTAAAGGAGAACTGCTCAGTTTGCTCAGTGGTAAATTTTTCATTCTTGCCAGCCATTCTGTACAGCCTGGCTGGGGCCTCAAACCAGGGACATTGCTGTGGAGAAGACAAATCAGATTTTGGCTTTTGTTGTGCTTTCTTTATTTTAAAAAAGAGACTTTTCCTGTTTCAAAGCAGAAATGGTATTTTATTGATTTTATTTGATCCTGAAAAATCAAAGCATTACAAAGGTTATGTACAAGTATTTCTGGAAGTAAAAAATCTGGGATCTGTTGCCAAGATTTAACATCTGTGTTTGCTGTCTTAACCACTGATACAGTAAATATGCCTGTATTTAAATCTTGTGCATAGTACTGTCCATTTTCTTGTTGAATTGTCTTAATGATACTTTACAGATAAAAATAATAAAGGTTTAGTTAATTCAACAGTGTGGAGGCAACTTTTCATTCCAGTTCCACCAGCAGATCTTCTTCTCCAACGGTGTCACCAGCTTTGCAGTGCACAGCTTTCACCTAGGGTACAGAAATAGCAGAGTTTAAACCCTTCTCGATATCCAGGTGAAATAAACGGCTTGGCTGATGTGGCTTGTATTGCACAGAGCACTGCATCTGCATGCACGGGGTGATGGCCACTGTGCAGCCTGAGGACACCCCAGGGACACAGATCCACCTGTGCTGCAAGGGCCTCTAGAGGCTGAGTGCACGACCTCCTGTGCTCAGAGCCCAGCTGAGTTTTGAGCACCAGTGCCTGACAAATGGTGTCCAAGCCCATCAGGGTACTCAGGCACCTACCGTTAGCTGGTTTGCTTGCAACAGAGATGCTTGAAGACCAGAGCATCAGATAGAGATGCCACTTTTAAAAATTAAAAAGCACCTTTTTTCACCTAGTTACACTGCTGTTTATTTGTTATAAATAGAGGACAGGCTGATTCTTCAATACTCATGTTGGGATGTTGTAATGAAATACTCCACAATTTCAATTACAGTTTTCAAATATAGCAGAATCTTGGAACTGCAGCCCTGATGTGGGTTTCTCTCAATCTCCAGAGAGTTGGGATAGATGATTCAAATCTGAATTGAGACCCTTTAACATAACTGAACTTGGCAAAGGGCTACCGCTGTCAAATAAGTCAGCTATATCTGTAGATGAATTACATACTCCATGCAGATTCCTGAACTTTAAAACACAAACATCTTACACTAGTCCCTCATTTCCTCTACAAAAGGCTACAACATGTTTGAATTCCATTTCAGCACATGAAGCCATAGAAAACAGAAGATAGAAAAGCTGTATAGATTTTGCTTCCAGTATTAATTCAGAGCTCTTACTGATATGCCCAAATCCTTATTCAGCAGATAGTTCATTTTAATTATCCAAACACTACCCTGGGCTCCTGAAGGAAATGCACAGCATACTCCAAGTACCAGGCTATGATGGACAGAGTATTGCTCACATCCATGACTGACAGTCTAAAGCCACGTGAGCTGTAAGCAGATCTCTGCCTCTGTAGCACACTCACAGCACTGCTCCAGAAATGATGCTGAGCACAGGCAAAGACAGCATGGTAGGTACAAACAAGGGCTTTATTTCTAAATCAGTAGCTGGGCAGCGTACCCAATTGCTGAGCCTCTAGAAGATGAAAGCAATGTGAAAAACATTCTACCCCTTTCTTTTCTTTTTCTACAAAGCCAAGGTTGAGCAAACATCGGAGCTAACCAGTGTTTCAAACTCCCCAGCCATTTCTGCCGTGCAGCGGGGCCAGCTCCTTGTGCTGACCTAGGCACAGCTGACCCTGCAGAAGACAGGAGGCTCACCAGTTCCTCTCCAGCTTTCCTGCATTTTTAAACCACCTGCAGCTGGAGTAAACTCAAAGCAGATAAAAACAAGCCACTTTTCTCACACTTACAAACAGGAAGATGAGGTTTGATACAGAAAGGAATTCAAGTCAGGAATGAAAATGGGAACGTCTTCCAGCTGAAGACAAATGAACTGAGTTTCAAAACAGTTTCAAAGCATCAAAACATGGACTAACAGCCTGTGCCAAACATCCCATTCCTGTGGAGAGGCCAAGTTATTTTAGCACTCAGAGCCATGACTTTGCACTGCAGAACAGGATGAATTCTGTTTAGCAGCTTCATTTCTACACAGCCCAAAACTTTTGTGCTTATTCAAATTCTTAATTCTAAAGGTCAAATAACGTGTTTCCTATTAAAATGGGCGCACCAAGGGGACATTGCAAGGCACACATGGGGCCCTCTGGATGGCCTGTGCACCTTTCACATCCTACCTTGGAGGGTTAATAAACCAAACAGGTTTTATGTGGCATCTGTACTGAGTGGGAAATATTTATCATTAGGAGAAGTACAAGGAGGATGGTAAGGAACAGGTCCATGGACTGCAGAACACCTTGGTGGCAAAGGGAAGGTTAAAGTGAAAAATAAATGGGGTGGGTGGGAGAGGAAATGGCATTTTAATTACACATACTAGTTAAAACCAGAGGATGCAAAGAGTAGCAATAAGGAGTTAAGTAACAGCAGATGAAAAACTAAATGCCTGGAAATATGATCAAGTGAGAAAATAAATTATGCATGAAATAAAATAATAAAGTGGCAGTGTTAGGGCAAAAGGAAAAGGAACATTCTCCTTCTCTCAGTATTTTTTTCTCTTGAGACCCAATTTTGCACTGGATGCACTGGAAGAGGCAAGTCCTGGGACCCAGCCTCGGTGACAATTTTAGAGCTGTGCCAAAAAAGCCTTTCTTGTAAACACACAAACAGTCCTTGGCATTGAGAGCCATCCTGAGATCTCAGCGAACCTTGCCAGTGGCAAACCCGGTCCCCGCCTGCAGTCAGGCTCCCTGCTGCCTCCATGCGGGCTGAAGGCTCCTGCCCTGGGTTTGTGCCTCAGGGAGAGCAGAGGGGCTTGACCCCAGGCAGAGATGGGCTAGGGCAGGTTAGGAAATGTGCAATAGAGGAGGATATATAATTCAGATCCACACTATGCTCTCCCATTGGAAAGGATGGATCTGGGGCCCATGTCTAGGTGATGGTTTCAGACTGTAAATTATGATCTGACACAGGGATGTTCTTAAGTCCTAACTTGAGGTCTGACCCAGTTCTCAGTTCTCAGACCAACTGGGATTTAGGGCATGCCCCTGTCACATAAGCTTAACCAATTCCCTGCCCAGAGTGCTGGTTTTGGCACATCCTACACTGCAGCAAAGTCCCAGCTCCAGGGCTGCAACACTGATCCCTCAGAAGCAGGATAGCCTAATGCACAGCCTTGCAAAGCTTAACAAATGTGCAGATCTAGGCTTGATCTTTAACAGTCACAACAATAAAAAATTGCTGTTTTCTCCTTCCTGCAAAAGCACTTTCTATGCCTTGTTCTGGGTGGTTTTTTTTTTAATGTCAAATTATTTGCCATTAAATAATTAACTGGCAAAGAGATCTCTCTTCTTCAGTTGCTCTCTGGAAAGATGAAATTTGGAGAAATGGTCTGCAACACCTTTCAATTCAACTTGGCATTGTAACATCACAGAAAACAAATCATTTAGGAGAAAGAGAGTTCTATGAATTTCCAAAGCCAGTAAAACTATTTCCTGCTGTGCTATCTAAGGCTCGGAACTACTTAACAGCATTCACAGCAGATGCAAATGTTACAAAATTAAAGACACCTCACTTTGAAAGACTTACAACAATCAGACTTAATTCCTTAACAACCAGAATCCTCCTTTTTTCCTTTTAAAATTCTATCCTGTTTGACAAGTTGCATATGGTTTTAAGTGACCTGTGATGGCTTACCTTGCCTGTTTTAGCAGCAATCATACTGTTCTGCATTTTCATTGCTTCAATTACACAAATCTCTTGACCTTCCGAAACCTGGTGAAATTCAAGCAGTACAAAATGAGGATAGAGGATTTTAAATGTTCTAAGTGTGATGATTCTTATGGAAAATAAAAGGATTATTTAATTAAATACTATAAAGACTTCCATGACACAAGTCAAGTCAGCCAGTTACACAGTCACAACACAAATGACAATCACAGAACTGGCACCAAAATAGGGGAAAAATCACAGAGGTTTCCTCTTTCTGTTTGTTTGTGTCCTGCTAATAGGCATGTGCAAACTCAAGGTCACCAGAAACCCACTGGGCTGCTCTATTGAGCTCCCTGTGCCTCTCAGTCAGATGCTCCCTCCAATGTCTTGGACCACTTTGCACAGAGGAAACTGCCACTCCAGGCTTGACAGTGGTTGTGGAGGCTGCTTAAACACCAGAGGAAAAACAGGAGATTTGGAATTTACCCAGTGTAACCCAGTAATCATCTGTTCATTCCACAAAGATGATGAATGCCAGAGAGGAAGGGGGACAGGACCTACATGCCAGGATTTAGGATGTGGATCCCATCCTATGGGATGCCTAGCTCTGAGTGCCCACTGCACGTCTTTTAATTGGGCTCTGTTGCCCATGGAGTCTGCTATTCCCTCATTATCCCAGCAAGTTTGGGATGCTTTCACTCTGATGTCCAAGTTTCATTAAATAGAGTAATCTGAAACCTGCAGAAATCTGGTTTATACACTGTTTTATGTGCCAGTGCCAACAAAATGTTTGTTTATATCCACACATATATACACATAGATATATTTCTCTAATTATATGTAAAATGACTACTACATATTTAAGGACAAGTATGTACCAATTTGGAGGAATATCCTAACAGACAGATGTGAAGTCAGAGATCAAATGTACATTGCGTGAAGACCATTCCAAAAATTTAAGCAAAACTATTTTTTCCACTGACTGAAAAGCACTGATATCTGCCTATGGATCCTGAGCAAAACAAAACAAAACAAAAAACATTACATTAAAAGGTGCTTACACACCCTTTCTCCAACAGATTGGCAAGAACAATATGAGAGGTTTTGGAGGGTAAATATGGAAAGCATTTGCTATGGGAATATGGTGAACTAACTGGGTACAGAGAACAACCAAAACCTAACACTTACCCTGCAGAAATTCCATCCTGAGCTTCAGGCAAGCAGTTAAATCATTAGCAGGTGTCCAGTTTGGTGAATAGTATCAAAGACTTCCTCTTTGTCCCCAGTTATTTCCCCTCTATTCCCTCTCCCTGTCTTTTGTCTCCTTTCTTCCACACCTGCTGCTCTGCCCATAACCTTGTCCCAGTAGCTGACTCTTCCTTTCCTTTCTTCTTCTCCTCTCCTTTTCCCTACCTCATTACTTTTCTTCCATCTGCTCTGAACTTTCCAAACATTTATGAGGTTATGAGGAAGCAATTAATATCTACTTTGAATTCAAAGAAAAAAAAAACAAAAAAAAACAAAAAACAAACAAACAGGCAAGAAAGTGTGTTGGAAGAGGGTTCTTTTTTAAATAATGCTATTATTAAAATATGCATTTCAGAAACAACTTTGTCACCCTCTGGTTAAGCTCTGCTATCAGACAGCCAGGAACACAGGCCTCTAGAGGTTGCTGAAGATCGAGATACTAAGGACAACAGATCTGAATTCAGTAGCCTAATTACAAGGCCACAAGAAACTCTCTCCTTCAGCAGTTATTTTTAACTGCAACATGGCTTCATCAGGAGGGTGGTGTGCAAATTAACCAGTCAGCAATTATCTAAACAGAGTTCTGGAAACACATCTATGGGAAAAGTACAGAGTTGTCTCAGTAGATCTAAGTATGGTATTAAAATGGCAGGAAGTGTTAGTGACTGTGGGATGGAAATATCCCTTAATCTGAATTTCTTCTCAGTTTCCCCTCTTTCTCAAAAATAAAGTTTTTGTGTTTTATATAATGCCTGCTTGGGTTGATGACAAAGGACACAGTGTCTGGGAAGGAAATATCCCCCTCAACCCACAAAATTTATAGTCAAAGTATCCAGTTAATATCTAGTCTTACCCATTTGAAAGGAAGGAGGCACTTTCAGCAGGTACCATGAGTGAAAATGCCATTGTCAGTACTTCTGATGATGTGCAATTTGTTGAAAATTATCTTGGTGCAAGTGTCACTTAAGCACAGAAGTTTAATTACTGTCCTTATGTTAAACCTTTACAGCTCCGCTCATTGTGTTGTAAAGCAACAAATCCTAAAATTAGGCACTTGTATCTCTCTTTCCTCTTTTTCAGTCTTTTGGGCATTGTCCAATTTCTTTCATTCTATAATTGCACATATCCTTTTGCCTGTTATTTAGTCTGCAAATGAAAACTGCAGAGATGTGTACAAGTTCTTGCTGTCTAACTTATTTAAGGATTTATCTGGACTATTTTTTATGCTGTATTTTCATCATAGAATTTATTTCTTTCAGTGGATGGTAAACCACTGAAAACCACCATCTTTACATTTCCATTTAGAGAAGTCTCAGTGATGACCCAAATCTGTCGAAACAGACATCTAAAATCAAACAAAAATCTTGTTTATTTGAACCAAGTAAAGTAAAAGGGCTCCTTTTCTTAAAAGAAATTAATCTCAGGTATCTTTTTCACAGAGTTAAACTACAGACAAATTGACCTTTACGTTGCTTGGTATATAAAAATAAGTAAGTGACTGCTACACCTGCAGTCTGTATTTTAGCAGTTTATTTTTGCATGGTGCAACTCAAAGTAGCTGTTCGGTTCTGTTCTTCACAGAGCAAAAAGGAAAAAGAAACAGAAAAGAAAAGAAAGAAAAAAGATCATTGAAGAGGAAGATACTATGCTGCTAATTGTAATGTGAATTTGAGCAGAGTCAATGGTGCTGTTTGAGTAACTCAGGGACTGCATAGTGGCTGTTCTCTCTGCTGGCCAAAAGGTTACACACAGGACAGGGAACTGTCTCCAGCCATTTCCCAACCAAGCAACTCACGCCACAGGGTGGAAGCAGGATGTGAGAAGCAGCAACGCCGACCTGCTCTCATTGCACATGCACGAGGACCACAAAGACCATCCACACTCAGAGACAGGGCTCTTAAAAGCTCAGAAGCACGAAAAGACGGCGCACACCCGAGGGCATTGCTACCACGGGATCTTTGTGAATATGGTACACTTTCGGCAGACTTCTGTGCGTCATCGCATAAAGACTTAATGATTGTGACAGGACGTCTCCCATGTTAGGCTTACAAAATGGTCACAAGCCCCACAAGTCTTTCTGATAAACCCAATGGGCGCTGATGTATTTCCCCGCCCTCTGTCTAATTGGTGTAAAGTTTGCAGATCTGAATCACCGATCTTTTATCCAGCTTGCTGCGTCCTCTCCTCTGACATGAGGTCAGGGTTCACATTCGCATCCGATTATCGAAGTGGCAGTCATTAACCGGCAGCCTGCCTCGCACCAAAATGAGTTCGCTGGAAGGGGAACTCGGCCCATTTACTCAGCAGATTTCAGCATTTTAAGGAGGCCTGAATGTCACACAGTATTGCTACATTTTGAGGAGTTTCAGACATCTCCAGCTGATGATTAATTGTGAGTGATGGGAAATAAAATCCAGCAAAGCCAGCTGCTTGCCATGGTCGGCAAAATTACTATAATGGATATAGGCTGCCAATTTTCCAGTTTTACTGGCAAGTCTTCCAAGTGTAATTAAGGGAAGTTATAAATGATATGGAAATCTATCAAGTCCCATTTATTTTCAGAGGACTCTTTCCCCTGAGACTTTTATCTTCAAGCTTATAGTTTGCTTTGTTGTGCTAATGATTTAAACCACTTCTTATTTCTGATTAAAGCCCCCAATATCCTTCACAAGAAGTTAGATCCACTTTATTCAGAAGGATTTAAAGAAACAGAAGCCTTTTTAAAGTTGTGTTTGTAAGCTGTGCTGAGCTCCCACCTCCTCTGTGGAGGCATAACAGAGCATCCTCCATCTTAGGCTCCTCACTACCATCTGGATTTCCACTTCTGACAAATTCTGGGGACTGGGAAAGATTTGGTGGGGGAGAAGGGAAAGAAAAGAGTGACTGAAAAAAATAAAATTAAAAAACCGCACTGCCAACAAAATCCCAACTTGCTCCCAATCCTAAATCCTCCAAAAACAAAGATCGTAGGTGCTGCTTAGACACCAGGCATTTAGCACAGAGTGGTGTTGCTCACTAATGTTGTTTGATTTGGAATAAAAGCATGAAAATGATGTGCAAAGGCCTAAAATTGGAGATGTAAAGGATGACTGCACAGTATTCCATTTCTCAATTTCATCCTTCAGAGCCACAAAATGGGGGTGATACAGTTACTGGATGAGATTTACAGTAACAGCTGTGGTCTTCCCACACAAGGGAGGACCTTCTAATGGGCTAAGGTCTGTTTTGAACAGACGGGGAGTAGCAAAACAAGGTTCCCTATTAAGGGTGTGCGGTAATATTCCTGATAAAGAAAATGAGTAGTGATAGTCAGATCGCTTTAAAAGACCTAAATCTCCTTTCACTGCTAAAAGAAAAAAATAGAGCTATTTTAGAAAGTGCTAACTGCTAAATAAATGAAAGACATGTAAATGTAAGGGTTCGTTTTTTTTTTAATCTCCTCCCTACAAACTGTAAAGAATGCATAGGAACCAGTGCCAGGGGCATATGGCTTTCTCCTGTGCTGAACATTCATACAAAAGACAGGTTCATCAGTCATTGGAGTATCTGGATAAAAAATTAGCTCCTGATGGATGGTATTTAGAGCTTACCTGCTGCTAGTACATTACCAGAGAAGCACAGGTTTTGAAACCCACATGACATTAGAAACTGCAGACCATGAAATACCCCACGTGCAGGCGCACTCGTAATGTACGCCAGGTTATACAAAATAAGAAATAAGCTATTTAAACCCTCTGCCTAAAATTGGGCCCGCTGCAAGGAACCCTGGGTCAGCCCTACACAGGCCAATTAATGCACAGCATCTGCTGTATAGAAGCCGTGCATGAAGCACTTCCGAATGATTTCAGCAATTAAAAGAAAATTGTTTCCTGCCTGTTTTGACAGCAACTGTTTCAATGCAAGAGTGAGCACCAAATCATTGTGTGCAGCTGAAAAAATTAAGTCTCTTTTTTTTTTATCTTGTGAAAAGGAGGTGGGAGGGATGAAGATTTCTTACGGAATCGGATCATTCTTTTGTTGTCCGACATTCTGTGTTTTTCTGCCAAATTAGACAGAAGGCTCCGAGGGTTTACGGGGCCCTCTACAGTATCACCTTCTGGTGCACTGTGGCTCCCTAAAAAGACAGATCAATATCAACCCTGCTGATTTGCCTACAAAAGTGAAAATCCCTCAATTACATTTTTAAGACCATTATATTTAGAACACAGGTGCTCTGATGCGTAACATTTTTAAGGCTCTTGAAGCTGAAGTGGAAAAAAACAATGACAGCCCTAAGCAAATATGAGCTTAGATTTGGTTAAAAGTGAAGTGAGAGTTGTATTTTATTGCTATGTCCTTCCTCATCTTTGGGATGACAACAGTAAACACCACTCACAATTTCCACTATACTGCAGCTTAAGTCCCTGTTGAACCTTTTAAGTGAAAAGGGACAATGCAAGATAATGCCATATGAAAGAGAGTTATCCTCTCTTGTAGCCTTCTGCAAAATAATTGCAAACATGCATCTTGTTTATGCTTGTGCAAAATCACTGAGCAGTGAATTAAGTATGTGTTCACTATTTATGAAGATATGGGAATTTTGTTTGTTTATTTGTTGTTTGAACTTAGTCCATACTAGTATCATTCCCTCTCCAGATTTTTTTCTTTCTGACTTGTTGGCAATCTGGCAGCCAGCATCTAACAAGAAAACAAATCAAGAGGAATTGGATGAGCAACAACTGCAATTCCTTGGCATTGTCCATTACCATGTAAAATAATTAGAGCAAGTTTTCTCTTCTTTCCAAATTAACTTTGAAACCAGAGCTACAGAACAGCAAATATAATTAGCAGCAATTAACAGTACTTGACAAATCATTACTAAACTTTTTTTCCATACTCCTTTAACGAATGAATCTGAACATAGCACATCCCACATCTTCTGACCTCTGACTAAAGGTCACTGATGTCCTCCTGACAGCAATCAGCACTGGTCATTGCACTCCCACTTATCCAAAACACTTCCCCAACTGTTTCTGCCATCCCAGGGTGCCGGGGAAGTGATATGCAGGCAGAGCATTTCTGGGGCTGTTCTTCTGCTAACTCAGCCCAATCTGTATCAATCAACCTTTTTAGTAACAGCTAAAAAGTTATTACTTGAAAAGGCAAAGCACACCAAAATAATAATAATTTAAAAATTGTATGAATTCATCTCAAAGGATTGGTAACATTTTTTTCCTAGGAGGAAATACTGACTAATAATAATAATAATAATAATACTATTATTAATATTATCTAATAATATTGAATATCTCTAACTCATCATCATAGGATTTCCTTCTTAATTACACCATACTCAAACACAAATCTCAGACTGTCCAATTGCATAAAATATATAGTAACATTTTTTTCAAGTCAAATATAAAAAATACATCAATACATTGCAACTATTATTATAGGATTTTTTTTTTCAATGTAACCACAATTATTACCTGTGGCCCCATGTAATAAGAAGGGTGAAATATTTGAATACTTTTACTGTGGAAATTATACAACCATGAAAAAAGATTTCACTTCCTGTTTATCAACAGGATTTTTTCCCCCAAAAGATAATCTCAAAGAAAATTGTCAAAAACATAGAATCATAAAAATTATGTAAGGTTTGTGACCATATTTTGTCAAGTTTGCAAATTCCCTTCAACTGACAAGTGGAGTTTATATTTGCTCTGAAGAACAGGACTGAGGAAAGGAGGGAAAGGGAAAGAAAAAGGAAAGACAACAAAAGAAAAAATGTTTATACACAAGAGAAAAGTAGTATTCGAATTAAGTAATACCTTACTAAATTATTGATAACATATTTATCCAAATAGAATATGAAACTTAAGCAAATACATTTTTACTGTTTTAACCTAGATGTTGTTTCTGTGCTATAAATTCCAATTAGTATAAGATCAAAAAAGAGATTTTTTTTTTTAAGATTTTGAGGTCTGAGTGGCAAATACAACTTTAAACAACACACAACTGCCTGATGACAACAGGTAAGGTTAAAACTTCACCTTTTCTTTCACAAGAATGAATGAAGAAGTAACAAACAGAATTTAGAAAGCTCTTTTGTTTTGGTTTTTAGTAGTGAGCATTTCAGCAGTAGAGGTCAAACAAAACATCTTTTCCCCTAGCACAAACTTCCCAGGGCTTGTGAGATGGAAAATCATTAATAAAGATTTTTTTAAAATTATTTTTCTAAAGAATAACAAGAGAAATTGAAATAAAATGCATGCAGCTGAACTGAAAGAAGAATGGAGTTCAAAACTTTTTTCTTTAATTACTTTTAAAAGGTGGAAACACAGTGATGTCTTTTGTAAGTTATACAATTAAAAAAGCAGCTTTTGAGTTACCCAGTTTTGAAATTACTGAGACAATTAGCATCTATATTTAACAGCTGACATTTTGGTAGGAAAAATTTCATCCCATGCAGTATTAATGCCCATGGCTACACTAGCATCAATCTGAAATCATAAGGAATTTTTATATGAGAAAAGTACATTTAGAAAATGGCTTGAATGGTGAAAACTTCCAAAACCTGGAGTAAACTTAATCTACTGGAAAGAGAGGAAATTTAGAAACTTCAGTGAAAATAATTAATAATCCTCTTATTTTGGCTGTAGTCAAACACTGGGGTGTTTACCCAGAGGTGCTTTCCTTTTACATATTTATTTAAGTGTGGAGGGAATCATTAAAGTGATTTAGGCTGCCAGGTATTAGGCCTTAGCTTATTGACCAATGGTTAGCTTAGTAACGACACCTGTCCTGGCTAATGTTACTAAAAATGAAAAACAACACAAACACAGCTAGAACAAAAACACCTCCGCATTCCTGACAGACAGAAAATTGAAAAAGCAAAATCTATGTTCATAGGTGAAAATATAGCAAAGGCTGCAAGGCAATTAGGACAGCTAAGATCTTTCTTTGTTGCTGTGGAAAATTCAGACTACCAAATTTGTAATCAGCAGTGGGAATACCTTGGGTGTGTTTGCATTAGGAACACCAACATTGCCTTACCTGTGCAACCATTAGGATCTAATCTTTCCCCACTTCTGCACTTTCTGTGCACAGAATCCTACATGCACACAAACCATGCCAAACAACTCAACACAAAGAATAAGTATTTTCAAGTGCCGGCCCTCGGAGTAAATAAAGGAATTTGTGCAGCTTTCGTAGTTTTTATGGTGCTGTCTTTGTGGTAGCTGTGGTGAGATTGGAACCACGTGCAGTGCCATCTTCACATTCTGGCATAAAAATCCTGCTGTGTGCTACCAGGGCTGCCATCAGGGTCAGCAAAAACAGAGTGAATTACCTGCCTGGACTCTTGAAGTCCATGGTTTCTCTGGCCCATGAGGCATCATGAGGAACCAAAAAGTAATTCTCCCAAAGCCAAATTTCATCCTAATGCACACAATCATTAACAACTACTTAGTAAACAAATACACAAACACACTCATTCCCCAGTAAGGGATATATTTCCTGGATTAATAGGACTGTGTTATCATCAGGAATGTAATCTAAATTTAAATCTTCTTTCCCTAAATAGTATTAACCTTCTTTCTAGTCAGCCAGATTTCTGTTTCATTGTTTATGTTGCTTTCTGCTTCTGAGTGCCTTCATTGTGCTTCCAGGAATAACTGAGTGACAACTAATTACAGTCTTCTGATCACATGAAGGAAAATAAAGAAAGTAGAAAGTAACTAAAAACCTAAAGAAATTGGCAGCATCACAAGTTCTGCTTCTCTCTAAATGACAAACAGCACTTCCCCACTGTGTTACTAAAATCTACAGATCATCTTACAGACAAAAGAAAATAAATTCCTTGCATATGCAATACCTTTTGGCAAAAAATGAATTGAAAACTGCTTATCAGACCAGCTGGATAGAGGATGCTCACACAATCTTCTATCAGGCTTCAACAGACCAAAGTATTTCTCAGCAACAGCAGCCCAGAGAGAACACTGCACTTCAAGTAAAAAACAATGACACATCGAGTGGGGAAAACTAACCTAGAGATCAGCACTGCCCTCTCATTTGGCTACAGAAACGTGGAGAGGGACTAACCAATGCCATATGCTTTACCTGACTGGGCACAGTGCCCTGGAGCTGAACCATAGGCAATAAACACGATTTTGCAAGCACGGCCAGTCAGACAGAGATGAGGTGACCCTCTCTAGGTGCTTTTTCACCATTTGTAAAGTTACACCTGAAGGAGGGGGGTGACAGCTCAGCTCCCCGTGCTACTGACCACTCTGAGAGTGCCTCTGTGAGCACAGGGACTGTGGTGCTCTAACACTGTAGTGCACAGCCCACAGCTTGGGGCAGTCTCAGAGCAGCTATAACCTGACAGCTTTATTGCTAGCAGCAGCAACACCTGAGGGGAAGGATGGACAACCACATTGCATTCTCCCTTTTTTCAGCTGTGCTGTTTTCACACACTGTGCAAATTTGAGCTGCCAAACCCACTGGCAAGCAGACAGAATAGGAGCGACTTAAATTCCCATTTCTCCAGCACACTAAAGAAATCTGACTTTTCCCAAGCAGCGCGACAAAAAGAGCTGTATTTATCAAGGAGCTACAGTTCCCTGCCCATCATGCCTTCAGCAGCTGTAGTGGGTGAGCTGGTTCTGACAGACAGCCAAGACATGTAATCTGAATCCCACCATCCCACTGCTTATTCAGTGCCGATGGCTGATGTTACCCTCCTTCGCTTGCTGGCTCGCTTTTTTTAAACGTTTTGACACTAGTCCTGAAAAGGAAGGATTTAAGTTAAACCCTTTTCAATAACGCAAATGTGTTTTTTGCAATTAAAGCCACACAATTAGCAATGACAAGCTCAGGTCAGCAGAACATAGATTATGCTGTTCAAATGCTCTGCCACTCAGTGCCTCCAGCAAAAAGCTGCAGGAGAGGAGAAGAGAAAAAAGAAATCTCACACACATTATTTAACAACTTGTGCTCTGATGCACAGCACCACTTGTAGATTTATGGAGGGAGGTTCATTTATTTATTTACTTAAAATCCCTTAGGCTCTGGCCTCCTTCTCCACTGATTGTATTCCTTCAAGACAACAAGAACTATTCTTCAGGGCAAGAAGGCTGGTAGCATTTAGAATTAACTTCTCAAAAATAAATATGAAACACAATTTTAAAGTCTCAAAATCCTTGACTTAAAAATGTTTCCCTTAATTCTTCACAAAAAGAAAAGTATTTGCTTATGATCTCCCTCATTTAGCCACTTGTATTGCCCTAGACAAAGAAAGCAGATTCCTCTCTCTCATAACATAAAAAAATTTTAATTGAATACTGTTCTTTTGTTTTAAAGTATCTAAACTGTGTGTGTACATGTATAGATCATAAACAAGAAAGCTAAGTGTGGAAGTTAAAATAATTTCTAATTTCTTACCAGCTTAACTTAAGATCTGTTTCCTCTGAAAAGTCTTTATTTCATTAATACAAACCTTGGCACCTACAGATCTTTTATATTAACAGGATGACTCTGTTTATACTGCACACAGACAGAAACAACCATATATTTTAAAACCAAAGGTGGTATAATAGCAAAATGTAAGCAAATATACCACTTTGCCAGCATGATTGATGACTGCCACATAATAAGTGCAACGCGGATTTTGAATTTCAGATCTTGATCACATTTTTGAATCATCTTTCAAGAAAAGCTAGGCTTCACTGCCATAAATTATGAACCATGTAACTGAAGCTTCTGTTTGTATCTAAGTGAAATATACATGTTTGTGGCATCATTTAACTGACAACAGTACTTTAAAATTAATATACACCATCTGATTCAAATATTCCTATGTCTGTAATCACTCTCTTGTTTTCAATGGTTATGAGAGATAAGGGCCTCGACCTTAGAAATAACATATGATACGATGTGGTAGAATTTCATATAAAGCTGAGTTCAAGACTCTTTATACACAACTTTAAAACAAAAATTTGTTTCCAACTCAGTGTGAAGTAAGGAACACTGGAAATCCCCAGACCAGCAACAGCATAATCCCTTGCCCTTCTGTATGGCAAGTTTATTCCTTCTGCAAGACAAGAAGACTACCACATGAGCTTGGAAATTCCCAGCATAGAATTCTCAAGTCATGTGCCTTGAAAATGTTAATACAGGGCTTCAAGAAATATAAGGGGGGGGGGGGGTGGGGGGGGGGGTGGGGGGNGCGGGGGGGGGGGGGGGGTGGGGGGGGAAGAGTGTTAAATATCTGTCATGTGTCCCTTTTTTCTTCTAGCAATATTTTCATTACTTTTTTCTTCTAGTAATATTTTAATTACTTCAGGGCAGAAAATCAACAATTTCCTCCTGCTATCACAACAAGATATAGATAGATATATATAGATGATATAGGTATGCAAACACACATACTTATGTGAATTTACTCACAATTTTTTCCGTTGTACCTGTCCTCCCCCTCATGGGATGCAAAATCAAGCTGTTTCTTTGAGTTTCTTCTGTGGACTTGTACCAGGCTGAAAATTTTTCTTTCAAAGCCAGTTTAATTTGAATTGGTTTTCATTAATAGTTTTTATAATTCAAACTAAAAATAGCATACTTCAGCCCACTTTATTCTATAGGTGATTTTTTAAAAAATAAAAGAAACAAAATGAAGACAACCAAAAAAAACTCCACACCAAACTATGTGACCTGTAGATACAGTTGCACCAAGACAAAATTTCTGTGGGATATATAATGAAAATGGAGATATATAGATCACATTTCTTACCATGTCCCCAGGCTTGACAGAAACTGCCACCACTGTTCCAGGCATGGGAGATCTCAGAATGCTGGAGGTGTCCTCTGCTGCTTTCTCTGGCATGTACTTGCTCAGCTCTGCAGCAACCTTCGTCAGTACTTGCAATTTGTACTAAAGAATAGGAAGAGGACTGGTTTAGAAAACTTTACCTTGGTGAATTCCAGTCAATAACCTTCATTATTTTATAGCATGTTTTTATGAAATACATCTGTTAGATGTTCTTCACAGGAGTGTCTAAAAAACACTGTTTGAAATCTTTATTCAGGGTTTCATTTTTGGGATGTAGAAAGAAAAATATGCAACTCCAGTCTGCAGCAAAGTGCACATAAAACCAAAGAATCAAGTACAGTAAAGAGATGCTGGACTAATTTTAAAATTGGGGGTAGGGAGGGGAGATGCAAATTTAAAAACAGAAATGCCCTTATGCTTGCTGCACATTATCTTTGGTCGATAAGGAATATTGAGGGATTCTTTTCCAGTGCAGTAATGAATTGGAAATTAACCTTTTGGGAAAGTCTGCCAGACTTTCAATGACATGACTGATCTTAAACATTATGTTTACCTTTCAAACATTTCTTTTTACCATGTATTTAATATTTGAAGTTAGCAATTTGCTCGGATTTTGCAATGAAAACCTATTAACTCAATTTCAATTTTGGTTTCTCATGCGTAAGCAGAACAACCAAACACTGTTGTATTGAATATGCTTTACCTGCAATAAAACCCATCCAGCAGCCTCTGGAGAAAGCATTGTTTTCTCTAGTATGTTTTATAGTAAATAAAAACAGAGGGGAATATGATGACCCTCAGGTGAGAGCAACCCTTTGAACGAAACCTTTCGGAAGGGATATATATGTTGCCTAAAGTGATTTCGGCCTCAGAGCTTTTAGTTTTTAAAAACTTGCCATCACTTGGCGAGCTCCCCGCCCCTGGACAGACGGACAGTGAGGGACGGACGGAGCCCGGGAGGAGCGCACGGAGCCAGCAGATGGCAGCAGGTCTCTGTGCGACACTCCCGCCTCGCCGGGGCACAGCCAGCGAGGGCCAGCGCCGCGCTTCATCAATAATTTAAACAAAGGTTTTAATCAGAAGCATCCGACGGACGGCATTTACAATTCAAATGCTTATTTTGCTGATGTAAAGTTCAACACCTTGCTTGGAACAGTATGTTTTCCTCCAAAACAATTAGCTATTGTTTTATTAGCAATAGAATGTCTTTACTTTTCATTTTAACGCGGACAGAAAAAATCCGATATCCTTATGGTGAAGGTAAAGGGGGACTCTACCTTCTGCTTCTGTAGGAAGCAGAACAAGGTATTTAGAAATACATGCAAAAGGTGATTAACTCTGCAGTGACATCTTTAAAATGCAGCTCTCGAAGCTGAATTAAAACAACGTAACAGAGGATTATCGTCCTCCATAAATGGTGTGTGGACACACAATGTTTTCTGAGATGAACAGTGCAGCCATTCACTCAGAAAATCTCGCTCCTAACCAGAAATAGAGGCGAATAGTTAACACGAACCGACCCTGCCACCACACCCCAGTAAGGGTAATAAAACACCACAGCAATGTTCCCTGAAGCTCTGCGTGGCAGCCAAAGATTTGAGGACCCGCTCCCAGCCGTGTGCCTCGGTCCCAATCACCGTGGCACAGGGACACAGCCGCGCTTTGTACGCAGAAAGCAGCTTTAACTCCAGGCCTCCTGCAGGCATCATCGTGGCAGGTCAGACCGTGGCAGCCACAATCCGCAGCCCAAAACCCAGCCAGCTCTGTGCCAGCTCAAGCCAGCAGGCTCAGCGCACCATGCTCATCGCGGTTCCCTTTTCCAGGAGCGAGGTGAGGCGCACGTGGGCGAGCAGACACGGACACACGCTCCAGTGCAGGGACAGGGCAGGCGATGCCTATAGGAGAACTGGTGACACAAGCTGCAAATAGAATTGCAGCAGCCTGACAAGTCAAATAATAACATCTTATGCATGTTTCTTTACTCTTGAGTGTCTGTTTTGTAATCAAGACATACAAGTGTCTGCCAGTTTCTGAAGGATATGATCCTTAAGTGAAATTACTGTGCAAATAAAAGCTTTTTACTCCTATTAAAATTCATCTGAGTCATAAGTGGCAAGGAAAAAAAGCTTGCAGAGTGTATTCTGCTGTCAATCCAATAAACATTCTGTGTAGAGGGACTATTTATCAAAGATAAATTGTACTTAAAAGTCCTTCATTAAATCTATGGGGGGGAATATAATTACAACAAATTGCACAGTTTCAGTATCCATGGTTGGTGTCTTCTTTGTACTCAGAGTTTGAAAATAAATTTTTAAAAAAATAAGAAAGAAAAAAAGGAAGAACGCAGAAATAAGTTATATTTGTGGACTGTATTGTTGCCTCTTACAAGAGACTATTTTGATATGATTTCAAAGGATTAGGTTTAGATGCCATTTAGTTTTTTAAGCCACATTAACACTCCTGAGCTGCCCAACTTCAAAATTTAAACTCGAAGAGAAAGCCAGACCTTCTGCATTCATCTAGGTTACAGTATTTCACAGGGGCTGAAATACAGAATTCCCTATGCACTTCACAACATTCAACAGTGAAGGAAAAACACATTCCTCAGTATGCTGCAATTTAAAGCTCAGTTCTCCACATCAAGCTAAAATATCCCTAGCAAACATTGTTTTTACTATCTTTATAATTTTCATATCTTTTAGATTCCTTTCTCTGCAGGACTCCTGCTTTGCTTGGAGTGAGATGTAAGAGTCAGTACTCTCAAAGCTTTAAAACGTAGGTCTTTGTTATTGATGAGCTGTTCCTTTTCCTTTTGTATTTGTTTATTGTTCTTTAGTCTGTTTGGGGGATAAGCAAGTCACTGTAATCAAAAAGTAAAAAATAACAACAGTAAACTTCTGGGGAAAGGCCTTTTTTGGCACAGTTGGTTCACAAATGACCTTTCAGAATATAAAAAGACATAGCCGCAAAGAAAGGTTCCTTCTCTAGGATTACCTTTGATGTATTTCTGCTGCTGGCTGGACCCCACTAAATACCTGCATAAATATCCCTTTGTGATGCTGCTACTTATCCCTGGAGATGAGCTGTGGAGCGGGGTGCAGGGTGCTGCTCACCCTACCTGGGTGCTGCCTGCAGCTCAGTGAGAGCCACAGGACCTGCCCGCCAGTGCTGCCACAACAAAGACAATTAAGAAAATACCACATATTTTCATTACATGACAAACACTGCTGCTATGCCTTTGATTTAGCAAGAACAATGCTGAACATAGGAAGCAGAAGTTTTGATATGCTGCTAACCAAGTGCGGATGAGGTTCTGATTTTCTTCCTTTGCACTCAGAAGGAGGAGGAGATGGGAGAAAGAAGGGGGTGTAAATTGGGGGAGGCTGTTAAGTCTGGGTTATAAATAAAGACCAGGAGGTTTCCACTGGCCTAAACCAGAAGAAACATTTGTTGGAGTCATAAATAGATTGCAGGTGGACCCTGAGAGCAGGGAAATCTGCTAGCCATCAGATCTGTGCTGATGAGTAGTTGTCACCAGCCACTGCTCCACTCCACAGGGTTTCAAAGCCCAATTCCACCAGCCAAAGTAAAGTCAATCGAGCAGTACCAAAAGGAGCCATACAGCTTTTGATGGCACAAAACAGGTGTTTCTTTTCCACCAGACCCCAGTAAGTTGACAAGAATTATAGTAGGGAAAAGTCATGTTAACTTAATAGTTTTCTAAGGGTAACAGCATCCTGTCCTACCTCTCCTACTAAATGAATTGGATGTTTATGTAATGCAAAACTACCACTTACAACCAAATCTCCATGACAAAAATAAGAGCACAAAAAGGTGCAGTAATAGCAATACGGGGGGGGGGGGGGGGGAGAAAGAAAAA